>OY754983.1:20773115-21328115 GCA_963576475.1 Molanna angustata | reverse complement strand
ACCTATTCTATAGACACGAGGTGCTGATGAGTACACACATACCAATATAGATGACATTACCTGTAGACACGATATAACCTATACACGCGAAGTGGTGAGTACACAGACAAATAACCTATACACATGACATAACTTATAGACACGAAATGGTGAGTACACAGACCAATAACTAGACATGATAATCTACAGACTCGATGTGGTGAGTACACAGACCTAATCTATAGACGCCAAATGCTGAGTACACACATACCAATATATGTAGATGACAACCTGTAGACACGATATAACCTATACCTACACACGAAGTGGAGAGTACACAGACAAATAACCTATAGACACAAAGTGGTGAGGACACATTACCAATAACCTATAGACATGACATAACCTATTTATATACCAAATGGTGAGTACACAGACCAATAACCTATAGACATGACATAACCTACATAAATACACGAACATGTCGCCAATATAATGAAAGGTTTAGTGACAGTTATCATGGCGGTCCACCGCGAGGGCGGGTTCCGTGAGGCTGATTGTGAAGCACGATATGAGGAAGTCTGGTGCTGTCCATCCTTTGTACACTGAAAAAATGTCAATTTGGTATAATCTTAAAATATCATGAAGTAAGTATAAAATAGGTGCGGTCACCTAAAATAATGAAATAATCATTTAATATTACGCTATCATTGAAATATGTAAGATGGAATCGAATTATTTGATTAAATAACGAAGTATTTTGATGCTCATCATCTTAATAATTTATCACATTAAATAATAGTTTCCTTTTTCAAATAATAACATTATGGAATATAAAACAGTCCGTTGTCCTATAAATTTACATGATATTCATAAATAAGATTATAATCATAAAAAAACAGTGACGAGTCACCGTATTTATAAAGATTTCACAGTTTATTATGAAGAAGTGTCACTGAAAATACGATGAAACCCGCTAATTTAGTGTGATAAAATTATGTGAAACTTTTTAAGGTATGGAACATTAATTTATACTACAGTCATATTATTTTATGTGAAACATACAAAAATACGATTACAATCATTCTGTGTAAGATGAATCATATAATTTTGTGTGCTTCCTTACAAAAATATGATGATAGCGCACCATACAATATTCTCATTTGCTCATCGTTCATTCAATCAGTCATTCATTTGTTCGGCATGGTGCAGGGTGGTTGTCGACTCCAGTGACAAAACTTCAGTGACGGACAGACACAGGCCAGAATTATGAGATTGTGTTTTATTTTTAGGAGGCGTTTACATTGTGGAAATTCATTTTAAAAAAAATATTAAAATAACATGATTCTAGAGTTTTTGTGTTTACATAGTGGAAATCCATTTAAAATGAATGAATAAGTGACTTTGTGCAGTGTTTTTTTGTATTAGCGACCGAACGTTTTCGCCGGGGTGACTTGGCGTTTTCGGGGTTCAAACGAGACTTTCGTAAACGAAACGAAAAACGAAAGTTAAGTTTGGACCTTGAAGACGCCAAGTCGCCTTGGCGAGGGCGTTCGGTCGTTGATGTGAGGAATGTTGCGGGAGAGTGCAAGGTTGTTTATTTGTTCAATTAAAATAGCAATGTGGCTTTGTTTGTTTCCACTTATATGTTTTTGTTCCACAACTAGTTTCGGGAACTACCGTTCTCTTTTTCAGTTTAAACCCACCTGAAGAAGAGAGCGGTGGTTCTTGAAACTGGTTGTGGAGTGGGAATAGGTGAGTGGAGGTGGACAGGGTTATATTGTTGTTTTAATATTTTATTTATAATAGGATGTCACTGGATATATGAGGAAGTCATCGAAAAATGGTAGGAACAATAAAAGGACGTCACTGTAGATAATAGAACGTCACCGAAAAATAGTAGGAAATATAATAAGACATCACAAGAGATATGAGGAAGTCATCTATAATAATAGGACGTCACTGAAGATAAGAGAACGTCACCGAAAAATAGTAGGAAATATAATAAGATATCACAATAAATATGAGGAAGTCATCTATAATAATAGGACGTCACTATAGATAAGAGAACGTCACCGAAAAATAGTAGGAAATATAATAAGATATCACAAGAGATATGAGGAAGTCATTTATAATAATAGGACGTCACTGAAGATAAGAGAACGTCACCGAAAAATAGTAGGAAATATAATAAGACGTCATAGGAGATATGATGAAAGCAAACATAAATAGTAGGAAACATAATCATATAATGTATTCTCGTCCTACTAAAGTCAGTGACACGTCATCTTATATGCCGTTATCATCATAAATCGTATTATCATCTTAATTTTGATGATATCACTATGCTCCGTACTTATGGTGAATTCACCATACTTTAAGCTGAATTCACGTTATTTATGAATATCAGTTTTCTCAGTGTACATGACCATACCAGTCCCTCCTCCGCTGCCTACTCCATCTGATGATATCGTCAATCTCACATAGTTCCCTTATTCTCGGGCGCCCTAAAATCTTTTTTTGGAAAAATGAGGATATGGCCATTAAAAGCAAAGTGAGAATCTACAAAGCATGCGTAAGACCAGTGATGACATACGGTATAGAGGCACGAGCAGACACAGTCAGAAGCAAACAAATGTTGAGGACTTCAGAAATGAGGACATTGAGAGCTATTGCAGGCAAAACCCTGAGAGACCGAGTGAGGAACTCCAGAATTAGGGAACTATGCATATACCTACTTATGCAAATATTATTTTTTCAAATGCTTATTGTAAATAAATAATTAATAGTTGAATGAATAGATGAATGGGAGACTATATGACTGGATGAATGGATGACTAGATGACTGGATGAATGGATGACTGGAGGAATGGATAAATATATGAATGAATAAATTTAATGGATGAATGGAATGTTTTATTACTCGTTAGTAAGGGTAACTATCGCGTGCAATAAAAAGGGTTTATTGTATAAACTTTATACGGAATAATAATGGGAAACCGAAAAAAATGTTGATTTTTGTATTTCATTAACAATGAAAAAAATTGTCGGTCATTCACATTTATTTTATGAATTCTTTAAGCGCATATAAAATATATATTTATCTACTGATTATGGCTATGAAGTAATTTAAAAAGATACATATTTTTAAGAGAATTTATGGTGAATTTTAAAATTATGTGACAAACTTTAACTAGAGAAATGTTGAAAATGCTTGAAATAGAAATATGATTTGAAATTTAGGTGTTTAGATTTGTTTGCCCTTAAATCCGCTCGGATTGTATAAGAAGTCGCTAATATTATACCTTTGTTAAAATTTTTGCAGATGATACTCAGTCCTGTACTGCTGGTGATGCTGCTGGAAAATGTGTACCATACTATAAATGTAAATCACCTGAAGTTACCGGGGACGGTATAATTGATGTGTATGTCAAAATGATATTTTATTTATTAAAACTACACTTATTTATCATTTTACAGGAAACAGAAAACCTATGAGCTATCCATATTACTTCAATATGTTAAAACTAGTAGGCTGTGGCCAACGCTATACGCCTCATTACTCAAAATTTACAGCATTTTCATAATATGAGTTTTTTTAAATTATTTTTTATTTAAATATTTTATTATGAAAACGTGATAGTTCTTCAATGCCATTTTATGAAAGAGATGCTGATGCAGGTATAATATTTGGTGGTACCCTATGACATCAATTGTCTTCCTTAACAATAGCCCTGAATATAATTTTTAAACATTTTCTATTATTATTAACCTTGGCCTTCGTAAATATTTTAAAATATATTAATTCTGTTGTTGGTTCAGGTATTTTCGGTTTTAACGTTCATAATTTTATTCTTTTAATCTGTACCCAGTTCGAAAACACAATACATCACCATCATATAAAATAACTTTTTTTCAATACCGCGCAAAGACCATTTATTTGGGTTCTGCAATTAAACATGGTCAGCAACTAATTGTCTCAGAGATTTGGATTTTTCCGCACTTAAATATTTCAATGTTTATTATTCAAATATAGATTCAGGCTACCTGAAAAAAATCGAACCCTTTTTAATCCTCATCGATCGTTATGTAAATCCCAGCCGACGGTGCTTTCAGATGTTTTAAATCCGGTTTCAAACATTCAAAATAAATAGTTTCAGTTGTACATTTCCGTAATTTTATGTTTCTTTTCTCAATTGTTGCTCTAACGTCGTGTTGTACTCTAGCGAGATACACGGAGGTTGATTTTGCGCAATCCGGGTCTAGCCACCGACGAATTCACTGATGCCGTATTGCTCATAATTCCCGGGGTGGATCTGGTTGCCGAAAGAAACAAAAGTGTAAATCGCGAAAGGATATATTCGCGTTAGGCAATTTTACTTTTCAATGAAAATGTTTACAATGTACGCGTCGGACACGTGACTTTTGATAAACGTCATATATCGCGCGTTAGGGGCTTTAATACAGCTCTCGCGAGTATGACTTTTGATAAATCAGTGTCTGACGCTCGTCATTGTAAATTACTTCAAGACAGTCACGAAAAACATTATATTTTTTCCATGTTGGTTGTATCTCGCGCGTCACTTCCGATAAATGTCACACATCGCGCAATAGTGCTTGCATACAGCCCTCGCGAGCGTGAGTTTTGACGGAATTGCGCGTGTGATACTTCTCAATACAATTTCACTTCAAAATAAACGGTTTAAACACTGAAAACACTGTCACCGATAGTACCAGCTAAAATATTGCGTGGCCAGGGTTAATTAACTTAATTAGAGTAATTTTATTTATATTAAGTTTCGATCCCACGCAGAATGCAAATTATGTGTATTGAATGTGTATTGTTAATTTTAAAATATTTCTTAAGTTAGTATGCACAAATAATTTTCGTGCCAAAAGTTTTGAATATTGTATACCCCTGTATACCCCCTCCCTTCGGGACAGGGGTACTTTATGATATAAGGTAGAATCTTACTACCTGAACAGTGAGTTACATAGTAAGAGTCAGTCAGTAGCAAGTCGAAGTCTTCAGTCATACCGTCATAGTTAAAAGTGAAACAAGCAAAGTAGTGGGCCTGAAGGCCGTGTTAGGCGGCCAGGGCTTACGCCCTGGCCGCTGCCGTCATATTTTTGAGTTTAAGAACAGTGTTATATTTGGAAAAAAGAACATTAACATTTAAAAAAAAATATAAAGGCACCTAACCAAGGCCTTTGACAGAGTAAAACTGGAGGACGTGGTGGATACCCTACTGGAGAAAAACGCCCCAGCTTCTTTTGTGTAAATAATCAGAGAGATCAATAAAACTAAGATTCGAGTAGATGGCGATATGTCAAACGATGTACCCACCCCGACGGGAGTAAAATTAAATTAAATTCCTAAAAATCCTTCTATATCCTTCCGTTACCTCCTTTTCCTCATTGCTATGTGAGGTGTTATTTTTATTATTCTTTTATTTTTAAACTCTCTTCATTTTTTTCTCTTTGTAATTTTTTTTTTATATTTCTTACTCTTTTATGTTATTTTTTATCAATTTATTTCTCATTTAATTAGTACTGTACCAATTTAACTAAGAGACTTCACGTTGCTCGGGTTGGTTGGAAGAAATTGCCTTATGGCAATAAACCTGCCTTTGTACACATGTACATAAATTATATAAATAAATAAATAAAAAATATAGATATATCCCGACGTAATATGCTACGCCGACTACCCCACAATTATCGCAGAATCACAGAGCAACCTCTAGACAATGCTGAACAAATAACACACTGCGTCGAAAAAATATAACATGCTTCTCTCTATTGTAAAAACCAAAAGCATGACTATAGCCAGAGATCACCATAGGTGCAATCTGAGGTCCGAATGCAGAGTCCTACCTAAATACTAAATTCTAAATACTAATCATGTTTTCATTGCACAGTCGCTCACTTAAGTTAGGAGATCACGTGGCTTCCTAACTGGAGGATGCTACGACGTTTTTCTATGAGAATTGTATTGCAGAGACATATCTAAATACTTAGCGCATGCGCATCGGTGTAAACTAACATTTGCGAATTGTCAAAAAGTAAAGTTGATAGCGAGGAACCTTACGAGTGGTATAATACTAAAATACGAGATTTTTTCGGTGGATGATAATTTTATAGGCTTCGTTGAATATGTATTTGGTAATTTTGTCAAATCAAATATCAAACAGAGTATTCAGCGATCCATACGAGATGCCGAAAATTCGGTGGAATTTCGAAAAAATTGTGATATCGAGCTGTCAGTGTGAGTTGGTTACATAATATGTTTGTGTTGTCATAACAAAAAACATTTTAAACGTCAAACGTCAGAAAAGAGATAGATAGATAGCTTTCTAAGCCCCTAGAATGCTATCTATCTCTTTTCTTCATACACTTTAATGTGAAATTCTACGTCATCGACCTTAAGTTTGGCGTAGTATTTAGTTGTTAGGGATGTCTCTGCAACGCAATTGCAAACTTAAGAATACTAAATACTCCAGTGAGGTTAGGAGTTGGTATTTAGGTACCTAGGACTGTGCATTCGTGTTGGAAATGACGTAATAGAACAAGAGACGCAATTTAAATATCTAGGGATCGAGATGGCATGTCACAATGACCTGTATGGAGAAGTGACACAGCAAGCACACAAGGCCGCAGCAATCTCGGGCTGTCTGAGGGAAACTATGTATATGGAAGAACAAACACATGTACACCAAGGGCACAATGAGGATCTACAAAACATGTGTAAGACCCATTTTAAATACGCCATTGAATCCAGAGCTGATACTGTCCGTACCAAACAACTCCTGCGCACCAGCGAAATGAAAATACTGCGATGCATAGCTGGCAAAAGTCTTCGTGATAGAGTCAGAAATACAGGGATCCAAAGAATATGAGAAGCTGAGGACATCGTAAGATCGGGGCGCCAAAGGAGAGGGTAATGAAACGAACACGTCAGCCGCATGTCCGAAGATAGGATCCCAAAGATAGCCCGAGACAACGTACCGGAGGAGTCTCGCCCACGAGGACGCCCATCAAAAAGATGGCGAGATAGTTGGCAGTCCACATCACAGGAGGCTGAAAATGCAGCATAAAACAGGCCCTGCGCCTAATGAAAGAACAAGAAGAAGATTTCTTGAAAATGCTGAAATTTTCCATACAAAATTTTAATACTTTGTGGAGTGACTTGTTAGTGTGGAATATAGCATTGGCCACAACCAATTCGTTTGAACATAGTACTTATCAAATTTCAAAACTTCCAAAACGATCGAACCTTCGCCTTTGGCCAAAGTATGTCCTTCAATAGGACTGATACTAAATCATTTTGCAAACAGGCTTGCTAAATCAACTTGCAAATATGCGAACTAAATCATACTGCAAATATGCTTACTAAATCCAAATATAGGTACTAAAAAATCATATCGCTAAAAAACTATGTATGGACATTTTTTTTTCATTTCAGGAATATTAGCGACTCATGTCCGTCTTATATAGATGTCTGCTGTACTCCAGATAGAATTATCTAAAGCATCCAATGACTGTCAGATGCGTTCGTCATCACATCATGACATCAATCTAAGAATCAGCAATGACAATTTTCTTTTTTATTTAAACTACAGATATTACGTATACAATTGATGAGTAATTTCACTAATTTTAATGAACGAATAAATAAATGTTTTATAAAAATGTTAAAATTATTTAAATATCCAACTAAAATGTTTATAGATTCATCCATATAATCACGGCATATCCCAGAATGTGAGGAAACCAGTGACAGGTGTGTGGGTGTACAGTACATTAACTCATTAAAGGAAGCAAGACCATTGATTGTACATAAGACGTAGGAACAGTGATTTAATGTTACTGCGTGATATGTTAAATGGTTTTATTGTAAATGAAATAGAATGGAATGAAATGATTTATTTTCAATTATTTACAAGTTTTTTTATTTATTTATTTAAACATATAAATTACATTAAGTACATGTTATAAAAAAACAATCAATCAGCTCTTTGCTTACACAATAAAAATACTTAACTAAAATAAATAATTAATTTACAATTATATAAAACAACAAACATTTTCAAACCAAAAGGAATTAAAATTTCAAATCAATAAAAAATAAATAAAAATACGATTAAAATCATAAAAATAACCCTATGGGCAAGAGACCCCTGGGAAGACCAAGGCAGAAATTGATGGACAATGTTACCCGAGATCTGAACGTGCTGAATGCTTCTGATTGTGACAGGGAGTTCACTGCAGCTGACAGGAAGGCTTGGAAAGCTATTGTTCAGGAGGCTATAGCTCTACCGGAGTTGTATGTCCATCGGAAGTAAGAAGTAAATAAGTAAGTATTGAAATCATAACACATAAAAATAACACATACAAAAATGAAAATGAACTACAAACTGAAGATGGTAGTAATATTACGGAGTGCTTCAAATTGTTTTTAATTTCTTTTTGAATTCCTCGTAATTCATTTCTGTTCTGATATTTCTGGGTAAGTTATTAAATAATTTTATGTCCTTATATAATATAATATATAATAAAGTTATAATAGCAGTACAAAAAAGAGTGGGTTGTAGCCAACACTAAACTCTCCACTACACAGTGAGTATACATTTTTCTCCAAGCTCAGGAAACTCGAAATTTGTTAAGTATTTTTATTTTCAAATTGGTAAAAAGACACACCACTTTCATTAAACGACATTGAAGAAATAAGTATCAAGTTTTCATAATAAAATGTAAATAAAAAAAATAATCAAAATAAACTCATGTCACTCAAAATTTTAATACTTTTACAGCCGATTTCTCGAAGGTCTCTCAATACCGAACATCAGCTAAGTACTTCGAAACATAAATCCTTATGTGGCTAAGCTGATGTCAGGATTATTTTTTATTATGTTTCCGGTGAACACGAATATGGACTCAAGATAACGTTACTTTAAAAAATATACAAATAAGAAATACATAATAAACTATAAAAATATCATTAAAATATTCTAACGTGTGAATTTCACGATTTTTACTCTATAATATATGAATTAATTATAAAAAAGTATTACTTTGATCTCATGAGTATAAATAATTGCCGCTGGCGCCGTAGGTGGCGCCAGCGGCGCTCGCTGTCATGCCTGTTATTCACTTCGCAATGCAGAGCTTCGCACTTGTTGATTGTTGAGATTGTTCGACACGGGACGCGAATATTTTCAGAGTATAATATTTAGCAGAGTATAATTATGGATAAACCAAGGAAACGTTCTATAAATTTCACCCCCAGTGAAAATCATCCAGGCTAGTTAAAAAAACCTTGCGATTTATTCGCTGAGGCGTATAAGATCCGCTTCTGTCTATTTCATCGACCAATTCAACGATTTCGCGAATCCAGTCATCTTCCATGATGATAATAAACAAAATATAACTTAAATTTTACAAAAAAAAGATAAATTCAATAATAAAACAACTATGCGACGAAATGAACGACGAAGTGACGTTTATGAACGGTTAATCCACTAGAGACCGCCACTTGAAATTTTATGCGTCGCTAAGCGAGGCTAAGATTGTTTGGTGAAATGCAATTTTGCTCTAAGTGGTTCATAAATGTGATTTTTTTAAGTTAAGGAGCCTTGGGGAAATCGGGTATAAGTGACTTGTTTAGTGAGGAGATTTGCCATAACAAACTCGTTTTGCATTATAATGGATATAAAAAAAAACTTCCCGTCACTATTGGCGGTTTAGTTTTGCAAAATGTATTTTAAATCTTTTTATTACGTTTAATAATACATTGGTTCCTTATTTCTTATCGTAAGTAAGTTCCAATAGTTTGTGACCAGGAGGACAGCAGATATTCAAGTAACCATTACAGTATAATGATCTGCACCTGAAATATATAGAAAATATATTAAATTATATCAGTCCTAAGAACCTTATTATATTTATATCTAAGGGTCGTATTACAAGAGTTACTTGAAAAAAATGTAAGGAAAAAGTAAAGTCACGTACTGCGAGAATACTAGGTACTGGACCTCAACTTTTTCTTATATTAATCATAAATAACTCCCTTAATGCGACTCTAATTAGTTATGAAAAATTAAATGCTGTTTTATGACAAATTTTAAACATTTCAATGGAGACGAATTTGAACTTGCGTCACTATTCCCCCTTTAAGGGGTTTTGTCAGATTCTACATACAATAAATTTTCTGATAGCTTATTTCAACGTATTAGGACATTATGGCCCGGTATTACAGTCGGCCTTCAACTCATTCAGCGGTACTAATAACATTTTCGTTAAAACTCGTTTTAGCCAACTAACCTGGCACTACGTAAACCACGTATTAGGCACTAATTCGTGGTTTAGTGGGTTCTTACTAATAATGTTAAAATGAACAAGGACTAAGTAAACCATGGAATACGGAATGAATGTTGTGTGAACGCAGCCATTTTACGGGAATTTCGGAATTTTTCTTTACTTTATGCTATTTTTTGTTCATTCTCTATGACTTTATTAGCCGTCATCTATGACATCTATCGAAAATCATCGTATTTCTATGTTTGTCATTGTTTGTTTACTGCATGGTTTTGGTGGTTTACTGTTTATGTATCGTCACGTTTTGGTTGAATTCCCAATAATTTAACTTATTACAACATAACTTATTACATTTATTTTAAAACAATTGTCAATGGAAAATAAATATCTTCATTTATTTGCCTTCTTCCAAATAAATCTACGAGATGTCTAACTCCTGCCTTTGAAAATCTGTACTTTCTTCTAAGATTAATGTCGTCGTAATCAACAAACGGATTACAACGCACCTATGAACACACCTTATAAATTTTGCGTCATCAAAAAACTTTCCACCTGCTCAAATTCTTGAAACGATCTTTCAAAATCGCCGATTCTATAATCAAACAGATTGTTGTCCATAATTAAAAAAAGTATTTCTTCAAAAATGACAAAATACAATAAGCTGAATACGCGCGGTCTATTTGACTTTTGACAGCTCACGAATTCACTATTGCTATTCCACCACTAAACTAGGGGACCGGATGGTTTAGCGTTACCATGGTGATATAAACCATGGAATAAAATAGAAGTTTTAAAACTTGGTTATTAGTAAGATTTTTGGCCGTTAGGTTTTAGTCATTCTATTCCATAGTTCAACCTCGCTACTTTTTCGTTATTAGTACCGCCGATTGAGTTTGTTAAACTCAAGATTAATGTTATGGGGAGATTGAATCCATTTCCGTATTACAGTGCAAAAGTTACTAAATCTTCAATTATAGACATATTTTACTTTTTCTGTGGTTATTATCTGTCAATTTTTAAATAACCTCAAATAATACCAACAACAAATCGGGACGATACGACTTGAAATACTATTGTTTTATTATCCAACATGGTAAATTGAATTTTTTTCACCAAAATAATGCTTTTAAATGCCCATGTTCGTTTCAATATGGCTGTCAGTTTGTTTTGTTTTGTGGCGCCACCGTCGATACAACTAACGCCTCTAGTGATAGAACACTGAAACTACACGCGTTGCCTAGCAAATAATGACAGATGACTCACCATTAAGTACTTAATCCGCCAGAAACGTTAAGTTAAATACGATGGTTTAGTCCACAGATGTAGTAAGTGCATTTTTTGTCAAAACGAGATATCTACACAAAAATGTTTGTATTTTTCATAGTTTTATTAAGAACAATTATGAAATGTGTACGATAAATGATTAAGAAATTACTTATTGACAATACGTGGTAAATACAAAAAAGCAACAAAGCATTAATGAAATATTACATTTTGAAAATGCTCTCATGTAAAATTATTTTTTTACACTTATCACATCTGTGCACTAAACCATCGATATATTATGTCGTTTTAGTGACGTATTTGAGGGAAGAATAGGCCTAAACGGATACTGTAATACGCTATATTTTTGTAAAACTTGAGTTTAGTTCTTAAACTGAGACTGTAATACCCGCCCTATCAAAACTTATCTATCTTCGTAAATAATTTCAATAAATTGTATGTATGTGGAATCATAAACATATCGTTCTTATTTTAATAAATAATACAACACTAAATCTTGGCGAATGTATAAATTTTTTTCTTATGTTTATTTATGTTTGTTTATATTCTTATGCTTCTGAGACAACAGGTAAGTACTATGTCAAATATTAATTTGACACGCACCCAATAACATGTTACTGACACATTATGGAGACTTACGATATTAATCGCATCACAGATCCAGACTGAAAACACAATTAAAAACTGTGATTCCACCGGGAATCGAACCCGGGACCTTTGGATCAGCTGTCAGATACCTTACCAACTGAGTCACGAAGGCCGACAATGCTGATTAATGATTAATAATGCTGTCAATAAGATTATAATGCTGTTCTCCCAAATAAATCGAATAAAATAATGTTTAAAAATGCTGATTTAAGCCCATTATTTCTATACACTATTAAACGCTAATCGTCGATTTTTTCAGTGGTTTTCGGCATGTGTATGGTTAATCGAGGTTTGGCGTTATTTAATGTATATAATCAACTACTTAGATGGTCAATTCTAAAATGTCAAAATTAGATTGGCCATTTTTCGTAGATTAAAATAGTGGGCATTAATTAGTGTAGATTTCAAAATGGCAATATACTTGATATTTCTAAGTATAGAAATACAAAATATTCTGTATAATAAATAATAAAAAAAAAAACTTACTTCTCACTTTCAGCATCTTCACTTGTGTAGTTGCAATCTATGAAGCGCAAACACTCGCTGTGGTCAATGAAGGACTCATCTGTAAAAAATACGACAGTGCATGATTAAAAAAAAATGTTATAAATAAATAAAAAATCTATATGTGAAGCGAAATCATTGGACCCCTTTTTTATATTGATTTTTGAAAAGGTTGTTCGGTAAATATTTTTTTATAAACACACTGTTCTAATATTTTATTTCATAATGCGATGTTGAGGTTTATAATAATATAACACTTCCTTACACCCTGCGCAAGTTGCGAGTTTTTAGTTACCATGTGGCAATTTCTTCCAACTAACAAGTGTTTCCAGCCCAGAAAAGCAATATTAGCGTGAGAAATTTATTTAAATAAAATTCTCTTCTGCTTGTGATCGAACCCAGGACGCCCACACATAAACCAATTAGTTTAACAACTGTGCCGTGGCGGTCGGTGTGCGATGTTTAGGTTTATGATTACGCGATGTTTAGGTTTATTACTACATGATGTTTTGGTTTATTATCACGCAATGTTTAGGTTTATTATTACGCGATGTTTAGTTTTATTATTTTGCGATGTTTAGGTTACAATTCAACGACGTTTAGGTTTATTATTACGCGATGTTTAGTTTTATTATTATGCGATGTTTAGTTTACAGTTCAGCGATGTTTAGGTTTAATATTACTCGACTTTTAGGTTTATTAATACGCGATGTTTAGGTTTTTTTTTTTTTTTTGCCATTTCACCTCTTTGTGGTGTTCTCAGGCAGGTGAACATTTCATGTACGCATCGATACTTTAAATAATTGTGAACTACCGCTCATAATCTATTGTTGTTTACAGCCGATGGGTCAATGAACTAACCCTTTACAGTCACACGTATATTTTATGTTCGTTTAAAAAATTGCAAAATAAGTTTAAAGTGTTTTGATTTATGTTATTAAGTAACGTTTCTATTCTTGTTGGAAGGGGATTAATCGATGCTATTTTAAAGTAGAATTCCTTTGTGGGGTATTTTTCACAATTGAAGAAAACGTGGTTCAAAGTTTCCTCCTCCAATCCACAGTCACAAGAAGCTTCCTCTACTATATTTAATTTCAGTAGATGTGTTTTGATACAGCAGTGTCCGATGCGCATACGAGAGATTGATGATATAACAAACTTGCTAGATTTGGTTTCTTTGAACCACGGAACCTTTGGGATTGTGTTTTGAATGGAAGCATAATATTTTCCCTTGAATTTGGAAGAGATATTCCAATATTTTTGCCAATTATTATACAAGTTTTGTTTTGGTTCTGACAAGATGTCAGAGATCGGAATGGGATACGTATTATTATTATTACTTTTGAATTCAGAAGCTGTCTTTGCTAACGAGTCGACTTTTTCGTTGCCCGTTATTCCACAATGGCTTGGAATCCAAGCTAAAATAATTTGTTGGTTATTGGAGTTTAATTGATAGAGAAATTTTCGAATATTTAAGGATATTTCATTTTCTGGTGACGAAAAAGGTGATGAATAAGTTTTTTGTAGTATGCTTAGGCAATCAGAAAAAATTATTGCTTTTTTTGACTTTTTAGATTGTGCTAGTGTCAATGCTTCTAGTATTGCGATGGACTCCGCTGTAAACACAGAACATTTGTTATGCAAGGAAAGACAAAGTTCGATTGAATATTTTGAGCTATATACCGCCGCACCTGTGAATGGAGAGGAAGGCGACTTTGAGCCATCTGTGAAGAAGAGGTCCCAATCTTTCCAGTCAGAATCAATCAAATTTTGAAAATATTTGTTTGCGTTAGGATTCTTTTCAATTCCAAAAGAAAATAAGATATTCGGGCTATATGTCAAAAATTTAAATTGTGTATTATATAACGGTAATATTTTATATTGATGACAGTATGGTAATATTGTTTTGTACTTTTGTAAACTATTTATTAAAAAAGGTCTATATTTGTCCCCCAATCTATTTCTAATAGTTAATTCTTTCAATAATTGTTCTAATAGATTTGTAAGAGGGTGATCTTTAAGCGAAAAACATTTAAAAAAGAAATTGTCAGCACAAAGCTGTCTTCTTAAATGTGGGGGAGGATCGACTACTTCTATCTGTAGTGCAACTATTGGGGAAGATTTCATAGCTCCCACTATCAACCTAAGAGCTTGGGCTTGAATACGATCTATTCGGGCAGTATTTTTTTTTGACGTTGGTTCTATTATAAATGAAGCATAATCAAAAAGACTTCTAATGTATGCATTATAAAATAGTTTCTGTGTACTGGGATGGCACCCCCACCATACCCGAGAAACTGCCCTCATCATGTTGAGCCCCCCCTGGGCTTTTGAAATTAGTATCTCAACATAATCATTCCATGACATTTTTGTATCGAATACTACACCAAGAAATTTGATTGAGTTGTAAAAATGTATAGGCTGGTTTTTTATCAGAATTTGAATGTGTGGGATGGAGCGTTTTTTTGTGAATAAAATGGCTTTACTTTTAGTTGCTGATAGTTCTAACCCCTGTGAAAACAACCACGAAGATACATGGTCTAAGGCTTCTGTTATTATTTTCACTGCGTTACTTAAGTCTTCGCTAGATATGTATAAGAATATATCATCGGCATAACAGAGAATTTTAACACCGGGGGGTAATTGTTGGAAAATATCACTTATAAATATATTAAATAGAAGAGGACTAAGGGATGATCCTTGCGGTAATCCTTTACAAACTTTTCTGACTATAGGTGTAGTATCATATGATTCAATAACTATTTCCCTATCGATCAGTAGATTTATTATAAATGCTGAAAGTTTAAAGGACACCCCAGCTTTTAAAAGTTTTTGTTTCAAAAGCGGAAGAAAAACATGGTCATATGCACTTTCTACGTCTAGACTAACTCCGACCAAAAACTCTTTTTTTACATTGGCTATGTGTATATCTGTTGCTAAAATAGAAATGCTTTCCAAAGTTGAGTGTTTCTTTCTAAAACCGAATTGGAATTTCGATAGGATTTGCGCGTTTTCCGTAAACCAATCGAGTCTATTTTTTATCATCCGCTCCACAGTTTTAAGGGGGGTAGACGACAATGCTATAGGGCGATAAGAAGAACCAGAATTTGGGTTACATTTTGGCTTTAAAATAGGAATGATTCTTTGTTGCTTCCATTCTTTTGGTACTAAGCCTGTGCTGAAAAAAATATTAGTCAATTCAAGAAAGTATTTTTTCGAGGATTCGCTCAGTTTCTTTAAGAAGCTATAAGGCAAGTTATCTAATCCTGGAGCAGTATCTGACACCGAATCCAGAGATTCATTTAATTCGTCCATTGTAAATGGGCCGTCTAGCCAATTGTCCTCTTTTAGATTAAAACTTGGACTGAGTTCTTCAAATGTTTGAACATAAGGAGGAGATATTTTGTGAACAAATTCAGAAATACAATCATGAGAATTTGGAAAGGCATATGTTTGTTTGATATTGCTTCGGAAGCTTTTTATTGTTTTCCAGATATGCGTTGCAGGTGTTTCCGGTGATAAAGAATCGCAGAAGTTTTTCCAGCCTTCTCTCTTTTTATTTTTAAGAATTTTTTTGGTAAGTGCTTGGGTTTTTTTGAAGCATAAAAAGTTTTCTAAGGTCATATTTATCCGATATTTTTTTAGAGCTGCTTTTCTTAATCGTGCCATTCGATTGCACTCTTCGTCCCACCATGGAGCTGGGGGTGATTTATTTTTATTCAATTTTTTACTAATTGGAACCGTTTCCTCCGCAGTTTCAATTATTTTGGATATAAACTGACTGTAACAATCTAAGGCGTTATCAATAGAAGGCGAAGAAAGCAAATTAATTTTTCCTTCGTTATTTAGTGAATATTTTTCCCAGTTAGCCTTTTCTGTTATATATCGGATTTTGCGGATTGTATTCTTTCGATTCGTGGGACATGAAAAATCGTTCAATCTAATAACAATGGGTAGGTGATCACTGGAGCATGGGTCGTAAAGAACTGACCAAGTTAGAGATGAGGTAAGTGATGGGGAACATATACTTAGGTCTACCGCACTCCTGTTTTGATTGGGAGGGGTGATACGAGTAGGCGAACCGTCGTTTAAGAAACATAAGTTGTTAAAGTCTAAGAATTCTAATATATTTGAGCCAGATCGATCAGTAATATCACTACCCCAGCTTGGAGAGTGCCCATTAAAATCACCCAATAAAAGTATTGGCGGTGGAACTTGTTTGACTATATCTGACCAAATGTCTTCACAAAAAATAATATTTGGCGGAACATATATTGACAACACTGAAATATTAACTATAGACGCTGCTATTATTTGAATTGATTCAGGTACATTAGATAAATGGAGAGGATCAAATTTAATATTATTTTTTATAAGTAAAGCTGACCCACCTCTTCCATCGGCCCTATCATCCCGTATAATTTGGAAACCTGGTATGTGAAAAGGAAAATTATTTTTCAACCAAGTTTCTGAAATAGCGCCCACTGATATTGACTCTTTGTTTAACAGGTTAACTAATTCAGATTTATTCGCTTGTATGCTTCGAACGTTCCACTGAAGAAATACTAATTTATTATTATCCATTTTTGATGTAAAAATTGGTTAACTATGTATTTATAAATAGGTTGACGTTCTTAATCTTCAAATATAGTTATGATTTAGAAATTGGATGGTCAAAGTCGTAAGAAAGGAAATTTTTTAGGGGTTCAAGTAAATTAGCAGCGTTTTGCGGTAGTATAGAAGTTCTGGATATCGTTTCAACTAAAAGACTGACTAAAGTTTGTACAAATGAAGTGTTATCACTTTGCATTTCACGAGACAGATCAATTAAGGTATCATTGCGATCTACAAGATTCGAATCAAGAATGATTCCACATTTATTAGAAGTTGTTCGAGAATTACCATTCGGAAAGAGTAGTAAAGAGTTATGAGAGTTTTTATCATATCCTGGTTTTTGAATTGGTCTAGACTTGTTATATTTATACACCGTTTTGGTGAATGTTTGTGGTTGATTTATAATTGGATTGGGTATTGAGTGCTGACCCGCTGTTTCAGCATATGACTTTTTTGCTGGTGCATAAAGTTTGGAGGCTTGGAAGTATGAAAGGCTCTCATTAGCCATAGAAAATTTGATATTTTTTTGGCGCAAAAATTCGGGACAAGTATTGCTCGATGCTTTATGATCACCCTTGCAATTTATACAGGTAGGAAGTTCCGGGTCTTTCTTGCATTCCTCTGTTGAGTGATGATCACCACATACATTACAACGTGGTGAGGACCTGCAAGCTGCCTTACGGTGTCCATAACGAAAACAGTTAAAGCAGAGCGTTGTAGGATAAGTGTAGAGCTCAACCTCGAGGGCATTGTAAAAAATATAAACATATTTGGGTAAAATTTGACCTGCAAAAGTAAGCACAACGGTTCGAGACGGACGCCATTCTGGTTTTTCACCTGATTTATCCTTATAGTTGAGCCTTCGAGCCTTTATAGCCTTGATTGACTGACCCGAGACTGACATAAGATCCAAAATTTCTTGTTCAGTAAGCTCTGTGGGAACGCCTCTGACAAGGCCCATTCTCGTCAAATTATATGTAGGTATGAAAGCTGTATAATTATCATTAGACAAAATAGAAATATTTTTAATAAATTGATTCGCGTCTTTGGGAGTTTGGAACTCGAGGGCTGCCCTGTACTTTCCCTCCCTTTTAAGAGATCCATTGACGATTTTAGAAACTTTCCTATCGTAAAGAATCTTTCCGAGTTCTAGTGAATTAATAGTTTTTTTATCCACTCTTTGCACGTGAACTGCAAAAGGAGCGCGAGCATCTTGGTCGTAATATTTTTTTTCCTGGAGTAACTGGTTAGATATAATAGTATTATCTCCATATTTTGATATATTTTGATCTGTATCTATTGTAACGGTTGAAGTGAACGATGCGTTTGAAGTTAGTTTTGGTTTTTTTGTTTGAATTATTAGAGAATCGGATGAATCAGAATCCGACGCATGTTGCCTCTGTTTATTTCCCCCCTGTTTATCGGGAGGTTCATTTTCATCCATGATTACAGTTAGAGCATGAATTTACAACGGAATAATAACAATAATAACAAAAAATACAACGAAAAAAACCAACCAAATAAATAAAAATTTTCGCCCCTAAAGGGTTAACACTAGAAATGTAACAAAAAACCAGCAAGTAGGTATAAACATGACATAACAAAATATTTAAAACGAAAATGTTACGAAAATAAAAGTAGGTAATAACAAAAAAGTAATATAAGGATATAAATATCTGTTTCTGTGATCGCCTAGAAGTGCGGTCTCCTCACAACACAAATACCCGACGCGGATGACAATACTTCTCACTGCTCACTTAGCTCCGAATACAATGCGAGGTGACGCGACGTCTTAACACTTCGAATGACACAACCGAACTGTTGTTTAGGTTTATTACTAAGCGATGTTTAGGTTTATTATTACACGAATTTTAGGTTCCTTATTCTGAGATGTTTAGTTTACAATTCAGCAATGTTTAGGTTTATTATAACGCGAGGTTTAGTTTTATTATTATGCGATGTTTGATCTCTTCAACTCATCGCATAGAAGATTTAAACTATCCATTTTGGCCACTTTCCCTCATCGCTCTGAGTAATCTTACGCACGCTTCCCATATCGCCCCATTTCCTTTCAATTTCCATTTCCTACAGCAAATTATATTTTGCTACTGATTTTTTTTTCTCAATTCATGTTTGTTAACCAGTAATACTCATCAAACATTTTTGGCTTATTTGTTGTATTAATGTCTGCTTGTCCTATGTACTAAATTGGCTGTATGTTTGTCTTCAATAAATAAAATAAAAAAAATGTTTAGTTTACAATTCAGTAATGTTTAGGTTTATTATGACGCGAGGTTTAGTTTTATTATTATGCGATGTTTAGTTTACAATTCAGCGATGTTTATGTTTATTAATACGCGATTCTAAAGTTAATTTATTATAACGCGATGTTTACGTTTATTATAATGCGATGTTTAAGTTTATTATAACACATTTTTTAGGTTTATTACTATGCCATGTTTAGTTTACAATTCAGCGACACTTAGGTTTATTATTATGCGATGTTTAGGTTTATTATTACACAATTTTTAGGTTTATTATTATGCGATGTTTAGTTTACAATTCAGCGATGTTTAGGTTTATTATTATGCGATGTTTAGTTTACAATTCAGCGATGTTTAGGTTTATTATTATGCGATGTTTAGTTTACAATTCAGCGATGTTTAGGTTTATTATTATGTACCTACATAATTTGTACAAAAGATTGATAACTCACCTTTGTTTTCAGCTTGTCTCTTAGATTTTGTTATGACGCGTCCATCTATTGACAAAATGGACGAAACCATCACAAAGATTGTCAACAATATGACGAAACGCATATTGAAAAATAGTATTCGCAATTATTTATGAATTTACTCGTTAAAAAATGATAACGACGTATGTTTAAAATTTATATTATAATATTTTAAACTCAAGACGTCTTATATGCTCTGAAACTGTATTTGAAATAACTGAAACAAACAGGTTGTGTGCATTACTTATCAACTTGTTCATTGCGGAATTACTGTAGGTACCTATGTACTATGTACATATATCTAAAGATTTGCTAGACCTTAGAATACACCACAGCTCATTTTTTCGAAAATTTTCTTAACACAATAAATAATGAGTATATAGTATTAAAAATGGAAGGTATCATACAACAACGTAAATAATATGTTGAAAATGTTAATACATTAATTTGAAGAATGTGATCAAATGTGAATACATAATAAACTTATTAGGTGTTGATAATTTTTTTCCCGAAACCAATTTCTATTCAATTTATAAAGCAAATGGCTCACGCGAGTCGCTATTTTTTTATTTTATTTTATTTATTTTATTTTAAGTAGGTACCTACTTAGATTATTTCTTGGGCAACTAACAGGTAGGTACTATGTCAAATATGGTACCTACTATGGTTCGATTCGCCAATCTAATTTTGACATTTCAGAATTGACCATCTAAGTAGTTGATTATGTAGGTACATAAAACAAACCTCGATTAACCATACACATGCCGAAAACCATTGAGATAATCGACGATTAGCGTTTAATCGTGTATAGAAATAATGGGCTTAAATCCGCATTTTTAAACATTATTTTATTTTATTTATTAGGGATAACAGCAATATAATCTTATTGACAGCATTATTAATCATTAATCAGCATTGTCGGCCTTCGTGGCTCAGTTTGTCAGATATCTGACAGCTGATCCAAAGGACCCGGGTTCGATTCCCGGTAGAGACACAGTTTTTAATTTTGTTTTCAGTCTGGATCTGTGAGACGATTAATATCCTAAGTCTCCTGAATGTGGCAACTTGTTATTGGGTGCGTGTTTAATAATTATTTGATATAGTACCTGTTAGTTGCCCGTGAAGTTACATTAAAACAAAATAAGAATAAAATATCAATTTAACACGCACCTAATAACAAGTTGCCACATTCTGGAGACTTACGATATTAATTAATCTCACAGGTCCAGACTGAAAACACAATTAAAAATTGTGTCTCCACCGGGAATCGAACACGGGACCTTTGGATCAGCAGTCAGATATCTTTACGACTGATCCACGAAGGCTGAACCGATTTATTTTTCATCTTTTCCATCTGTCGATTCGTTCAAAAGAATGAAATTCTATTGAAGGAAGAGGCAGTTTAAATTCAAGATGCGTGTACGAAGGAACATTTTGTATGGCGTAGTGGACTTTTTGCATGCTAAAAACACCAACTTAGAGGCTTCGCAGCATACCTATATGTTCCCATACGTGGATTTACTCATAATTCGGAGTAGACCGAATTATGAGTAAATCCACTCAGGCCTGTCCAGGCCCAGGCCCAGACCAGCGCGCTCAGGCCTGTATATCGTAGGCCATGACATATTATAATATGACATGTATAAATCTAAAAAACAAACCTCCTCAAAAATACTCCATCTTGAATAACACAAGAGGTAAAATATCGGGTAACTACTTGGTGCCAAAAATGAATACTAAATTTGGGCAAAGATTTTTTGTATTTACTGCACCTCGAATTTATAATAAACTGCCATCGGACCTTAAGGCCCTACTATACCCTGGATATACGGATATACGCAAAAATGCACACTAAATTAGCTTCTAATGTATGAAACACGAGAAAATATTGTATATCACCTGATATGTGATATACAACATTTTATCGTGCGAAAATGGTAAAATTTAGAGGTTTTTTTTAAATAGCAAGAAGAGTCATTGAAATTTTATAATAATAAAAAATTCAGCCGGTAGATTTTCATATTCTCTATCGAATGAAGTAAAAATATACTTCATAGGCCTTGTAGTTTTTTAGTTACTTACAGTAAAAAAATAAAAAAGGGTTTTACTAAAACTAATTTTACAAGAAAAGTATTAAACAAATTCAAAATTCAAAAAAAATCATGCAATAGATTAAAGATGTACATACAAACTGTTCCTTATTTCAAAGACGTATCTTTTGAGGGTATTAGGGAAATTATTTTCAAAATATAATGTATAGCCTACTATAGCCTCTTAAAGGGTTAACTCAATTCAAAGCCCGTGGTACCAAGTGGCTACTCGATGTGGGTAGAACCCAAAATAAAAGTAACGTTGCAACAATAATTTCTTAAGTAATTATTTTTTGTTGTCTGTTTATATTGTGTTTATTTTTATTTATTTCACTTTTAAAACTGTATTTTTTAATTTAAAATTATGTAAGTATTCCTAATGTTTATTTTTATAGCTTTCTTATTCTTTTGTTTTTTACTGTAATGTAATAATTTCACAAATGTACAGGTGGCTGCTTCAGAACAGATTTATTCTAGTGAGGCGGCTATCTTATATTAAAATAATGTATATGTTTATATGAACATAAATAAATAAAAAAAAAAAAAAAAATGTGACCTAACCATCTCAATATATTATAATATATGCGATATACACTTTGTAGCTAATCAGGCGTTAAGTTAATGCTGGATGCTAAAAATATATTATGATCATTGAAGTTGATTTAGTTTCATTGTTTTAAGGAAGTGCTAGGAGAAACATAGGAAGAATTTAATGAGGCTCTCAGAAAGATGGAAGGCATCCTAACAAGCGATTACAACATGAGGATAAATAAGGACAAAACAAAATGCATGGTTGCTGGAAGGGAGGAATGCACCGCAAATATTGTTCTGGGGGGCATCGAAAGAATTTGTATATATGGGAAGCAGAATATCTCAAGACGGACGTTCAACAGCAGACATCAAAAGTAGAATCCACCAAGCAAGAGTCGCCTTCAACAAAAGATCAACAATATTTGAATCCCCTAATATTTCTATCAAAATTAGGAAAAATTTGATCAAGACTCTTGTCTGGAGTGTACTGCTATATGGTTGTGAAACATGGACCATCAGCCAACGCGAAACGGGACGTCTGTCTGCGTTTGAGATGTGGTGCTACAGACGCATGGCTAAAGTTCACTGGTCAGAATACATCAACAACGACGAGGTACTAAGTAGGGTTGGAGAGACAAGGCAAATTATGAAAAGAATTGCCCGACAGAGAACAATTTGGATATGCCACAACATCCGGCACCCAGGCCTGCTTTTTACCATCGTCAAAGGAATGATTGATGGGGGTAACTGTAGAGGTCGCCCCAGAAACAACTATATAACCAGATAATCGGTTACGTGCGCTGTAGCAGCTACAAAGAGATGAAGAGACTGGCGGATGACAGAGATAAGTGGAGGGATCGAGTGTTTGGTGCAGACCAATCCTAGAATTTTGACGAAGAAGATAAGGAAGTAAGAGAGCAAGCGAATAAGACCGCCTTCGTGGCTGGATGCTTGAAAAATGCTGTATGGAGAAACAGAGACACGCTGAAGGAGAGTAAGGTAAGGATCTATAAGACCTGTGTAAGGCCGATCATGACATACGGCATAGAAACCGCCAGAACAAAAAACCTCCTAAGAACCACTGAGATGAAGACTCTACGACCCATCGCAGGCGTAACACTTTGTGACAGAGTAAGGAACTCGGAGATAAGAAGAATCTGTGATGTCGAAGATGTTGTGCGATGGGGAAGAACACGAAGACGATTCTGGAGAGATAATGTGGGGAGAGCGGGTTCGGATCGAGTGGTGAGGATGGCAGCGGATGGGGAGATAACAAATGTCAGACCCCCTGGAAGATCACCCAAACGTTGGAAGGATAGCTGGACGTCCACTTCACAAGAGCAGGTTTCGAGAATAACAGGACACAGTCCTAACTAAAGCAGCAGAAGAAGAAGTTTTAAGGGGGATTATAAACGCAAACAACCCAATTTGAAGTCTAATTCCTCATGTATATTAAACAGTGTGTTTCTAAAAAATATACCATAGATAGGTCGATGGCAGAGCGGTTAGTGCGCTGGGCTAATAATCCAGTGGTCGCGAGTTCGAATCCTGCCTCTAGTATCATGCCGAGTTTGTATACTGAAAGTTTCATCACAATGTATCTGTGTGTGTTTATGTGTGTGCTGTGTACTATGTACGGGGTGTTTATTCTACTTTATCGATTATTGACTAAGGTGCTCATTCGATTCTTTTCAAATTTATCAAATTCGTACGTCTAATACTTGCTTAGACCCCATTAGATTTTGAAGGATATCCGATCAGTGCTTCTCGTTTATTTTAACTGTCAAATATTTCAAGGTCACCCCAAGCTCAGGAAACTCGAAATTTGTTATTTTTATTTTCAAATTGGTTAAAGGCATATCACTTTCATAAAATGGCATTGAAGAATTGTCATTTTTTTATAGTAAAATATTTAAATCAAAAATAATTTAACAAAGTCATTTCATGAATTTCAATTAAAAAACAGATTGGATGCAATTTACACAAAGAAGCACATGATACAGATCCATCACCAATAGCTGCCTGACTGTTAATTAATAATATTTTTTATTTATTTATAATATACATGACATTTTACATAAAGAGGTTTGACAACAATAACAAAGGTATATAAAAAAATAAATATTATATATATTTAAGACAGAGACAATGGAAGGGTACACATACACATCCAGACCACCATTGACATTCTCTTACGCTTTGCTGTCATGAATAGTTAGTGTATGATTGGCTGATAATAGAGGTCCTTTTTTATGTCAAAGGTAAGATATTTGGTCTTTGTCACGTTAAGAGTCAAAAGGTTATACTCTGAGAACCTCTCTTTTTACTTTGAGAACCTCTCTGTGCGCGATAGTAAAGACATTATCCCAAGTATCTGCATGAAAAATCAATGAAGTGTCATCAGCAAATGAAATAATCCTTCCCTCAATTTCCATATCACATAATTGATTTATGTAAATGAGGAAGAGGATAGGACCCAAAACACTGCCCTGTGGAATTCCATATTTAATATCTAGATTGTGCTTAATATTTTCCATACAAAATTTGAATACCTTGTGGAGTGGCTTGTTTGAGAGGAGTTTAGCGTTGGCCACAACCCACTCGTTTTTAACATTGATTGAAAAAAAAACAAATGTTAGCAGATTTCAAAAAGCGTAAATTATATTCATCTGCATAATTCATATGATCACGACATATTCCCATAATACGAGATAACGACATGTGTGAGAGTGTACACTACATGCGTATATTCCCACACTCCAGTCTCGTCTCACTTTAAAGAGCACTGCATTCAAAATGGGCGGTGAACCTCATTGTTGAACTATGTGAGATGTTATTGTTGCCTGTTGTATTTTTGATTACCCGCCTCTTATGAGACACCTGAAAACAATGATAATATAGAAAAGAGTGGAAGCACTATTCTAAGCCGGTGCCTTAAGTTAGGT
This sequence comes from Molanna angustata, assembly GCA_963576475.1. NCBI lineage: Eukaryota > Metazoa > Arthropoda > Insecta > Trichoptera > Molannidae > Molanna > Molanna angustata. The sequence continues at coordinate 21,302,469 of OY754983.1, read as the reverse complement.
TATGCATAGTCACAACAGTTTTATTGCTAAAATATTTATATTTTGCAACATCTTGTATACTTTCATATACAGGGGCTGGCATAATTATTAGACTAACAAAAATTAGTATATATAATTAGTAGGTACACTTTTAAATGCGCAAAAATCAATACTTCGTATAATACTCAATAAACCTTTCAGATTCCCCAGTATGAACTATTCACAGAATTTAGAGTCCTTAATGTCAGACAACTACTATACATTAATAAAATAATTTTATACACTAAAAAACATAGACAGGAATTCATACTCTACTCGCAATGCTCAAAGGTCTATTGTTATAAAGAAAAAAAAAACACCAAATTCGCACAGCGTAATTTTAAATTTCTTGGCCCAAAGATGTACAGTATACTACCTGGCGCTTGGAAATATATGAAAATAGACATTCTAAAAAAACAATAAACAATTGGCTTATATCCATCGGCATAGATGAATCTAAAAATATATTAAGTTTATTCTAGTTTGTTCGCTTTATTGAGTTAATTATATTTTTTATGTATTAAGTTTTCAGGCATCAAATAATATGGTTAAGTTATTGATGATTTTTAGCCATGATAGCCACCCAAATACATATCTTCAACTTAAGGGTGTTAGTATCGAAAGGGTAAAACAATTACAGGGTAGTATAATTACTGAGAATCTAGACCCTGACACTGAAGTAAAATGCAGAATAGAAGGTGCCCGATCGGCACTTTACAAAATGAAAAATCTTCTCCTCGACGACAATATCAACTTAAAGCTGAGACAAAGAATGGTCAAGTGTTATGTGTGGTAAGTTCTGCTTTATGGGGTGGAGGCGTGGACTCTCAAAGTTAATATTATAAACCGCCTTGAAGCATTTGAACCATGTGGATCCACCGCAGAATGCTTAGAATATCATGGACCGACTGATATGCGATATAAACTACAGCGTTACGAATAAAATCATCAAATAATATTATACACTCTTCTCTTTCTGAGTTAATCTGGTAACAAAAATAATAAGAAACACTCGGCATCAAATAAAAAATATGATTTTTAGTTCTACATTGTATCAAAATATTATTAGTCATCTAGTTCGGTTACGTAAGTTAGGTATCTATAACCCTTAACTATTTACAAAATTTTTATTAATTTAAAAATCATTTTTCACAAGTATAATAATATCTGATGTAGGTACAATATAAGTTGATAAAGTAGTAAATAAAATATTAAAATATTAAACGTTAAAAGTTTAAGTCATCAGTGTATATATATATTTATTTAAATTTGTGGATTAGGCTACTCTACTAGGCTATGCCAGTCCCAGAGTAGCGTTATGTACATAAATCAGTTCTATTAAATTTTAATTCGTCATAGTGTAAGTTCATTTTTATAATGTTTAGTGGTAGGTTGAACTGAGACAGAACAAATGTCAATTAAAATTAAGTAACAAGTTAAAATTTAAAAATTTTAGAGTTTTTTCTCTCTCGGAATCCGGACACATTAGAAAACCGCTTCTGGACAACCCCCGGACGCGCTCTAAACTAAGACGAATTCGGGGAATCCCGAACGGATGGCAACCCCACCCTTGAGGCCGCTGTACTAATATTTCAATTAGTCTAACAATATGGCATGCCCCTGTATATATTGATATATTGTGCCTCGTTTACATTAGTTTAGTGTTCCGTCAAGTTGGTGAGTAAGTAAAGTCGTGTAAATAGGTCGGACAGTAGCGACTCGACTTGGCTTGCAAGTTGAACGAAACAGAATCGCTTTCTATTATTTCGGCAAGTAACACCCCGCGCGCGCCCGTTTATCCTCCCGCTCGATACTTGACTCGCTACTTGCCGTGTGTAAACAGTCAATTGAGAACCTACAATGAACAAAAAGCTGTCCGTTCTAAGTATGTTCAGGGATTTCCAACTCCCTTACAGGAGAGGTCCGGCTGGTAGAGTCTCGCTTGGTTTTATCCATTCATCCATTTATCCATTCAAAATTCATTTTATTCATTCAAAATTGACCCGCAAACTTCAAATTCGTGTTCAGCGACCCAAAAAACAAAAATGGTGAGAAAATAAAAACTATAGCAAAATTTGCTTCTGAGACCCTATTTCTTTGCTAATATGCCTAGCCTATTAAGGAATAACTTGTTCTGTTCACACTACTGATGCAGAATACATAAGTTTCTTTGCAAAATTCGACAGTCATCAATGGAAGTGATGGTTTTATAAAGTTTTAAATCATCTGCAAAAATAATGTATTGTACATGAAAAAAGTTCTTCGTTAAGTCATTAATAAACAAAATGAATAATATTGGTCTTAGATGAGACCCCTGTGGAACTCCACTCGAGGCAATGATGACCTTTGATTCAAAATTATATATTTTTACCTTTAGTGTTCTATCACTTAGATAACTTATATTATAACAGTATTGTAATCGCCCACGTAGGACGTCGCGTTACTGTCCACTGGCGACATGACTAAGCACTATTCATGTGTAGACGAGGCATTACACTGTATAGGTATCTTAATACGTAATGAAGTATGACGCATCTCGGTTTTAAACTGGTCATTCAAGACAACACACACACACACACACATAGTATAATAATATAATATATTTTAAAGTTCGTTGTGTTGGACGTTTTTCCCCATACAGGTTTATCTTTCATACTGAGCATTCAGAGTCACAAAATGCGATTATTCCTTGACTCCCGGCTCGATAAGGTCGCCGAGTGACATGATAATATTAACAGTAACAGAATAGCATTGTTGTTGATCGACGAAAAAGAACGAATATACCCGACGTATAAGTCGACGTCTTCGATCGGACGAACACAACGTAAGTTTTTTTAATACTTTTTTTTTATTATTTAAAAATACATATTATTATTGTCGTCGAAGAATTTGAATAAATTACGCGTCTATAACTTGTTTTTAGCTTTTGAGACACGGTGTCAATATAGTTTATTATTATTATTGATATTTAATTTATATTTGCCTTTTTTTGGTTTTTAATCTCCATTATTACGAATTAGCGGAGTCGCGATTTATTTCACAAAATTGTTCGTCATGATATTTGGATGTTTATTTGTTTATTTATTATTGTAAACCTACAGTTTTTTTTTTATTTCAAAGACATATAGATACGTGAATACATTTATTTATTTAATTAGAGGACAACATACAGCTTATAATTAATTAAAAATAATATTTAAACCAATTACAGGTTGTCACTGAAGATATTGTAGTATATTAAGATAAGTTAAAATAGTTACATATTATGGTGAGATATTGTGTGAATGATTTGTGAAATTGTAGATAGCCCGCAGTGGCGTGCAAGCCATACATGCCTATATGCCTGGCATGACTATCAAAATCCAAAAAAAAAACAAAAATTAAAAAAAAAATCAAAAAAAAAAAATTAAAAATCTTGTACGATATTTTTAATATATCAACGAGTTATAGGGCGTATAACGAATCATAAAACAGTTTTTATTTTTTTTCTAGCGCAAATATTAACGGAGATATGAATTTCTTAAAATTTGAATAATTGTCCTTTGTAGGTTCAATATTTGCCTGTAATTATTTTCGTCTGTTGCAACACTGAATTTAAAACGTATGCAACATTGCTTCCAAGGAAGAAACATTGACAGTTTTGATAACAGTAGTTAAAATGTCAGAACACATATATGGTTCACGATTTATTTCGCGACAAATTATAAATCTCTTTTTACTTTTGTCGTTAATATTCATTGCAGTATGCCCGATACATTTGAGCATACAATACACATGACTAAAGGAACAAAGGTTGTTTGTTTGTGTTAGTGTATATGTGTATTTTTTAAGGTAAGATTTATGCTGGGCATGGTATGAAGCTTCTTCAACAGTTTGTATGTATGGGTGTAAGAATATTCAGATGGTTTGGTTCAACATGGTACATTTTTACATCAACGACCGTTAGATTATTGTATGTTACGCCAAGATTTTGGCGCTAATATAAATATATTGAATTGTTTTGATTCGAATCATACCGAATAGATCGTTTATCTTTTAAATGACTGGAAATAAAAACGAGAGTGATAATAATCGTTTCTAATTAAATTTCAAAAAATAATTAAAATATTATTAGTATTATGCATTTGCCGCGTAATTCAATGCAGTTTAAAAATTCGATTACATTGTAAAAAACCAAGTAAAGATTATATTTTAAATAAACGTTTTGTAAAATATGTAAGAAATTTCAAAAAATAATGTATGTACAATTTGTAAGGAATTCATAAATATTATTAAAATATAAGAAAAAGAACCTTTGCGTAAATATGAGTAATATATCACATCTATGAATAAAAACTAATGGACGATAAATAAAATAATGGATAAAAACATTTACTGCTAGTAAATTTGTTGTGATAATGGTTGGAAAGATACTTCATAGATGTCTCTGAATATTTTAACTAACATTCATGATATGTTTTCGATATTTGATATGTTAATTTTAGTTCATGATATGTATTTACAGTTAGTTATTAAAAAACTTTTAGTTATTAAAGGGCTGCATTTAAAATATTTATCAATAGAATTGAAATATTCATAATATTATGCAATTTTGATTATTTGCTCCTACCTTTACGCAATGCGTGTAATTGGTGCTATGTGCATAGTACAAAACTGACGAGTTAAAGAAAAAATATAAGGTGAAAAGATATTATGGAGGTTGACTAAACAGAGGATGTAGTTTTTTTTGGGCAGAACCAGCTGAAGGACCCCTCGCACGCCACTGTAGATAGGTATATATAAATGTGTGCAGTGTTGAGTTAGATTATGGCCCAGTATTTCAGTCGGCCCTTAGGAGTTTAACTCAAGTTTAACAAAAATATTGCGTATTTCAGTACCAAATCTTCCCTCAAATACGTCACTAAACCACAAATATTTAACTCAACGTTTCTGGCGGATTGCGTGTCTTAATCTTGAGTTAAGTATTGTTTCTAGTCTTTTTCGCCAGGTGGCGTACTAATCGCCGCACGCTTTAATGTTTTATTTCATTTTATACTACAAATAACTATGCATAATAATTATAATCATGATTTATTTTTGATGTTAAAATAAAAGACTTGATATAGAAGTGGTTCATGTATTTAATATTTATTTTCTTTTTTACATAATTATATTGTATTGCCTGACAACAAACGAAATAAACTGTCAGCCATAATGAAACGTCAGGCACGCAACTTTATTTTTGCGATGTTTTTTCATCCCACTTTTTAAATTGATCCATCCTGTTTCTATATATATAATGTGTATTCTTAAATTTTCTACATAAGACACTTTACCATTATCACTTAGTTCCATATCTATCTGTAAAATGTACATACATTTTGCATTGAAGTACTACGTACGTAGTACATATTCTTCAATCACATTTTTTCACTACAATGTTTGATTTTAATTAAAAAAAACATCGATCTGTATAATAAATTGAAAAAGTAACATGCTGTGTAATGAAACAAATAAAATAATGTGTTGTTATAACAATAAAATAATATTAGTCACAGCTTCGCGTCACGTATCATTTAAGGTTATTACAATTTGACTTGAATTTGACAGATGCGTTATAGACAATAACCATAGAAAACGTAAAATATATCTATAGTTGAAGATTACGTAACTGACGTTTCATTTTGCACTGAAATACGCGAATGAAATTTAATCTTCCCTAAACTTTTAACTTGGATTACTAAATCCAACGATTTAAGGGCCAACTGATATCTCGGGCCTATGAGGATGAAATTTTAAGTCTGATATATTTTTTAAATGTGGGGGCGCTTAGCAACAATATGTCGAACTTTGGGAAATGCCTATTTTTTTTTTTTTTATTTATTTATTTAAATAATACAACAGCTATAATAATTAATATAATATGTTATATAAATTCACGTTTTATGGCGCCTATTATAGTATTCTTCATATAGAAACATAAGTATATATTATATAAAAGTAAGAAACAGGAAATAGGATAGGAATGGATCCAGGAATAGAAAGGAAAATGGAGAAAGGAAGTGACAATTGTTCTGTAGATTTTGGTTACACTGAAACCCCCAGACTCAACGGCACCCTCGACGCGCCGGCACGACCCCCCCCCCCTGCTAAACGCCCACTATTTTCAATAATTTATTTTTAAAAGTGTACAGACCAGAGCTAAAAGGATCCAGAGCTGGATCCTTCATACAATTTTTATTGAAAGATGTGCACGCTCTGTTAATGTAAAAGTTTTGCATATAATTAGTTCTGTAATGGCTGACAAAGAATAGTGATTGATGTCTTACACTTCTGTAAGGGCAATGGAAAGGTATTGATTCCATAAAAGGAATACTATCTATTTTATTGTTTAATTTTATGTAGAAAACAAAGGTCGATTATTTGTCTTCTAGTTTCGAGAGATTTGATTTTGTATGTAGGTACCTATTACATTGCAAGTCATATCCACAGACATCTATGGATATTTATTTATTTAATATACAGAGACACCAACAGAACACTGAACAACACAAACAAAAAAACATGAAACAAAAAAAAATAGAATCTCCAGTGCTCCAATAACAGGTATCTCCCGCATGGCTATTGTGCATAATTAGGTAGGTACAATCAACGTCTCCTGACCATTCAAATTATAAAAAAGACATTACTTTGCACAGTTAAAAGGAAAGTTTAAAATACACATATACATATATGTAGGAAAACAAAAAGAAAACAAATGATGAACTAATAAGATAAAACAAAAAAAAAAGGAATAATTGAACTGAGACCAAAAAAAAATAGATTTTAGCCCAGCATACTTTTAAGGATAAAAATAAGCAAATTATCAAAGATCAATTTCTATAAAATATGTACGTCATTGTCATTACATTAAATTGTCACAACGATTCAGACGCGACACATCTGAATCTACCAATACAATGACACTCTGACACGGCAGAATGTCACTGTATTGGCAGGTGCCTACGCGAATGCAATGTAACGATAGTCAATAAAGAACGTCGCGGACAATATCGCGAACTCGGCAACATGCCCGTCTAACTAGAATATTTTAAGTAAGATTTATAAGTAATATGTTGTCGAATTTGCTGGTTTATATGTCGAACTATACACATGTTAGTAATATTTTATTTTTAAAACTATAAAAATTAAATAAAAAACAAAACATACAATCAAGATACCAAATTATCCTAATACAAAATACAAAAGTGGGGAGAAATGCGCAATACAAATCAACACCCACAGAGCCACACAACATCAGGGTGTCCCTATCACTAGTTTTCCTCGAATCAATCGTTTGAAAGTGGACACCGGATTATGAAACACATCAAGATCCGATGCAACCCTTGACAAACTATTATGGCCCGAGATATCAGTTGGCCCTTAAATCGTTGGATTTAGTAATCCAAGTTAAAAGTTTAGGGAAGATTAAATTTCATTCGCGTATTTCAGTGCAAAGTGAAACGTCAGTTACGTAATCTTCAACTATAGATATATTTTACGTTTTCTATGGTTATTGTCTATAACGCATCTGTCAAATTCAAGTTAAATGATACGTGACGCGAAGCTGTGACTAATATTATTTTATTGTTATAACAACACATTATTTTATTTGTTTCATTACACAGCATGTTACTTTTTCAATTTATTATACAGATCGATGTTTTTTTTAATTAAAATCAAACATTGTAGTGAAAAAATGTGATTGAAGAATATGTACTACGTACGTAGTACTTCAATGCAAAATGTATGTACATTTTACAGATAGATATGGAACTAAGTGATAATGGTAAAATAGTGTCTTATGTAGAAAATTTAAGAATACACATTATATATAGAAACAGGATGGATCAATTTAAAAAGTGGGATGAAAAAACATCGCAAAAATAAAGTTGCGTGCCTGACGTTTCATTATGGCTGACAGTTTATTTCGTTTGTTGTCAGGCAATACAATATAATTATGTAAAAAAGAAAATAAATATTAAATACATGAACCACTTCTATATCAAGTCTTTTATTTTAACATCAAAAATAAATCATGATTATAATTATTATGCATAGTTATTTGTAGTATAAAATGAAATAAAACATTAAAGCGTGCGGCGATTAGTACGCCACCTGGCGAAAAAGACTAGAAACAATACTTAACTCAAGATTAAGACACGCAATCCGCCAGAAACGTTGAGTTAAATATTTGTGGTTTAGTGACGTATTTGAGGGAAGATTTGGTACTGAAATACGCAATATTTTTGTTAAACTTGAGTTAAACTCCTAAGGGCCGACTGAAATACTGGGCCTATATGAGCTCATCATTCGGCTTATAGGATATGACAAAAGCAAAAATTTCTCGGAGCACACATCCACCAAAATTTGGTGGCAAACAATATTTGCATTTGAATATTTGCAGAATGATTCAGAATAAAAATTGAAACGGTATACGACACTAATATCAACAAGTATAAGTACTTGTATTTTTTTTTATTAAATGAATATGTCCTTGTTAAACAAGTACATATACATCTTCCTACGTTCCCTAAAATAAGCTTGTGCTATAGGTGAACGAAATCGGTCGAGGCAGGATTCGAACTCGCGACTACTGGATTACTAACCCAGCGCGCAAACCGCTCTGCCATCGACCCATCTGAATATTTTTTTGACAAACTTTTCAATATCTCAATAGAGACAAAGTTGGAATATTGTAGAAGAACCGAGAACTTAGGGCTTACGACCTGTCATCGTCTGGTTTACGTGATCACTTTATGCGCTTGCTCAACGTTCACCAATTATGCCTTCTTATTGAGTTCCCTTATCAATGCAAATTTTTGAAAGTTCTATATATTTGAATAATGACTAACTAATCATCTGAAAATAAGACATTATTACAATTGCCATCTATGAAGTAACGGAGAAACCTTTTTGTAACGCCATCTATTGAGAGATTTATTTATAACAATGAAAGCAACAGTCCTTATAAATGAGGTGACGGTGTTCTCGCACATATGTCACCCCTGAACTGCGCTAAAAATATTATTTAATTTTTTTGGCTTGTTTACCTACTTGTACCGATGTGTATGTAAATCTAATATTTTTTAAATTGCATATACGTAAACATTGGATTTTTTCCCTGTCGAAAGTCAAATAATGTTTTCTGAAAAACTTTAAAACATCTCAATAGAGGCGAAGTTGGAATATTATAGCAGAACCATGGAATATTAAATATGTTGTTAACAGAGGGATTTAAATTTCGAAAAACAAATACTTTTTTGCTTTTTCCTTCTTCCCCCACCACCACCCGTTCTGCTTATGGGGACTAATGACGGCCCCTTGCAAAACTCTGAAAGAACACATAAAGAACATACGAAGAGTCCAGAGAACTCTAAAACCTTGCGTGGAAACAATTGGCTCACTGTTCACTGATAGTGAAGATAATAGTGCACCGAATTAAAGACAGAATGTCTTGAAAGCCCTAAAGTTGCTCTTCGTGGCTTCAAGGCCCGCATGTCCAATGGGTCCAAAGAAATTCCCTCGGACATCGTCGTAGAGTTCTCGTCGGAAAGTTGACACGGAAAAGTTAGTGCATTCCCATAGGATATGCTCAGAAGTCTGTTCAGGGTTATCACAAAGCAGACATGAGGACGAATCGGATAAGTGAAAACGAAAGAGATAACCTTTAAAACTGCCGTGTCCAGTAAGGTATTGCGTGGTCCAATAATCGGGAACAATCCACGAGAAAGAAATTTGAGTCCTCACATCGGGAAGAAATAAAAATGTCAGTCTACCCAGGGAAGAAGGAGACCAGCGACGTTGCCAAGCAACTAAAAGAGAACTCTGGATCTCAATTTCTCCACGAACTGTGGGTAAATTTACAGATGGGAGAGAAACACCACCCAAAATTGAGCTTCGGCCTCTATACAGGTTGTGAATTGTAGCAACTTTTTCTGCTATATTATAATTTTGTCATTTTATTTATTTATGATTTGATACCTACACGGTTAAGACACCATACATATCAACATAATATTTAGATGGGTCGATGGCAGAGCGGTTAGCGCGCTGGGCTAGTAATCCAGTGGTCGCGAGTTCGAATCCTGCCTCGACCGATTTCGTTCACCTATAGCACAAGCATTTATTTGCTTATTTTAGGGAACGTAGGAAGATGTATATGTACTTGTTTAACAAGGACATATTCATTTAAAAAAAAAATATCAATCATAACAAAGCAACCATGCACACAAAAATCCCACAAGGCAAAGCCTGTCTGTGGGTATACCTACCTATTATCCAACTGTCGATTTGTTCAGGAGAACTTTGTTCTCTTAACATATCGACAATGTATCAAGCCAGAATACGCGAGAATTGTATGGAGAGGTCTACTTTTTTCACGGCTTTTCCAACTTTGAAGTCAAAAAACACCAACTTAGAGGCTTCGCAGCATATATGTTCCATACACGGATTTACTCAGAATTCGGAGTAGAACATTTCGTGTGTCTGTGTGTGTGTGTGTCTGTGTGTGTGTGTGTGTGTCTGTGTGTGTGTGTGTGTGTCTGTGTGTCTGTGTGTCCGTCCCCCCCTTATAACTTTTGATCCGCTCAATAAACAGAGCCTAAAATTTCAGAATATATAAACAGTTACAGGCCTACAAAACTTTTATACTCGGAATTTTGAATTTTTGTTTCAGTCAGGGGTTATCAACTTTTGAATTTTTATTTTATTTTTCCATATATCTCAGAAACCATAAACGCTAGAACGCTGAAAATTGGTACAAACATAGACAAATACAAAATCTCAAATTAGTTTTTTCAAAAAAATTCCAGGGTTTCTCAAACATTTTTTATTAAGAAAAATATTTTTTTTATGATAAATTTATGAGTTTAACTGCCTATATTTCCAAAACTTTTACAATTATCGAAAAAAGCCGAAACACCCCAACTAGATAATTTAATTTTCTATAAAAAATATCAGCAATGTAGTAGAAGATCTCAATTTTTTTTAACAATTTTTTTAAAAATTGAATTTAGTGACGACATCGCTTCATACATTTTGTATGGCAGTCGCCTATACACAATATGTAAGAAGACTTAATAGTTTGATACTTCGACTCCAAACATACATACATACCATCATGCTATTTGCATATTCTGGGTAGCAAAAAGGATCTTCCTCCATACTATCCTATCTTGACATACATACCTACATATGTTGTATAGAAAACAAAATATCTGAAAATATTCAATAATTTGTATCTATGGGTTTATAGTTTGGTACATATTCTTCAACTATACATACTATCGCTATCGACAGTTGGATCTCATGTGTTACATGCAACTAGTAATATAGACAAAATTATTTAATTCATTACATTTGATATAAAAGTTTGCCTTCTTTAATGTAAAAAAATATATTATAGTTTTTTTAGAAATATAAGATAAATGACAAAAAATGGGGTATGTTTATAATTTTTCTACAAGCATATAATATATAGAACATAATTAAAAAGTTAAAGTTTATTAATATCCAAACTACCTAACTAGGTTATTTTTTTTAATGTTTCCTTTTGTAGTAGTACTGGTGCAATATCAAATTGAATTACCTACGTTGGCAGCAGGCGCCCCCTTGAGTAGAAAAATAACAAATTTTTTTGGAGAATTTGGTGTTGGCCACATCCCACTCGTTTTTTTTTTTTATTATTTGGTCCACCTATTTGTAAATGATTCAGTGTTTGTTTTATAAATCCATACCGTATGATATAATAACAATGATAATAATAAGTCATTTGTGTAGCGCCGTTTAATGATTCAAGATCATACCAAGGGCGCTGATAGTCTAATATGTTGTGTTGCTCTTTGAAACAAAGCTGTTTTTAATCCTTTAGTGAAAGTGCTCTTGCTTTGAGCACTGCGGACATCTAGAGGCAGTGAATTTAACTTAATAGGACCACTCACACTAAAGCATCGGTCATAATAAGCCGCTTTGTTGACTCTGTCCAACTCCTTTAAGGAATTGTTACTCTGTGATCCAGATGACCTGAGTGTGAGAGGCGGGGCACGCACCTCTGGATTTTCAAAAAATCTATGTGCGGATTTATATCACTAGCTATATGTAGCCATGATCCAATTTGTCTGGTTCCCCTTTCTAAGTGTTACGAAGGTCAGATGGCAGTCGCTTCAATGTAATAACCAGACTCGCCAATTCCAGGATCATGGTCAAAGCGTACCCCGATAGAAACGGGACAAAAGCGCTAAGGGGAAAGGGGAAAGAATCTTAGTAACATTATATAGTTATAATTCACATGTCGATGGGAGGAGTGCACTCCCGAAACTAGTAGTGTTTAATTATACTCAATAAGTGGTATTTAGTAAAGTATTTATTTTAAAGTATTTAGCTTTTGACACGGTTTCTCATAAACTTTTATGAAAAAAGTTAGAAAACGTGGGAATTCATGGAACAGAATTAAAATTCTTCAAAGAATATATTGAAAAACGATCCCAGTTTGTACAAATTGGAACCACAACCAGTGACATAAAGCAAATAAATTATGGCGTTCCTCAGGGTAGTACCCTTGGACCACTATTATTTTTAATTTACATAAATGATCTCTGTTTTCTTAAAATTGGAGGAAAAATTGTGTCTTTTAGTGTCTTTTGCAGATGACACTGCACTACTTTTCAATAGTGACACATGGGAAAAAGCGTACGTATTGGCAGAAAAGGGAGTCAATATAGTAAAATCATGGTTAGATAACAGTTTCTTATCCCTTAATATAAAAAAAACTAAATTTATGACCTTCAGTATTGACACACGAGGACAACCTTTGGATCAACATTCTATTTCAGTTCACAATTGCTACAAAAATTTCTGTCAATTTACCCCCCTGGAAAAATGTAACGAGATCAAGTATCGAGTTGTTGTTGACAATAACTTAAATTGGAAAAAGCATATTGAGGAATGTTCGATAAAAATTCGAAAACTAATATATCTATTTTTACGTATTCGCAATGTTTTTAAAAAAGAAGACCTTAAGTTCATCTATTATGCAGTTGTTCAATCTATACTATGTTATGGCATCATAGTTTGGGGAGGAACGTATAAAACCGCACTTAGTCCCATTGAAATAGCCCAGAAGAGTATCATTCGAGTTATTAATAAAAAACCTTTTAGATATCCGTCTCTCATTATTTTCTGAATTTGAAGTTTTAGATATTCGTCAGCTATTTCTCAAGAAATTAATCATTTACTCACATAAGTTCAATATATTATAACACAATATACTCGAGTTGAAAATTCCTACAATATTAGACACAGACTTTTACCCATCCCCAGAGCTCATACCACGTTTGCTCAAAAACATTTTGATTTTATTTTACCTCGTATTTTAAACATATTTACAAAAGAATTAATTGGTTCTGAGATATATAATATAAAGTCACTAAGTGCTATGAAAAATAAACTATCTTCCTGGATTCTCAACAAAGGTAGAATGAACATTGAAGATATATTTTTTAAAATTATGAAATGATTATAAAACCGTGATGTTATCGCTTATATTATAATTTGTATGTTTGATTTTTTTGATATGCTATAATTATGTGTTAGACATAAATGTCTTACATAAGTAAAGCCTTTGTCAGTTAAAATGAATGTAAAGCTATTCCGACACAAGCACTGCTTAGTGGAATAGTTCTTATCCACTGGATTTTGGTACCGATAGATTGTATTCATTGTGTCAGTGCCAACATATTATACTAAATTGTCAATTTTTCATAATTTTTTATGTGCCATGTTTCACTGTTGTATTGTTGTAATTTTTTGTATGGTTATTGTGGATTTCAAATAAATAAATAAATAAAAAATAAATTTGCATCATTATACCTAATTATTGTAATTATGGACTACCACAAAGTTACCGTCAAATCTATCAATCATACTTGTTGTCAACAGAAATTTCTCGAAGTGGTCTGCCACAATACTATTGTTGTACTATTGTATTATTGTTATTTCTGTATTGTTTATTTGGATTTAAATAAATAAATAAATCTGGGAATTCTTTCGAGGAAGGAAAATTATTGAAATACATAACTTTTTTCTTTTCGTTTCAGGATGCGCCTTTTCGTATTGACCGTTGTGTTGGTGGCGAGAATATGCAGATCTCAGGACAACAGCGACAAAGCCGTAGTAGATGCCATATTTCCAGTTTCAAATGATGGACAAACCACACCTAAGTTCTCACTAAACCCAGATACACCCTCAGCAGGTGAGAAAACCGTAAGATTTTCGTCGAATGAATACCCGGATGCCTATTCCCGGATGCTTTTGACACAATTTCACACGATAAACTCTTTGCAAAACTAGAATTGGTGTTAAAGGTAAAGATCTTGATTTGCTAAAAAGTTTTATGTCAGAAAGACTTCAGCAGGTAAGGATCGCTGGGAGGTTGAGTAATCAACTTCCCATTAAATACGGCGTTCCTCAAGGTAGTATTCTTTGCCCACTCCTATTCCTTATCTACCTAAATGATCTTTGTAAGTTGGATATTGATGGTGACATTGTGACTTTCGCTGACGATACAGCATTACTTTTTCATGCCGATACCTGGCACATCGTGTATAAAAAAACAGACAAAGGGCTCAACATCGTTAATAAATGGTTAAATTAAAACACCCTAACACTTAACACATCAAAAACTAAATACATTACACATAGTATAACAGAAAGAGGACAACCCCATGCACCAATTAATATTAAATCATACACTTGCAAACAAAACTTGAACATTTGTCAATGTGATTGTATTGAAAGAGTAAAGGATATAAAATATTTGGGTATTTTAATTGATAAAAATCTACAATGGTCAACACATTCTGAATATATTACAAACAAACTTAAAAAAGTGCTGTATCTAATAAACAACATAAAAAACATCTTCCCACGTCAGATATTGCGATCAATTTACTTTGCAATATGCCAATCAATCATTTCCTATGGATTGCTGGCCTGGGGAGGTACAACATACATTGCAATAGACTCGGTTAGCAAGGCACAAAAATCAATAATAAAAAGCATACTGTATATTATGTGCCATACAGAACAAGCTCCACAGTAATTTTCAAGACTCTGGAAGTTATGACACTTCGTCAACTATACGCAAGATCTGCACTTCTATACCATTTTAAACACAACATACCCACTATACACAATACACAACCTCCAATAACAACAAGATCCACTATCACCAACACAATAAATATCCCGAAGTTGCAAACTACTCATGGACAATGACATTTTAAATACTATGCCATCAAATTACATAATTGCCTACCAACCTCATTAAAACTGCTACCACAAAACACATCGGCACAAAAATACAAAAAACACATAACGGCATTGATATATTATAACACCGGTACAGATCATATCAATAACATAATTACACCCAATCAAACATAATTAAATTTCACATTTTTTTTCTCAAATATTATTTAATGTATAATTTAATACAAGAAATATATACAAATGTACTATCTATGTTACACAAATGATCACCTCGACACAGGACTTCCTAGTGAGGTGTTCATTGTATCCTATAAATTACAAGATTTATCAATAAATAATACACATACACACACACACACACACACACACACATATGTACACACGCACTTAATTTCTAGCTCTAGTGTGTAATTGTATTTGTATCTTCTTCATTTTATTGTCAATAATAAATAAATAAATAAATAAAATAAAATATTCAACGCAATGTGTGGATTTAGCGATGGATTTAAAGACAACGGTCACTTCTGTACATTGAATTCTTCTTTTATTTTGTTTTTTTTTTTATTTTTTCATAAAAAAAGAATAACAATCATACTGTCCCGCCAAATTTTCACGTTGACATTTCTCAATAGATGGCGTTAGACAAAGTTTCACGTTGACATTTCTCAATAGATGGCGTTAGACAAAGTTTCACGTTGACATTTCTCAATAGATGGCGTTAGACAAAGTTTCACGTTGACATTTCTCAATAGATGGCGTTAGACAAAGTTTCACGTTGACATTTCTCTATAGATGGCGTTAGACAAATTTTCACGTTGACATTTCTCAATAGATGGCGTTAGACAAAGTTTCACGTTGACATTTCTCAATAGATGGCGTTAGACAAAGTTTCACGTTGACATTTCTCAATAGATGGCGTTAGACAAAGTTTCACGTTGACATTTCTCAATAGATGGCGTTAGACAAATTTTCACGTTGACATTTCTCAATAGATGGCGTTAGACAAAGTTTCACGTTGACATTTCTCAATAGATGGCGTTAGACAAAGTTTCACGTTGACATTTCTCAATAGATGACGTTAGACAAATTTTCACGTTGACATTTCTCAATAGATGGCGTTAGACAAAGTTTCACGTTGACATTTCTCAATAGATGGCGTTAGACAAAGTTTCACGTTGACATTTCTCAATAGATGGCGTTAGACAAAGTTTCACGTTGACATTTCTCAATAGATGGCGTTAGACAAATTTTCACGTTGACATTTCTCAATAGATGGCGTTAGACAAAGTTTCACGTTGACATAATAATAATAATAATAATAATAAAGGTTTCTTTATTTCTCTTATAACAAAAACATATATGCACAAAAAGACAAAAAAAAATAACATAAAGGAGTTTACAGAAATATATAACTTATAAAAACTTACATAATATGACATGATAATTAGACAATATAATATAAACAAGAGAAATCCCACCAGGCAACGCCTGTTTGTGGGTATTACAAAATGATAAAAATAATAACATAAAGGAGTTTACAGAAATATATAACTTATAAAAACTTACATAATATGACATGATAATTAGACAATATAATATAAACAAGAGAAATCCCACCAGGCAACGCCTGTTTGTGGGTATTACAAAATGATAAAAATAATAACATAAAGGAGTTTACAGAAATATATAACTTATAAAAACTTACATAATATGACATGATAATTAGACAATATAATATAAACAAGAGAAATCCCACCAGGCAACGCCTGTTTGTGGGTATTACAAAATGATAAAAATAATAACATAAAGGAGTTTACAGAAATATATAACTTATAAAAACTTACATAATATGACATGATAATTAGACAATATAATATAAACAAGAGAAATCCCACCAGGCAACGCCTGTTTGTGGGTATTACAAAATGATAAAAATAATAACATAAAGGAGTTTACAGAAATACATAACTTATAAAAACTTACATAATATGACATGATAATTAGACAATATAATATAAACAAGAGAAATCCCACCAGGCAACGCCTGTTTGTGGGTATTACAAAATGATAAAAATAATAACATAAAGGAGTTTACAGAAATATATAACTTATAAAAACTTACATAATATGACATGATAATTAGACAATATAATATAAACAAGAGAAATCCCACCAGGCAACGCCTGTTTGTGGGTATTACAAAATGATAAAAATAATAACATAAAGGAGTTTACAGAAATATATAACTTATAAAAACTTACATAATATGACATGATAATTAGACAATATAATATAAACAAGAGAAATCCCACCAGGCAACGCCTGTTTGTGGGTATTACAAAATGATAAAAATAATAACATAAAGGAGTTTACAGAAATATATAACTTATAAAAACTTACATAATATGACATGATAATTAGACAATATAATATAAACAAGAGAAATCCCACCAGGCAACGCCTGTTTGTGGGTATTACAAAATGATAAAAATAATAACATAAAGGAGTTTACAGAAATATATAACTTATAAAAACTTACATAATATGACATGATAATTAGACAATATAATATAAACAAGAGAAATCCCACCAGGCAACGCCTGTTTGTGGGTATTACAAAATGATAAAAATAATAACATAAAGGAGTTTACAGAAATATATAACTTATAAAAACTTACATAATATGACATGATAATTAGACAATATAATATAAACAAGAGAAATCCCACCAGGCAACGCCTGTTTGTGGGTATTACAAAATGATAAAAATAATAACATAAAGGAGTTTACAGAAATACATAACTTATAAAAACTTACATAATATGACATGATAATTAGACAATATAATATAAACAAGAGAAATCCCACCAGGCAACGCCTGTTTGTGGGTATTACAAAATGATAAAAATAATAACATAAAGGAGTTTACAGAAATATATAACTTATAAAAACTTACATAATATGACATGATAATTAGACAATATAATATAAACAAGAGAAATCCCACCAGGCAACGCCTGTTTGTGGGTATTACAAAATGATAAAAATAATAACATAAAGGAGTTTACAGAAATATATAACTTATAAAAACTTACATAATATGACATGATAATTAGACAATATAATATAAACAAGAGAAATCCCACCAGGCAACGCCTGTTTGTGGGTATAACAAAATGATAAAAAAAAATAACATAAAGGAGTTTACAGAAATATATAACTTATAAAAACTTACATAATATGACATGATAATTAGACAATATAATATAAACAAGAGAAATCCCACCAGGCAATGCCTGTTTGTGGGTATTACAAAATGATAAAAAAATGAAATATATCTATAATCTACAGTGCATATTTGATTAATTTTTAATAAAACATAAAATAAACAATACCAAAAACTAAACATAAATATTAAAATAAAAAATATACCCTTTAAAATGTTGTATGTTTGAGTAGGTACATAATATCCACATAAAACACACAACAAGTCGCGCGGTTTAACTTAAATGCTAGCCGACACCAATTCCATAACTGTGGTTCGTTTCTTTAATGCCCTTATACATTTTTATATACCTAATCACTATGTAGATATTTACACATTACAAAAAAAATGCAACGGAATAAAAAATGTAACACAAAAAATAAAAATACTAAAAGATGCAAAAATACTAAAAGATGCAAAATTACTAAAAGATGCAAAAAGGTTGCAACACCACAAGTACCTACTGCATAAAACAAGAATATAAAATTACAATAGATAATCATTTGGGTTAGCTGTTTTAAGCCACAGTTTAAAATGTTTCAGGAAGGTCAGGTAACTTTTATGTTGCTTCACTAAAGATGGCAGGTTGTTATAAACTTTCGGAGCAACGAAAGGCGGAAATCGTTGAGAAAATCTAGTTTTGCAGATGGGAGGTCTAAATTGGTTTCCCAGCCTCGCGCTAACTCTGCAATCATTATATGACGCCTGCACAAAAGCTTGTGGTTTCTGTTTGATAAATTTAGTACACTGCAATATATATAGCCTACGTAAGTCACTCAATCCACTCAGCTGGAACAATTCATCACTAGGGAACCTTAGAGGTTTTTTATATATTAATTTAATAATTTTCTTCTGGAGCCTCCCCAATGAAAGTATATGACTGTCATAGGCTCCTCCCCAGGCAATCATTCCATATGTGAGTAGAGACTGAGTTAAACTATAATAAACCATACGAACAGTGTTCAGATCAACAAAATCCACCAATCTTCTGTATATAAACATTTGGTTTCTAAGTCTTTTCGTCAAATTATCTATTTGTTTACCCCATTTTAATTGAGTGTCAATGTGAATTCCTAAATATTTTATGTTGTCAGCTCTAGATACTAAATCACACTCGTTACATTCATTAGAGCAATTGGTGTTGTGGAATTTGAGAAGGAAATCATTTTCAGGGTTTTTTCTTTTAGAAATGTAAAACGGTACAAAAAAGGTTTTTGAATAATTGAGGGATAATAGATTATCATCTAACCAAGTCCTGACAACCTTTAGAGAGAGCGTTGCATTTCGAAATGCTTCGTCCCATGTCCGACCTTTTACTGATATCGATGTGTCATCGGCGAATGACACGATAAGGCCGGGGATTTGTATGTCACATAGTTGGTTAATGTACAACAGAAATAGTATCGGACCTAAAACAGTTCCTTGCGGCACACCGTGGAGTACTTTTAGTTCCGTACTGACACAGCAGTTGACTTTAGTCCTCTGTGGTCTGTCCTTTAAATAACTTTCTATAAGTGAAAGACACTCGCCTCCTATTCCGATACTTTTCAACTTATTCAAAAGTAATTTATGATTAACTGTATCAAATGCCTTACGTAGGTCAAGGAACACAGACAACAGACATTCTCCATGATCTAAGTTCTCTGTAATATACTTAGTAAGCCTAAAAAATGCATCGCCCGTACCCATACCCGGTCTAAAACCAAATTGGTTTTTGGATAATATACATCTTGACTCCAAAAATGTTGTCAATCTGTTTTTGATAGCTTTTTCATAGATTTTAGCAATTTGTGATATAAGAGTTATTGGCCTATAATTATTAAGTGAAAGAGGAGATCCACCTTTGTGAATAGGTACAATGATAGACGCTTTAAAACCAGCGGGGAAAACGCCTGTTCTGAGTGAAAAATTCATGATAAATTTTAAGGGTGCCAAAATATATAGTTTTATACATTTAAGTAAATCTACACCTATTCCATCAGGTCCAATCGCCGAACCATTTCTCAGACTTTCCAACAAAATACCAACTTCTTCCTCAGTAACATTTTCAAAATTCGAGAGAAATACAGGACTAGTATCTTGTATTTCGTTGGGATTCCTATGCCCAGATACATGTATCTTATTCACCAGGTCTCTAGCAATGTTAGTGAAGTAGTTATTAAAACAACTGGAAATTTCTGACCCATCTGTTATAATATTGTCATTGACATTAAGTTTATCAACTGTTTTATGGTGTTGCACCCTTCTAGAAGAGATTTCGTCGACGATATTCCATATTTTTTTTGAATTGCCCTTTGCTTTTTTTAGCTGATCCTCGTAATAGTCCTTTTTATATTTTTTAATAAGTGAGTTTCACATGTTGCGATATTTGTTAAAATTGCGCTTTAGAGCATCGCATATAGGTAAACCTAATCTACGACAATGTGCTTCATGTTTCCTTAGGTCATTAAACATTTTGTTACGACATTGGATAGATATAATAATACCACGTGAGATCCATGGTTTGATTTTGTTTAGTTTTTTTTCCTATTTACTCCCTGTATCATACAGTCTCGAATGTGGGAATTGAGTATTTTATAAAAAGAATCTAATGAATCGTTCACACTTGATGATGCAAATACATCAATCCACGATTCCCCTGATAAGGCTTCTTTTAATTTGTCTTTATCTAATCTACTCGAACCTATTATTTGATTTCCCATTTCTTCCACCCTATTCATTGAATAATTCAAGGAAAAAAATGTAGGAAAATGGTCAGTTATATCTGATGCAAGTACGTAGGCGCTAAATTTACCAGGATTTACATATTTAACCATAATGTGATCTAGGCAACTGCCACCGCCGAGAGGGTTCGTTCTTGTTGTACAGTTTAATAAAGATTTAAAACCTGCCGAATACAAAGTGTCTAAGTAATTATTTTCATCGATATTCAAAATATGATCTGTATGTATATTAATGTTAATGTCACCAACAAGTAAAAAATAATCAACATAAGAGGATCTATACTTATTCAGTAGAGAATTCAACTCTTCTATATAATTATTTATATTGAGAGAAGGAGAACGATAATTTGCAAGCACAATGTATTTTTTTAATTTATGGGTAAATTTAAGAATGATACCATTGGAGTGGTTCATGTCAAGGAATTCGTATGTTAAATCGGCCAAAGATGATTCGTTACAGAAAACCACAACTCCATCATGCGTCGTGTGTCTAGCTACTCGTGACACAAACTTATATCCCTGTATATGAAATGGTATTTCGGAGGTAAGTTGTGTTTCCGTAAGAATAATTACATCACATTTAAAGGTTAAAGAATTCAAAAGTATACAAATATCGTCAAAATGTTTAGATAGGCTTCTAATATTAAAATTTAGTAGTTTAAAGTCAGTATCTGCTATTAAGCAATTTACTTCATTCACTCTTGTTAAAGTCGCGTCCGTGTTCATTTCTAGGTCATTGTAATGATCCATCACTGCAACTGATATACACTCTTACCGAGAAGGTATATCATCCACGTCTCTGATTGTCACAATTTTCGATCCTTCTTCTTTTCTCAAAAGAATGAGACCATTTTTAACCCAAACGTATTTATATCCAACTGCTTTAGTGGTTTTTGTCAGCCACAGTAGATGCTTGTTAAAATAAGTCAGTTTCTCGTTTATATAAACTTTACCTCCCTCACAGGCAAAGTTTTTAGCCTCAATTCCATTTGACTTCTTTTTGTTTGCAATAACCTTGTCTCTTATTTTTTTCGATCCAAATTTAACAGACACAATACTTTTTTTATTCAATAGGTTGGTATTTACAGAAACCTCTTGGATGACTCCAACGGCATCACTGCAGTCAATTTTTTCCAGCAGGGTTTCTATTATGGGTCTTGCCTCTTCCGCATTTTTTATGTTGAAACCTTGGAATTCAAGGGAAGTATCAAGCATAGTCTGTTCGATTCTATTGAGATCTATTCTTAACCTTTTATTTTCATTCTTCACCTCACTCAGCTTTGCACTCGTCTTTTCATAATCTTCGATGAGTTTATCAGTCTTGTTGGTAAATGTGTCAAACGATGCTTTCAGGTCCGTCAGTTCTTTATTTTGTTTTTCGAAAATACAGTCCACCTTCTTTCTCATGTCAGTGACTTCATTTTGTAATGAAGTAAGTATTTTTACCACCTCCTCAAGAGTCGGTGTGATAAGCTGTTTAGTAGAAGATAGGGATACCACTGTCTTGCATACCTGGCACTTCCACTTCGATTTGTTCATCTTAAGCATTCCTCTAAAGTTTGATTCATTGAAGCCTGCACACTTATAATGGTATGTGTTCGTGCACTTGGAGCACGCCATGCACTCGTCGATTGACACTATCACATTACACTTTGTACAGTTCATTTTCGAAGCGAAAAAAAGCAAACAAATATTTTGTACAATGTACCGCGCACCAACGATTCAGGAACTGTGGAATTATGTATTGGCTGATTCCCGCCACTACTTATCACTAACAGCTAGGTACGTATAACACAACACCAACACTGTTAGAAATTTTGACAACAATACTCTTTATCTTAACGTTTATGAACAAGCATTTAATTGTTGGAACAAGTAGTTTTAAGTTATAGAATATACAATATACAACCACAAATAAAGTATGGTAGAATTAGTTCCGCATAATATTTAAAAATGAATGAAAAAAACACAGATTTTACACGGAGCGGAGAACGAGCGCAGCGCACCGTAGAATCTTTTTTCTACGGTACATTTCTCAATAGATGGCGTTAGACAAAGTTTCACGTTGACATTTCTCAATAGATGGCGTTAGACAAAGTTTCACGTTGACATTTCTCAATAGATGGCGTTAGACAAATTTTCACGTTGACATTTCTCAATAGATGGCGTTAGACAAAGTTTCACGTTGACATTTCTCAATAGATGGCGTTAGACAAAGTTTCACGTTGACATTTCTCAATAGATGGCGTTAGACAAATTTTCACGTTGACATTTCTCAATAGATGGCGTTAGACAAAGTTTCATGTTGACATTTCTCAAAAGATGGCGTTAGACAAAGTTTCACGTTGACATTTCTCAATAGATGGCGTTAGACAAAGTTTCACGTTGACATTTCTCAATAGATGGCGTTAGACAAAGTTTCACGTTGACATTTCTCAATAGATGGCGTTAGACAAAGTTTCACGTTGACATTTCTCAATAGATGGCGTTAGACAAAGTTTCACGTTGACATTTCTCAATAGATGGCGTTAGACAAAGTTTCACGTTGACATTTCTCAATAGATGGCGTTAGACAAATTTTCACGTTGACATTTCTCAATAGATGGCGTTAGACAAAGTTTCACGTTGACATTTCTCAATAGATGGCGTTAGACAAATTTTCACGTTGACATTTCTCAATAGATGGCGTTAGACAAAGTTTCACGTTGACATTTCTCAATAGATGGCGTTAGACAAATTTTCACGTTGACATTTCTCAATAGATGGCGTTAGATAAAGTTTCACGTTGACATTTCTCAATAGATGGCGTTAGACAAAGTTTCACGTTGACATTTCTCAATAGATGGCGTTAGACAAATTTTCACGTTGACATTTCTCAATAGATGGCGTTAGACAAATTTTCACGTTGACATTTCTCAATAGATGGCGTTAGACAAAGTTTCACGTTGATATTTCTCAATAGATGGCGTTAGACAAATTTTCACGTTGACATTTCTCAATAGATGGCGTTAGACAAAGTTTCACGTTGACATTTCTCAATAGATGGCGTTAGACAAAGTTTCACGTTGACATTTCTCAATAGATGGCGTTAGACAAAGTTTCACGTTGACATTTCTCAATAGATGGCGTTAGACAAATTTTCACGTTGACATTTCTCAATAGATGGCGTTAGACAAAGTTTCATGTTGACATTTCTCAAAAGATGGCGTTAGACAAAGTTTCACGTTGACATTTCTCAATAGATGGCGTTAGACAAAGTTTCACGTTGACATTTCTCAATAGATGGCGTTAGACAAAGTTTCACGTTGACATTTCTCAATAGATGGCGTTAGACAAAGTTTCACGTTGACATTTCTCAATAGATGGCGTTAGACAAAGTTTCACGTTGACATTTCTCAATAGATGGCGTTAGACAAAGTTTCATTGTCATTATATATGTATGTAGATATAGGAAAATTTGAAGGAAGCTCTTGACTTACTGTGCCAGCCGTCTTCTATCTTGCCTCTCACTTGATACTGGTTCAACAATATTCTTCACCTTAATTTTCTGTCATTTATGCAAATTTTACGTGCGCAATCGTATTTAAAACTTTTAATTGCTATGCGCACGGCGCGGTTTGTTAGATTTTTTACTTTTGAAGGTGGGCTACTCAATGACATTTTATATGAGAATAAAACGGTCTACAAAAATGGTACATTTTAACTAATTCTTAGCACACACAACAGGATACATTAAGTTAAAAAGAGATAAATCAAAAATATAATATATAATTCAGACACACACTGCAGACTTTCTCTAACTCCAGTGCAATCACACACTAAATAATGACTGTGAAAGAAACGAAAAGAGAACTTATAACGCTAAATCTAGTCACTAAAAACATGATATATTCAAACTGCCTAATGCACTATGAAGTTACGCGTTGGTAAGAGTAACTATCGCGTGCATAACATAAGGTTTATA
Organism: Molanna angustata; assembly: GCA_963576475.1. NCBI lineage: Eukaryota > Metazoa > Arthropoda > Insecta > Trichoptera > Molannidae > Molanna > Molanna angustata. The sequence continues at coordinate 21,277,211 of OY754983.1, read as the reverse complement.
CGTGATTTAAATTATCAGAAACCCAAAATTTGTTGATTTTTTGCAATTTAAGAACAAACCTTACTAGAAATGGATAAACTTTATCGGTCATTCACTTTGATTTTATGCGCTCTTTTAGCATATACAAGATTTATTTCTCTACGACACATAGTTTTGGAGTAATTTTAAAAAATGCTGTAAAAGAGGATATTATTAACATATTTTTTAAGGGAATTTAGCCTGAATTTTAAAATTGTGTGACAAACATTCACTAGAGAAATGTTGAATACATTTTTGGTATTTTTTCTAGAAACAATTGGGGTGTTTAGGTTTATATGCCCCCTTAAGTTATAGCTGTGTGTAAAAGCGAATACAACAACAGAATCCCTCTGCATACTGACAAGCGAATATGACTTGATTATTCTCTCATTTACTCAAATTAAAAATATCGAAAAAATTCATATAAATATATTATTATTAATTCATATAAATATATTATGCAGCATGAAATGATAAATCATTCCTTCACAGCTCTAGTGTAATTTATACGTGTTTTTATCACACAAGATGACATTTCGACTACAACAATACGTCCGAAAACTACAACAGCTTGCGTGCAACTTGAAGTGCGGTAATAATTAAGTGAGGTACTTATCGTTTACCGAATTTAAAGACTACCTAGTAACGAATCTATCTATTATTTTTATATATCATTGAGGCTACTCTCGCGTGAACAAGGGGGGAGAGTATAGTTGCCAAGTTCAAGGTATGGATGTAGGTAATAAATGGCTTTTGGTTTTGTCAGGAAGATGAGAATATGTATGAATTGTTATTATTTGTCATCTGCACTTAACGATAGCTAATTAGTTTCAATAATGCGATTGTAGGGATTTACCGTAATATGCAATCGATCATCATGACTCGTTGATATTTGAGAAAAAAATATGTAATTTTCCATAGTGCATAGAGGAAAATGCAGAAAAAAACATACATTTACAGTATGTTTAGTTTGAAACTTCCCGATTACAATGCATGTTTCCATCTTGATTCGTTCGATATTTTAATAGAATTGAACAATTTTGTTTTTCATATAAAACGAGTAATTTGTTTAAAAAGTCCTAGATACCTGCAAAATGTATATTTAACGTGAAAAAACTTTATTTACTAATTGTTTTTTTTCAATCGCATATTACGTATTTTTTTTAATAGAAAGTAGAATGTAAAATTAAATATAATTTTTTTCATAATTTTAGTTGCATATTAAGTATGCAATAATGTTCTGTCGCTGTTATAGGTGGTGAAATATCCTGCACGATGGAAGATGGCAGAACGGGCTTCTGTCATCCATTTTATATCTGCAACAATAGCGTTTCATCAGATGGTAGAGGACTTCTTGATATTAGGTAAGGTACATCAATACCATTTCTTTTATACTAATCTATAGCCTCACGCAGAAGAAATTGCTCAAAAAAACCGCCACATTATTGTACATGAAGTAAAATAAATAAATATAGTACTAGCCGATCTGTAGCGCAACGTCCTACGTAGGCAATTCAAAGAGAACGCGATTGCGAAGCGATCCGATACGGTTACACGCGAATTCAAGCGATGAATGCGATGAATGCGATGCGATGCGGTGCGACGCGGCGGTTCTGTCCTACGTGCGCGCGAATCGCGCTTCTGACATTATACTTAACCAAAAGAAAAAAAACTATGGCACCGCGTCCAATTCGCGCGTAAATATCAAACCAAGTGATCACGTTCGCTTCGCATCGCGCAGTACCGTACCCTACACACTGTTTTTTATATTTTCGCGCCGCGCCGCGCCGCTTTGAATCGCCTACGTAGGACTTCGCATAACCTACCCACCCAAGTGGGTTGGGTATTAATTTTATTTTATTTTTATTTTATTTTATTCAGAAAACATTCAGCATACATAATAATAATAATAATAATAAGCCCCTCAAAAACCAAACCCACGTCCAGTTAAAAACATCTAGAACTACGTGAGGGGCGGGGAGCTACACAACTACATCGAGTAGCTTGCCAACGGGTAAAGGGTACAAACACACAACACATACATGGATCACACAAAAAACACAAGCCTCGGACAAACACCGCTACCTGGGGAGCGCCAGGGCACGTCCGGAGTTAGCGTTGGGCGTAGCAGCATGAGAGCCGCTAATGACATGCTGTCGAACAGGCGGACACATGCCGGGACACCCGAAGAAACAACAGCCGAAACCCAACACACCCGACCTGCTGAAAGTGCTTTGCCGGCAAGTCAACCGACAACCACCAAAGCGGGAAAACCACGACAACGCATGAAATGGACAGATGACATGAACATAAACCTCATGCGTTGCTACTACACTATCACACAAGGAGACACACAAACAATTGGATACAGACAGGAGCTACATACACAATTCACCACAATTTATCCAGAACTCTCACACATCACAGAACAGCGACTGGCGGACCAGAAGAGAGTTATAATAAACAACAAAAGAATACAACTATCAATACTTGATCAAATAAAACAAGACGCAATCAGAATGAGTAATCAAAATAGAATAAGTACATTAACACAAGACATAACAAATACGCAAATAAACCACAACAATCCACAGGAAATATCAATAATACCACAGCAAAATAACACTGAACAACCAAATATAAACATAACTAACGAATCCACCAATATGAACAATAATACAACAATAAGCCCTAACAACAATGACGAGACCAACGGAAGAACAGAACAAAACCCAGACACAAAAACACAAATCACAAACACACTAGAACACACAATCGAAATATATAAAGATAGCGACCCCACAACAAGACCACACCTACCAAAGCTCAAAATCAACAAACAAACCATTAACATGATCAATATTATCAACACAATTCTACATAACATGATTAACACTGAAACAACACTCGAAAAATTACATATATTAGTTTACTGTAGCGCATACACCATTATTACACTAAACAAACAAAATATAAACAATAAAACAGAAAACTCCCATAGAACACACAGAAGCACTATACCAGCATGGCAACACAGAATACAAATCAAAATCAACTCATTAAGAAATGAAATAGGCAAAGTAACACAAAAAATTAAAGATAATCTAAAAAATCCAAGAAAACTACGGGAAATTGAAACGATTAAAGACAAATACAATAAACACAACCTAACCATACTCCTTGATACGCTAACACAAAAGTTATCAGCACAATCACATAGATTAAAACGCTACAAAAAATGCTATGACAGGAAAACACACAATCTCAATTTTCAAACAAGCCAAAAAAGCTTCTACAACAACCTAAAAAACAACAATATAGAAATTACAGACGCACCTAAATTAAATGAAATAGAATCATACTGGGAGAACATTTGGTCTGAAAACAAAAAACACAACGAAAATGCCACATGGATAACAGAGGAAGAAAATGACAATAACCAATTTCAAAACATGGCCACAATACAAATAAATATAACTGCTATAAAGAAGACACACAACTGGAAGACACCAGGCATAGATAATATCCAAAATTACTGGTACAATATCTCCCTGTAACACACGAAAAATTCTCCGAACTATTACACAAATGCGTAACGGAAAACCAAAACCTCCCATCTTTTTTCACTAAAGGTATCAAATATCTCAAACCTAAATCAACAGACACAAAAAATCCATCTAAATATCGTCCAATCACATGTCTACCCACAATATACAAAATTCTTACCTCAATTATAACTACAAAAATAGATCTTTTCCTAACACAAAATAACATATTAACAGAAGAACAAAAAGGATGCAGAAAGCAAAGCAGAGGATGCAAAGAACAAATCATCATCGACCGGACAGTAACAAATCAGGCGATAAAGAAGAAAAGGAACATGTACTGTGCATACATAGATTACCAAAAAGCCTTTGATAGTGTCCCCCACTCATGGTTAGTAAAAGTTCTAGAAATATACAAAATTGACATGAAACTTGTAGAATTTTTAAAACAAATAATGAACACCTGGAACACGACAATATACCTAAAACTAAACAACAAAATGATAAAATCAAAACAAATAAACATTAAAACCGGAATCTTTCAAGGTGACTCCATAAGCGCACTATGATTCTGTATCTCCCTCAACCCACTCTCCAAGATGCTTAACAAAAGCAAACTTGGCTTCAAAATCACAAAACACAACTTAAATACCAATAAAAATAAACCACCTTTTATACATGGACGATTTAAAACTATATGGCAAAAATAATGACGAACTAAAACAACTAATTTATAAAACTGAACGCTTTAGTAATGACAAAATGAAATTCGGTATTGATAAATGCAACACATGCTCAATAGTAAGAGGTAAACCCAAGGAACACACGGGAAGCACCTTGAAGGATACGAATGAAATAATACGCGCAATGGACGAAGATGAATTTTATAAATACTTGGGAATTCTCCAGAACCCAAGCATAAAAGATAAAAAGATAAAAGAAACCACCAAAAACGAATACCTTAAAAGACTAAATATCCTCCTCAAAACACAACTAAATGGAAAAAATATGACTAAAGCAATAAACACATACGCAATACCAGTACTAACATATACATTTGGAATAATTAAATGGATCAATACGGAACTTGACGATCTCAACATTAAACTCAGAACAACATCATCAAAACATAGAATTCACCACGAACATTCAGCAATAGAAAGATTCACACTGCCAAGAGAGGAAGGAGGAAGAGGACTCATAGACATAAAAAATCTACACCATACACAAATAAATAACTTAAGACAATACTTCTACACAAAACGAAATAGCCCAATACATAACGAAATCATAAACATAGATCACAAATACTCACCACTTACACTTAACGACAACGAACGCAATCTAGAAATAACAACACATGACGCAAAAATTGAAACATGGAAAAATAAAACATTACATGGAATACACCCAAGTCATCTACAACAACAACATATTGATAAAGCCCTTAGTAATAATTGGCTCAAACACTCAGACCTCTACGCAGAAACAGAAGGGTTTATCATAGCTATTCAGGACAAAATAATAAAAACAAAAAACTACACGAAACATATTATAAAAGACAATACAATAACAAACGACACATGCAGAGAGTGCAAATTACAAAAAGAAACAATAGAACACATTACAGGTGGCTGCTCAACTCTTGCACCGACGGAATATACAATAAGACACGATAACATCTGCAAACACATACATATATTTGGAACTAGCCCACAAACATAAACTTATCGAAACACACCCCAAGTGGTATCAATACACACCCCCAGCTGTAACAGAAAATGATAACTACAAACTATACTGGAATAGAGACATAATCACAGACAGAACAAACCTACATAACCGACCAGACATTACATTAATCGACAAAATACATAATCACACATATCTAATAGAAATATCGATACCAAATACAGCAAATCTACAAAAGAAACATTTAGAAAAAATAGATAAATACATACCTTTAGCAGAACAGATAAAATCACAGTGGAAACAAGAAAAAGTAACAATAGTCCCAATAATATAATGCTTTAAAAATTCAGAATTTTTGCCGTTTGCCGACGATCTCAAAATTTATCGGCGAATACGTAATGAGGAGGACTGTATGGGGTTGGAGGACGATTTGAACAGACTCAGTAAATATTGCGATGCTAATAAGCTTCAACTTAATCTAAAGAAATGTAATTCCATTACATTTACAAAAAATAAAAATGTAATAAATCACATATATAAGATTGACGGAGTGGCTTTGGAACCGTTGCATAGTATTAGGGATCTAGGGGTTATTTTTGATTCAAAATTGCACTTTGACGAACATATACGGGAGGTTCTGATTAGTTGCAACAGGATTTTGGGCTTTATTCTAAGATCAACGAAAGAATTCAGTAATGTAAATTCCATATTGCTGCTATACAAATGCTTAATTCGCTCTAAATTAGAATATTGCTCTGCTGTTTGGAACCCCCTATATAGTAAGTACATTGACGAGATTGAGAAGCTGCAAAGAAAATTTTTCCGTATCGGTCAGCGTAGATTCCGTAACATCAGCGTAATGAATTTGCCAAGTCTGACACATAGGCGCGAGCTACTCGACGCATTGACGCTGCGCAAGATCTGTAACTCTGATTTTGATGCACCTGCTCTGTTGGCTAGGGTAAACTTCTGTATACCATCGTTGACTCGAATTCGCAATTACAGACAGTTCTATGTATATGAACACTCCGACCAGTAATGCTGGTGTAAGAAGTCCCTTATACAGAGTCACTCACAATTTTAATAGTAAGTTTGGGAGTGTGGATGTCTTTGCCTCTTCCCTGAATGCGTTTAGGAGATCCATTAATCAAATACTTACTGATTGCTAACCTGCACTATCCTTAATACACCAAATCCTTTCCTCTTCCTTTCCCCGTGGTACTTACGATTTTTGTATTTTTTGTATTTTATGTTAGCTTTTAAGTTTTTAAATATTTTATTTTTCTTACATTTTGTTAATTATCTATGTTAGTTTTTAAGTTATAAAATTGTTTTTTTTTATGCTAAAATTGTATTCACCACTAATATTCATTTGTATTCATTTGTGGAGAAATGATGACAGCGTTCATATCATTGTAATATACATGTACTCTTTGCCTGTTGGTGAGTCTTTGGGATAAATAAATAAATAAATAAATAAATATTATCGTCTACAGGCATCATACCAAAAACTCTCCAAAAAAATATAGACATACTAAAGTTACCCCCATACGTAATCACCAACATACAAAAAACTACAATTATCAACACATGCACAATAGTCAGAAAATTTCTACAGGTACCACTTTAAACAACTACATACAACCACACAGACACACAAACACATAGCCTCACAACTTGAGTACGCTCCGTTGTGAAGGAGATTATCGGACCATGGCGGAGATCAATCTATAATAGTAATAATAATAATAATAACAAAAATGATATATACAGTTTCATGTCTAAATACATGTTTTCGCTTATATAAAAAAGTATGTAATAGGTACCTAAAACATATTTTTATAAGTTTATTTTATTTATTAATTATTTCTTTTTTTCATCATCATAGGGCGGGTACATTCGAAACACGATGAAAAAAGAAACATCAAGATAATAATTATGTGTTGATGCGTGAAATTGGTAAACACGAAATTAGTCAAAAATTTTGAGTTTTATTGTAATTTTAGACTCGGTATAAACGTATTTGTTTTTTTGTTTGAAATGTTAGTAAATTAATAATTAGTATTCTAGTAAAAATTATTTATTTTTGATAATATTGTTTTGCGGTTGGTGGAGAATGTTATATACAGGTATTAATATAAAAACCATTCAATTTTCGTGAATTATCTTTAGAAAACGGAAACATTGTGGTCAACCAAAAAAATATCCATTTTTTAGTATGTAGGTAGGTACCTACCTATAGTAAATATTTTTTGATAAAGGTCATTTTACTATGTATTAAAGGGTGTGGCAGGAAACGAAATTAAGGCACAAAAAGACATTTAAATATAAAATAAATGAGTAGGTTGTGGCCAATGCTATACTCCTCACCAACAAGTCACTCCACAAAGAATTAGGATGGGTGGATGGCAGAGCGGTTAGCGCGCTGGGTTAGTAATCCAGTGGTCGCGAGTTCGAATCCTGCCTCGACCGATCTCGTTCACCTATAGGACAAGCATTTATGCTTAGTTTAGGGAACGTAGGAAGATGTATATGTACTTGTTTAACAAGGACATATTCATTTTTATCTTAAAAAAAAAAAAAAAAAAAAAAAAAAAAATTCAAATTTGGTATGGAAAATTTTTCTGCATTTTCATAAAATGAGTTTTTTAAATTGAAATATTTAACAGTTAAAACAATTGTAGCATTGATCAAATATCCTAAATATAAATAACAATAACAATAATAATTCATTCATCAGAGGGCAATACTAGCCAACTTCACGATACAATAAATAAAATAGACAAAAGATTGACCCCACTAGACCCGACCTGCCGGGATATAGAGCCCATAGGCACCATCATCATCAAAAGACTCAATCCTGTGGATTGGTTTGTAGAAGAAGTCTACATCTCGCTTTCCACTTCTCTCTATCCTGTGCAGCCCTTTTAAGCTCAACATATGTGGCGCAGTTCATGTCCTCGCACACCTGGGCCAAATACTCCCGTCGCGTCGGGCGCGCCCCCTGTGAGGCACCATAAAACATATCAAAAATAAATGTGATAATTGGGAACGGAAGGAATTACATGGAAGACACGCTAGTGACTTAAAGAAAATCCATGTAGACTGTAGTGCTTCAAATAAATGGCTGGAAACATCAGAGTTATTTCCAGAAACGGAAGGGTTCATGTTAGCTATACACACTGAAAAAATCTAAAGTTAGCAAAGTACCTTTTTGGCTCGGTTAAAGTCATATTGGTAGTTATTAACCAATATAATGATTTAAAATAACAAAGTTGCACTTGGCTATTATCTATCAATTGAATACTGTTAAAATGTAAGTTGGGTACCAATAGCAATGTAAAAAGTCATATTGGTAGTTATTAACCTATCTTATTCTTCTTCTTCTTCAGCCTGTTTTCATCCATTCTTGGACATAGGCCTCCCCCTTGATCCTCCACAACTCCCTGTCTTGGGCACACTGCATCCATCTCCCTCCGACACATTTCTTGATGTCATCAGACCACCTTGCCTGGGGTCTGCCGACACCTCTTCGGCTTGTTCTCGGTCGCCATTAACCTATACATGACTAAAAATAGCAAAGTTGCACTTGGTTATTATCTGACAATTTAATACTGTTAAAATGAAGTTGGTTGCCAATAGCAATGTACTTGTTTAAATTTAACCGAGTAACAGGTATGTACCTATACGGACATTTTGTATTCGACATCTGTCAAATTTGACATTTCATACATAAAAATATTAATATTTCTCAAATATGACACAATATATTTAAAAAAAATATTAAATAAAGTATAATTCTCGCCAAATATTCTATGTCACATTAAAAAATGATAAAATAAAGTATAATACTCGTCAAATTCGACATGTTTCACTGAACAATTATTGAATTAAGTTGAATTAAGATGAGATATTCGTCAAATATTATCATTATTAGGTATTCACAAATATCGTGTGTTGATTTGCTAAAATTTACATTTGAGATGTAATGTAAAGATGTTTATACTATTTTGATGTTAAAGTTTGATTACCAATTAGTATTTTCCGTTTTTCAAAAGAAATAATGATTGAAATATTCTCTACTTTAATGATCAGAGAATATTTGAATTGGAGAAGATATAGTGTTTCATTCAAATAAAACTCTTGTAGTTTTAATACATGTATTCCAAATACATTCAATAAAATTATACAGATTATTTATATATATATATATATATATATATATATATATATATATATATATATATATATATATATATATATATATATATATATATATATATATATATATATATATATATATATATATATATATATATATATATATATATATATATATATATATATATATATATATATATATATATATATATATATATATATATATATATCCCGCAATACTTGTTGCGTCACCTATGTGAAATTCGTATAGGGTTGTTGCGTCCACCAACTTTTCGCGTCCGGTATACGGACGCAAGATAATTTTCACGCCAAAAACTACCATTCTGTTGCTTATACCATAGAGAATCAACTGGCAAAAATTTACATGGAAGCAAAAAAAATATCAAAATATCTTGAAATGAATATTATTAGTTCAACCATTGGCCGCACGGAGATTTGTTCAGTGTATATTTTGAAGGTGTATATTTTTACTAAGCCACCGATCGTTTTGCATCCGCGGCAAAATATTACATGTTGACCTTGGCCGCACGGAGATTTGTTCGGAGTATATTTTGAAGGTGTTTTATATATATGGCTCCGATCGTCTTGCGTCTGCACTCAATACTGTTCTACCATGTCTCTGTGACCTTCGCGATAAAATGAATACAATTCAACGCATTTTAAATATTGCCTTGAAAAAGCGCGTACCTACTTACTTTTATTTTTACGACTTCATACAACTGTCGATATATGTATTGATACCTACTCTCTCTCGTGCGCGTACCTACTTACTTTCAGTTTTACAAAGTTCATACTATATGTTGATTTGATTATTGTTACTCTCTCATGCGCGTACCTACTTACTTTTATTTTTACATCGTTCATAATACTATCAATTTGTTTATTGTTACTCTGATGCGCGTACCTACTTACTTACTATTGCAATGTTAATATTTTTTATAGAAAATTAAATTATCTCGTTTTGGTGTTTCGGCTTGTTTCGATATTTTTAAAAACTTTGGAAATATAGGCAGTTAAACACATAAATTTATCATGATAAATATTTTTATTAATAAAAAATTTTTGAGAATTTCTAGAATTTTTTGAAAACATCTATTTGATATTTTTTATTTATCTATATTTTGTGTGTCATGACGTCTGTGTGTCCCCCCCCCTTATAACATTTGATTCGCTCAATGCACAGAGCCCAAAATTTCAGAATATATAAATAGTAATAGGCCTACAAAACTTTTATACTCAGAATTTTGAATTTTCGTTTCAGTCAGGGGTTATCAACTTTTGAATTTTTACTTTATTTTTCCATATATCTCAGAAACCATAAAAGCTAGAACGCTGAAAATTGGTACCACAAATAAACAAATACATAATCTCAAATAAGTTTTTTAAAAATAACCAAACAACATTTTTTAAACATTTTTTATTAGGAAAAATATTTTTTTATGATAAATTTATGTGTTTAACGGCCTATATTTCCAAAGTTTTAAAAAATATCGAAAAAATTTGAAATACCCCAACTAGATAATTTAATTTTCTATAAAAAATATTAACATTGTAGCAGTACATCTCAATTTCTTTTACTTCGCTTCATACAATTTGTATGGTAGTCCCATAGCCATACCATCACTCCATTTCCCTATTTGGGGTAGTCAGAGAGAACCGAATGCCAGACTCCTCTCTCTTGAAATACCTTCCTCGCCTCATTCACGTTCATACATCGTCTCATACACGCTCTTCTATTATTCTTACTTCTAACATCACCATCTTTCAAAATCCCATTTATGTGATCGTGCCAAATTTTTATTGGCCGACCTCTACTTTTCGTTCCTCTTTTATCAGACTTGTATACTTTTTTTGTCAGACGGTCATCTTTCATTCTTTCTATGTGGCCGAACCACCTTAGGGCATTTATTTTAATCTTACTTACGATATTTCTTTCAATCATACATTCTCGTCTAATATCCTCATTTCTTATTCTATCATACATCGTTTTACCACACATTCGTCTTAGTGACCTCATTTCAACCGAGTTAATTCTACTTTCATGCGTCTTCTGCCATGTCCATGTCTCACTAGCATACATTAGAGTCGGTGCGACGATACCATTGTGTACCGCGAGCTTCGCTTGCCTCGAAATAATTGGGTCTGCCATTACTGGTCTTAATGCACCGTTCACTCTATTACCTGCCGTTACTCTCCTTTCAATATCTTTTTCCAATCTTCCATCACGCTGAAACATGCTTCCTAAGTATGGTATGGTAGTCGTCTATACACATTACACAATATATTATGTAAGAAGACCTTATAGTTTGTTACTTTATCTCCAAATACATACATACCATCAGGCTGTTTTCATATTCCGGGTTGGAAAAGAGGACTGACCTCCATACTGTCCACGTATTTGGATGGTAAAATCATGAGAATAGCCATGTGATCAATAACATCAGGTATTTTTTTTTTCATGAATGCGGGTTTGTTATTTAAAAATACGCACTTACATCAGAAACTGAAAGTTTATTGGGTAAGAAATATTCTGCACTAAGTTGTATTATTTTTATGCACAACAGATATTTAATGTATTTTAAACTCTAGGAGACAAGTCCCGTCAATCGGTGAAATCAAAACCCTCACGATTACCCATATCAAGGATATAATTTTCATGTGGATTCTATAATATCTTAAGATATCTAATATAATTATATCCAGGATTTCACTTCTTGGCCGGATTTGCCCCTGATCTAGTCGTATTTGTCAAATCTTTTCATAAATGTATATATTCCATATACGGATTTACTCAAAATTCGGAGTAGAACATTTCGTGTCTGTGTGTGTGTCCCTCCCCCCTTATAACTTTTGATCCGCTCAATTAACAGAGCCCAAAATTTCAGAATATATTAACAGTTATAGACCTACAAAACTTTTTTACTCAGAATTTTGAATTTTTGTTTCAGTCAGGGGTTATCAACTTTTAAATTTTTGGTTTATTTTTCCATATATCTCAGAAACCATAAAAGCTAGAACGCTGAAAATTCGTGTGAACATAGAAAAATACGAAGTATCAAATTAATTTATTCAAAAAAATTCCAAAATTTCTCAAACATTTTTTATTAAGAAAAATATTTTTTTTATTATAAATTTATGAGTTTAACTGCCTATATTTCCAATATTTTAAAAATATCGAAAAAACCCGAAACAACCCAACTAGATAATTTAATTTTCTATAAAAAATATCAACATTGTATTGGCACATCTCAATTTTTTTTTAACAATTTTTATAAAAATTGAATTTAGTGACGATATTGCTTCATACAATTTGTATGGCAGTCGCCTATACACAATATGTAAGAAGACTTAGGGCCGGTCTTATAAACGTCCGTTAGTTAGATTTCAGACCAAACAAACCGAAATTTGATACAAATGCTCTATATTTCGTCTTATAACAATCCGTTAGTTAAATTTTAGTAAAAGTTTACCGATAGCCTTTACCGACGGTCGGACCACCGATTAAGCGTTCGTTAACGATAAGTTATGGAAGGATTGAGTTTTACCACACTTGTTTTTTTTATGTTGTGGTACATTTTCAATATTACGAATATTTTGAAATATACTGTTTTATATTTTATTGGATTTTTATATTGAATTGCTTTTTTTCAGTAAAAAATGTCGTCCGACAGTGATTTTGAATAACCAAAACAAATTTGATTACAAGTTTGTGTTTGACCAAATATTTTATTATTTCAACATGACATTGATGACACTGAATTTCGTTTTTTTTTATATTAATTATTATTTTTTATTTAAAAAAAAGAATTTCAGTTGAGGCGAGGTTTGAACGAACCCGCGTCCACTGAATTACTAATCCAGCGCGCTAGTTAAATAATAAAGGATTATCACCATTTTTGTAATTTTTGATATTGTTTGAAGTACGCAAAAAAATAAACACTCTCTGTTTATATATTGCAATGACAGCACCGCTTAATCCATTACAATCCATTATAGTCCAATACAAATCGATTGAAAATCCATTGTAGTCTTATTAGACTGTAACTGTCAAATAAACGGACAGTTAAAATAGTTTTATAATACCGCCGATAGTAATATCTACTAAGGAACATCCATCCGTTAGTAAATCGTAAACATACTTACGAATATTTGGTCTCTCGTTTATAAGACTGGCCCTTAATAGTTTGATACTTAATCTCCAAACATACATACAGAATCATCATGCTGTTTTCATATTCCGGGTAGGAAAAGAGGACTGACCTCCATACTGTCCTATCTTGACATACATACCAACATGTGTTATAATTTTCAATAATTTGGATTTATGGGTTTATAGATTGATTCTTATTCTTCAACTTCACATAGTATCGCTATCAACAGTTGGATCTCATGTGTTACATGCGACTAGTTAAACAATATTTTATCCAACTGTCGATTCGTTCATGAGAATTCAATTCTCTTAATGAATCGACATTATTAAGCCAAGATGCGTGTACGAAGGAAAATTTTGTATGGTGTAGTGGACTTTTTGCATGCTAATAACACCAACTAGAGGCCTCGCAGCATATATGTTCCCATACATGGATTTACTCAGAATTCGGAGTAGAACATTTTATGTGAGTTTTGTGTGTGTGTGTGTGTGTGTGTGTGTGTGTGTGTGTGTGTGTGTGTGTGTGTGTGTGTGTGTGTGTGTGAGAGAGGTGAGAGGGTGTGTGTGTGTGAGAGGGTGTGTGTGTGTGTGTGTGTGGTGTGTGTGTGTGTGTCTGTCTCCCCCTTATAACTTTTGGTCCGCTCAATTCACAGAGCCCAAATTTTTAGAATATATAAACAGTTATAGGCCTACAAAACTTTTATACTCAGAAATGTGAATTTTTGTATCAGTCAGGGGTTATCAACTTTTGAAATTTTGGTTTATTTTTCCATATATCTCAGAAACCATAAAAGTTAGATTTAAGAAAAATATTTTTTTTATGATAAATTTATGAGTTTAACTGCCTATATTTCCAATTTTTTTAAAAATATCAAGAAAAGCCGAAACACCCCAACTAGATAATTTAATTTTCTATAAAAAATATTAACATGGTATTAGCACATCTCAATTTTTTTTTAATAATTTTTATAAAAATTGAATTTAGTGACGACATTGCTTCATACAATTTTTATGGCAATCGCCTTCACACAATATCTAAGAAGACTTAAATAGTTTGATACTAATCTCCAAACAAACATACGTACATACCATCATGCTGTTTTCATATTCTGGGTAGGATCAAAGGACTGACCTCCATACTATCCTATCTTGACATACATACCTACATGTGTTGTATAGAAAAACAAATATCTTAAAATATTAAATAATTTGTATTTATGGGTTTATAGTTTGGTTATTCTTCAACTATACATTTTATCGCTATCGACAGTTGGATCTCATGTGTTACATGCAACTAGTAAATATTAAATTTAGTGAAGACATCGCTTCATACAATTTTGTATGGCAGTCACCTATACACGATATCAAGGAAGACTTATAGTTTGATAATTAATCTCCATATCATATATAATCTAAGCTCCAAACATACAAACATACCATCAGGCTGTTTATATTCCCTGGGTAGGAAAAAAGGACTGACCTCCATACTATCCTATCTTGACATACTTACCAACATGTGCTGTATAAAAAAAATATCTTAAAATATTCAATAATTTGGATTTATGGGTTTATACATAGAATTATATATAATCTAAGGGTTTATAGTTTGGTACTTATTCTTCAACTATACATGCTATCGCTATCGACAGTTGGATCTCATACGATACATGCAACGATGCAACTAGTGTTCAAAGATAATATTATAACCTACGGTCTATCCAATTTTTGTATCGACGGCCGCGTATTTGTACGTAACAAGTCAAGGATCATTTCATTTACTCCGTATATTATTGAAATCAATGGTTTACAGTGAAACTTTGAGGAGTGCGTATAATTACTTAACCTTTTTTCAATCCATAGATCGGCCGCGTCCCGGCTTTAATAGTAATTTGTCAGTGGTAAACAAAATTTCTACACTTCCGTAAAAGGGATTTAGGCTTGTATTATAGACTTCCCGTTCGTCACGCAGATCAGATAACACATTGATTAGCGATCGTTTAGCTTAACTCTTGTTACACATTCTCTATCGAACCCACCACAGTATCCTGTATTTGCCAAGAAAATAAAATAATAATGATACTTTCAACAAAATTTTAAAATATTACTTAACTTGCGAAACCCGGCAGACGTTGTACTAACTTTATTTATCTAAACATATCGACAGTATTAAGCCAAGATGCGCGAATTAGGAACATTTTGTATGTCGTAGTGGACTTATTACATGCAAAAAACACAAACTTAGAGGCTTCGCAGCATATCTTATGTTCTATATAATATCTTCAATCATACCATCATGCTGTTTTCATATTCTGGTTAGAAAAAAGGACTGACCTCCATATTGTCCTTTCTTGACATACATAGGTACCTACATCTGTTGTATAGAAAACAAAATATCTTAAGATATTCAATAATTTGTATTTATGGGTTTATAGTTTGGTACTTATTCTTCAACTAACATACTATCGCTATCGACAGTTGGATCTCATGTATTACAATACATGCAACTAGTTTATTATTGTTTTTTTGCGTTTATCTTAATTACATATTTCAACTGTCGATTTGTTCAAGAGAACTTTGTTCTCTTAACATACCTATCGACAATGTTTCAAGCCAGGATACGCGAGAATTGTATACAGGGTCTACTTTTTTCACGGCTTTTCCAATTTTGAAGTCATGAAACACCAACATAGAGGCTTCGCAGCATATATGTTCCATACACGGATTTACTCAGAATTCGGAGTAGAACATTTCGTGTGTCTGTGTGTGCGCGTGTGTGTGAGTCCGTTTCCCCTTATAACTTTTGATCTGCTTTAAATTTATTAAATAAATTTAAGGTAATTTTTTGATTACATTAAATTTATACATGGGCATCTATTAACAGACTGTCCATCGTCAGTGTGCAGAAAGAAAACATTTGCATTCATAACTATCACGCCATTTCCTAATAAGGTTATTCTGTGTTCCACTTAAAAGTGCACCTCGTGATATTGTTGCCACATCTCCAAATTAAGTTCCTCTTATATCATTTTTAAAACTTTAAAATAGACAATCTTAGTTTAAAATGATGGAATGATATCATGGATTTTTATTATACTAGTTGCATGTAACACATGAGATCCAACTGTCGATAGCGATAGTATGTATAGTTGAAGAATAAGAATCAAACTATAAACCCATAAATACAAAATATTGAAAATTTTAAGACATGTTGGTATGTATGTCAAGATAGGACAGTATGGATGTCAGTCCTCTTTTCCTACCCGGAATATGAAAACAGCGTGATGGTTCTGTATGTATGTTTGGATATTAAGTTCCTATCAAACTATTAAGTTAGTCTTCTTACATATTGTGTATAAGCGACTGCCATACCAATTGTATGAAGCAATGTCGTCACTAAATTCAATTTTTATAAAAATTGTTAAAAAAAATTGAGCCCAAACTTTTATACTCAGAATTTTGAATTTTTGTTTCAGTCAGGGTATCATTCAGTCAGGATATTTTTGTATCAACTTTTGAATTTATACATTATTTTTCCATATATCTCAGAAACAATAAAAGCTTGAACGCTGAAAATTGGTACGAACATGTACAAATACAAAATCTCAAACGAATTTTTTCAAATAAATTCCAGAGTTTCTCAAACATTTTTTATTAAGAAAAACATTTTTTTATGTTAAATATATGTGATTAACTGCCTATATTTCCTAAGTTTTTAAAAATATCGAAAAAAGCCGAAACAGTCCAAATAGATAATTTAATTTTCTATAAAACATAGTAACATTGAAGTAGTACATATCTCAAATTTATATAAATTGAATTTAGTGAAGACATTGCTTCATACGATTTCTATGGCAGTCGCCTATACACAATATTATATGTAAGTATTTACAGTTTGATACTTAAATCTCCGAACATACACACATACCATCATGCTGATTTCATATTCTGGGTAGGATAAAAGGACTGACCTCCATACTTTCCTATCTTGACAAACATACCTACATGTGTTGTATAGAAAACAAAATATCTTAAAATATTCAATAATTTGGATTTAAGTGTTTATAGTTTGGTACTTATTCTTCAACTATACATACTATCGCTATCGACAGTTGGATCTCATGAGTTACATGCAACTAGTAAAAATATATATGATTGTCCATGATTATTTAGAATGTGATATTGAATAGTATACAACACTCATTTCGAAATGAATGTTGAATACCTACTATTATTGTTTAATTATGATATTCTTTTGTACCTTATGTAAATAAATAAAATATTAACAAACTCATTCATTTTATTGTTAATCATTGGTATTATACTGTACACTATCATGGATTGATCCTCAATGCGATCCACACAATGTGGGGTTACCATCGGCAGGTGAGAGCGGGTGTGCATTATCCTATAAAAGAAGCTCGACTTGCGCATATTTTTGACACACCGGCATCTATATCAAAAATTAAAATAATATAAAGGGTAAAAGAATATTTTAAAGCTTGGTGACAGTTTATTTTCTATGCCTATAATATATTTTATTGTACGTAGTGAAATATGTACCTAAGTAGGTACTTACATTATTATTGCATCATGATTCATAAGAAAATAAATACGATTGTAAATTATTATGTTTTCACCGAAATCAGGATTTTATCAGTATTATCCTACATGGGATTTTATCTGCAGGATTTTATCTATGGTTTCAAGTCTCCGAAGGTCAGATTTTGGGCGAAGCCGATGGTTTAACCACGTAGAAATATACAATATCAATATTTGCGTGAGAAATGAATTTAAATAAATATCTCCTCTGCTGGGATTCGAACCCAGGACGCCCGCACAGAAACCGAACGGCTTACCAACTGTCCCACGGCGGTCGGCGTAGTAATAAAGTTAAAAAATAATAAAAAATATCGAATGATACACACATGGACGCAAGAATGATGTCAATTATGCATACGAAAGTTTTTTAATATACACCGGAAGTAGTAATAAAGATAGAAGAATATGACGTGAAAACTGTATGAAGAAATATATAAAATATACAAAAATATACACCGGACGCAGTAATAAAGATAAAAAAATGGTCGTGAAAAATATACGAAGATATATATAAAATATACAAAAAATATACTCCGGAAGCAGTAATAAAGATAAAAAAATGGACGTGAAAAATATTGGAAGACATATATAAAATATACAAAAAATATACACTTGGACGCAAGTATGAAAAAGACGTAAAAAACGTACCAAAACAGGATAAAACTGAATATTTATATTTTGAAATTTATAAGAAAAACCTTATGCCTACAATGATTGTGAGCTACAAATAACGCTAAATTCAGTGAGATAAAACTAAAATAATATGTAGAAGTGGTGGACGCCGATCCGTCGGATATTTGGCGGACGCAAAAAGTGTAGTGGGATCTATATATATATATATATATATATATATATATATATATATATATATATATATATATATATATATATATATATATATAATATATATATATATATATATATATATATATATATATATATATATATATATATATATATATATATATATATATATATATATATATATATATATATATATATATATATATATATATATATATATATATATATATATATATATATATATATATATATATATATATATATATATATATATATATATATATATATATATATATATATATATATATATATATATATATATATATATATATATATATATATATATATATATATATATATATATATATATATATATATATATATATATATATATATATATATATATATATATATATATATATATATATATATATATATATATATATATATATATATATATATATATATATATATATATATATATATATATATATATTCCCCCAAAATTCCCCCATTCTTTCTTCAAAAAACTGCATACTCAATAAGTCACCCTTTAGCGCTGATATTCAATCAGTGTTTATCAGAAGGGGTATTCCCCAATAAATGGAAAAAAGCTTTCATTACCCCTATTCACAAAGGCGGCAACACAAATGACATCGAAAATTATAGACCTATATCAATACTGTCAGCAATACCTAAGGTTCTTGAAAAAATCGTTCATGGACAAATATTAGCAACCGTGAAAAGAAATATAGTAGATGAGCAACATGGTTTCATGCCTAACAAATCAACGACAACTAACTTGCTAGTATACTCAGAATATCTCTTCCAATCACTCGACGACAAAATTCAAATTGACTCAATTTATACAGACTTCAAGAAGGCCTTCGACAAAGTGGACCATAGTATATTAATGGAAAAATTATCAGATAATGGAATTAAAGGCAGCCTACTCAGGTGGACAAAATCATACATTACAAATAGGCATCAGGTAGTTGTTCTCAACGGCCATTCCTCCAATAAAGTAAAAATAACATCTGGAGTACCTCAAGGTTCAATCCTTGGCCCACTACTCTTCACGATATTAATTAACGATATCAACTCATGTTTCATAAATAGTAATTTTTTAATATTTGCTGACGATTTAAAATTTTTCCTTAAAATTAAACATGTACACGATTGCACAGCTCTCCAGGACGACCTAAATAGATTAAACGATTACTGTCAGCGAAATAAACTATATCTTAATTTAGCTAAATGCAAGACTATCACATTTACAAAAAATAAAAATATTATCCAACATAATTACTACATCGACACTCATCCACTTGACAAAGTCAACAATATTCGGGATCTAGGAGTTGTGTTTGATAGCAAACTTCATTTTGACATCCATGTGGAAAACATAATCAACAAAGCATATAAAATGATGGGTTTTGTGATGAGATTGACTAAAGAATTCAAAAAAACCAGCTCATATTTAATATTATATAATACGTTAATCCGCTCACAACTCGAATACTGCTCTCAAATATGGAATCCACATTACAACATATACGCCGAAAAAATTGAAACAATTCAGAAAAAATACCTCAAGACTATGCAATACAGAACACAGAATCCCCGACTACCATACACTGACCTACTTAATAATTACAATCTATGCACACTAAAAGAGAGACGTACCCTATTTGACATGACAACACTACACAAAATAATCAATAGCACGTTTGACTGTCCAGCACTCGTTAGCTCAATTAACATACATGCACCACTCAGATGCCTAAGAAACAACTTGCTCTTCCTCCCGTCAACTTCAAACACAAATGCAGGATTTAGGAAACCAACCAACAGAATGTGCAATGAATACAACAAAACCTTTCCAGACACACACATCTTCTCCAAATCATACACAGCATTCAAACACGAAATAAAACACATTCAAAAATCATCACCACAACACGCGATGACATAATAATACACATACTCTATTGAGATATTAATCATCTGTCATAACATACTACACCATCTCTTTTATTGAATTATGGCTCCTTAATTTTAATTTTATTTTATGTATTTTTGTTTTTTTTTTCTCTTTTTTATCATTATGTTAATGTATAACTCTTGTTTCTCTATTTCTCGCCTCAATATTTATTTCTCGCCTCAATACTTATTTCTGTATAATTATTTTCTTATCTATTTCATTTCGTTTATGTTAATTTAAATTGATTTTTTTTTCTTCTTTACTTGTTTTGTCTTTTATTATTATTGTATTACTTTGTAAATTTTTACTTTCATATGTTTATATTGTGAATACTGTAAGGTTGCAGATAAACTTTGAATTCTATGTTACCATTAGTTATATGCATATTTTCTGTAACTGTTTGTATTCCTAAATGAATAAATAAATAAATAAATAAATATATATATATATATATATATATATATATATATATATATATATATATATATATATATATATATATATATATATATATATATATATATATATATATATATATATATATATATATATATATATATATATATATATATATATATATATATATATATATATATATATATATATATATATATATATATATATATATATATATATATATATATATATATATATATATATATATATATATATATATATATATATATATATATATATATATATATATATATATATATATATATATATATATATATATATATATATATATATATATATATATATATATATATATATATATATATATATATATATATATATATATATATATATATATATATATATATATATATATATATATATATATATATATATATATATATATATATATATATATATTGTACACAGTAAGGCAGTCAAAACCAGAATGAAATTATACATTTTTATATTCTTCACAACAATTCTTTATTGTTGTGAAACTAATTGATATTATTGTTTTCATTTTGCCAATAAATATAATTTCTAGACTATTCCATTTACATTTTAATTATACCTAAATAATAATCATAACACATGAGTGACATCTATAGATAAACCTGGTAAGTTATATTCCAAAGAGTAACATAACACAAACTATAAAATGAACTTCAGATAAATACTTTTACTAATATCCCATAGATGTCACTCTATCAAAATATTAATTATTTTATAATATTTTACAAATAACAAAGCTACTGGGTTAAAATTAGCGGATTATTTACTAGGCAATTTTTAGCAACGAACTTTGCAGGTACTATAATAACAAAGTTCCTTGGTTATTATTAGCAGATAATTATTTATTTTTAACAACTACATTTTTTGAGTGCAGGATCAGGTTATAAAAACAAGGAATTACAGGAAATACATCATGAAGGACAATGTATTACAAACTGACCTATGAAGAAAATGCCACCAAAAGTCAGAAACCATCCAGCACATTACAGGGGCATGCGTCACTCTCACACAAAATGACTATACACACAGACATAATCAAATCGCAAACATCATCCACCAAGAATTAGCTATTGCACACAAATTAATAAATAAAAATGACAAAATGCCTTATTATAAATACACACCTACACCAGTTCTTGAAAACTCCACTCACAAACTATACTTTGACAGATCCATACTAACTGATAGAACCATACATAACAATAGACCAGATATTACACTTGTAGATAAACAAAATAAACATACAATGTTAATTGACATCGCTGTACCAAATACACACAACATCGAAGCAACTACAACCGAAAAAAATAGAAAATACACTGACGAAATCAAGCGAATCTGGGACATGCAATCTGTGATAATAGTACCAATAGTAATTTCCACCACAGGAATTATTCCATTAAACTTATTCAGCAGTTTAGAAACCATCAAATTACCTAAATACACATACGTCACCATGCAAAAAACAGCCATATTAAACACATGCAGACTGGTGAGGAAATTCCTCCAAATCGACGACACTACTGACCTTACTAACACATAAATACTACACATGACACCAACACACAAAACACCACAATTTTTTACACTCAGTAAGGATAGAACTTGGCAGCATTGCTCGTGCTACTCCAAATTCCACCAGGTGATAAACCTGAGAAGGTATTATAAAAGAGCCCGAAATTATAATGATAAAAAAACAAAACTTCCAAAAATAACAAAACTTCCTTGCACCCTGCGAAAGTGGCGAGTTTATAGCCGTATGGCAATTTCTTCCAACTAACCAGTGTTTCCAGCCCAAACAAGCAATATTTGCGTGAGAAATGAATTTTAATAAATATTTCCTCTTATTTGATCCTTCAAAATCTAATGTGGTCTAAAGGCCCCCATTCACGATCATGCCATCTTTACAAATGGCTTGCTATCACTACAAAATGCCCCCGTGAATGTCAAAACCCGCGCAGCCCAATTGGCCTGACACACCAAAATGGAATTCCATACGATCGAAACTCCATAGTGCCGCGACAAACGGCGCGGTGCCATTTTGTCTCAGTTCGCTTTGAATTGTCGAAAGGATTACACGTACGCAAGAAGGAATATTTATCCTTGAACACCTGATCCCGATCTCCTGTCCTTACCATATCCTTTTTCTTGCTATGATTTATATATTTTTTTTTGTTTTAATAGTATTTAAGTGTTATACGTATTTTCTTTGATTTATTTTACTCTTTTTTATTTGCTGTTGTACATACACAATTTATTTTTCTTCTGTATAAATATATTTTTTTTGTACTTATTTGAAGCCACTCGTTGCTGGGGATAGGTCACCCGCACTACCGAATTAGCTAATTTCAAATAACACGAATTTGACTGGGGCCATAAAACTATACCTATATATAGTATTCACCTGCGTATAGCCGCGTGAATATTCTTTGGATATTCCACATTTATTTATTTATGTACACGTAGGTGGGTACTGTGTGTGTACTGCGTGGAATCTGCAGTAACGAGATGGTTTCAATTAACTTAGTTAAAAACTTTGTTATTACTCTTAACCAGTGTATAATATAATAATTATATATTGTTCGTCTATAATTGGCTTCATTTAAATGTAAAATGTTTATCTGTAATTTTTTTTATATAGCTGTTGACAAACTGTTAAATAAAATAAAATAAAAAAAAATAATAAAAAAATAATATGTAACCATTCCTAATGTATCTTAATATACTACAATAACTTCAGCGACAACCTGTAATTGGCTTTATTATTAATCAAATTATCTTTACGTTATATAATTTATTATATGCTGTGTGTTGTTCTTTAAATAAATAAATAAATAAATAAATAAAAAGGTATAACTCTACCAACTAGACAGGTCGTCCAGCGGTTTTGCCAAATGTTTAGTAGAGTGTCACTCACGTTTCTCTTAATAAAGCTTCGAGACGTTCGACTCTCAGGGGGGTGAAAAGAAGTGTCACCGATAACAGAAAGACGGCCTCGCAATAAATAATTAAAATAGCACCTCTACGTTGAATTTCAAGATCAGGGGGGGTTAAGCCTGTCAAAATTGGCAGGGCTTCTGTGGGGCTTGTTCTATAAGCTTCGGATAGTGCAATGAGAGCGAATCTTTGGTCTGAAAGCAAGGTTCTCCGAATATGCTGAAACTCGCAGGCGTTAGACCAACAGCCTGCCGCATAGCAAGCGATGCCAAGATAAACCGCTTTGTAGAAAATGAGGGCGATAGGAAATTGCAGACCCCAGCTTGCTTTGGCGAGGTGTCCTATTTTAATGAAAGCAAACTTAGCCTTATCGATACATGATTTGGCATAATTTTTGAAACTCGGTCCCCTTTCCAGAATAACTCCAAGACAGGTTACTTGGTCTCGAAAGACAATATTAGTTCCCAGGAACTGAATGGACGGCCGTCTGCGAAGTATGCCCTTAAATACCAGGCCATAAGTCTTGTTCGGAGCGAAACATAGCTTGTTTTTTATACCCCAGTCAGAAACAAAGCTCATGTTTTATATAGAAAACAAAATATTTTAAAATATTTATTTATTTGTGTTTAAGTGTTTATAGTTTGGTACGTATTTTTCAACTATACATACTATCGCCATCGACAGTTGGATCTCATGTTTTACATGCAACTAGTAATAAAAAAGGTGGAAGCACTATTCTAAGTATTTTTTTTATTTGTGTATTTTTAGAAAACGCGGCGAGTGTGATTCGTACATGGACGAGTGCTGTAACCCATCATCTGTACCGAGGGTGGATCCAGTTCCGACAGCCCCTCCAGTGAAATCGTCAGCAGCAGTGATCGCGGCCAGGTGTGGCATCAGAAACCCCCAGGGGATCGGCTTCAGAATCCTGGGGAACGAAGACAGCGAGACAGAATTCTCAGAATTTCCTTGGATGGTGGCCATCATAAAGTTAGTTGGGTTCCTTCACGATTTTCATTCTCAGAGTCTCCTTAGATGGGGGGGGGGTCATTGTAATTTAAGATAAGACTTGTCAAAGTCTCGACTATTGGAGTTACAGCCTTTTAAAAGATAGTTGTACACTGTACACTAGGCTGGGCCGTACAATTATTATTTCGAATCCACATATGAAAGGGCTCCTTTTTAAGACGAGCAGCGTCTTGTATAGATGCCCTCATAGCTATACACAATAATTGTGAACCTTCATATATCAGTAAATTCATACTTGATTGAGACGAAAATTGGATGAATATTACTCCCATATATTTGACTTCAAGACATCTGTCGGTGAATCAACAAAACAATTGTTAAATTGTTTTAATAAATTAAGAACTCTAAACACTGAAATTCATCGATCATCGTCGGCGAAATTCACACTCTCCCGCGCTTTGTAAGTATCTAATACGCATGCGCGTAGGAAAGAGGGATACTGCGCGAGTTCATTTTGTTTATTCGCGCATGTACTTTTTTGTATGGAGATAATTACGATAACATTATTCTTCATTTATCTTATGTTTATATTACGAAGTGTTTAGGACTAACTCCATAGTTGGTCCTAAACGAAATGGATTGTGTAGATCAGGGGTGGCGAACCTAGGGCACGCGTGCCCGAGGTGGCACGTTTGATAATTTGGATGGCACGCGAAGGATTTCTAAGTTAATTTTTTTTTTATTTTTAAGTTTAAAATATTAAATTTTTATTAAATTATTCGTGAATTATTAATTAAAGAATTGATCAGATTAGTATCATCAGCAACAACAGCAAAAAGAATCGATATTTGCAATGCAGTTGTAAAAGCACTCACTGAAAGAGAAATAGATCTTTCCAAAGTTGTATCAGTAACGACAGAAGGAGCTCGCCGTATGACTGGGGAGGAAAATGGTTTTATCAGTTTATTTACTGAACGTATTGGACATTCCGTTCTGGGCTTTCATTGCATTATACACCAGCAAGTTTTATGCTCAAAGCACGGATTTCAGTCACTGGAAGATGTTATGATTCTTGTAACAAAATTGGTCAGTATAATATCTGCACGCGGATTAAACAAAAGAAAAATTTTAGAATCATTAAATGAGGTTAACTCAGTATATAAAGGTTAACTTATGTACAGCAATGTGCGATGGTTAAGTCGTGGAAAAGTTCTTCTTTGTCGAGTGTTTGGATGAAGTTAAGCTTTTTTTAATTAATGAGAATCTCATTGAAAAATATAACGAGTTACTAGACGTCGAATGGCTTTCAAAATGTTTTTTTACTGATTTGTGTTTACATTTAAATAAATTAAATATTAAACTGCAAGGTGTTAACAAAACAATTATTTTTATGTTTCAAAGCATTTCAAGCAAAATTACAAATTTTCGATCGTGACGTTGTATCTAACACCTTCAAATATTTCCCAAATACAGAAAAAAAATTGCAGAAGAAAAGCCAGATCAAATCAAATTAATAAAAGATTTTTTTTTAGTTTTGTAGCAATCAATAATAAACGAGTTTTCTTCAAGATTTAAACAATTCAGGACGTTGAAAAGACTTCAAAATTTAATTTAAATCAACACTGAAAAAATCTAAAGTTAGCAAAGTACCTTTTTGGCTCGGTTAAAGTCATATTGGTAGTTATTAACCAACATATGATTAAAAATAACAAAGTTGCACTTGGCTATTATCTAACAATTGAATACTGTTAACGTGTAGTTGGTTACCAATAGCAATGTAAAAAGTCATGTTGGTAGTTATTGACCTATACATGATTAAAAATAACAAAGTTGCACTTGGTTATTATTTGCGAATATAATACTGTTAGAATGAAGTTGCTTACCAATAGCAATGTACTTGGTTAAATTTTACCGAGTAACAGGTACCTATATACGGACATTTTGTATTTGGCATCTGTCAAATTTGACATTTTATACATAAAAATATTAATATTTCTCAAATTTGACACGATATATTAAAAAAAATATTATATAAAGTATAATTCTCGCCAAATATGATATTTCACATTAAAAAATGATTAAGTAAAGTATAATACTCGTCAAATTAGACATGTGACACTGAAAAATAATTGAATTAAGTTGAATTAAGATGAGATATTCGTCAAAGATTATCATTATTATTCACAAATATCTTGTGTTAATTTGCTAATATTTACATTTGAGATGTAATGTAAAGATGTTTATACTATTTTGATGTTAAAGCTGGATTACCAATTAGTATTTTCCGTTTTTCAAAAGAGAGAATGAATAATAAGCATCTAACAAAATGAGCTATACAAATACATATAAATCCAAAATCAATGGTATTATAATATGACCACATTAATTAATAATATCCTGAAAAAATTAACCTAGCATACAAATCTGAATAATAAGAGACCATAATGGGGCAATTAATGAATGTAAAGAATGTATTAGGTCCAATTATGTCAAGATCATTGATTTGTCAAGATTGGTTTTGTGGTGTTTGGTTTTCTCTGCCCCAATATGGTTATTGTGTTTAGGTATGTATGTATTAGTTAATATAACTAATATAAATAACTTATAACTTCAATATTAGTTAATGTCAGTTTATAACATTCACAAATAATAAAATAAATATCTACATAAATATGTAACATTAACATTGTTGTTTAATATTCATGTTGATGCCATGCTGGGGAAAGCATACAGAATATTAGGCTTTATATGTAGACTTACTATAGCCTACCCATACTATGACCATACACAAATTAAATAAATAGATAATCATTGCACTATACTCTCAGCATCATTGAATATCAACTGCTCAACTGTCTGGTCACCTCACTATGATATTAACTAAAGAATATAAGGATTTCAATGGAAATTCAGTGTGACACAATCAATTAACTTATTCTTTGGAATGAACAGCCTGTGCAGGAGGAGAGAGTTGGCCGTTCTGTTTGTGTTGCTTAAAATCATAAACGGTTAACTTTATGTCCCAACGATATTAAACATGTTATATTTTAACACAAATCCTAGAGTAACAAGAAGAAGGGTCAATATGTTATTAGTGTTATCAATATACATATTATTAATGTTAACAATGTAGTTTGTGTTAAAACCATAAGGGCTGAATAATCCTGATAGTGAACTATGATAGTAAAAAAAAAAATATTTATATTCAATGAACTTGTCTGCATACTATATATTTATCAAACCTCATTTAGACTGCAAATACATTTTCTCCATGTGAAAAAAAAAATAAAACAAAGTAAATATACTTATATCAAAATACAGTAAGTATACTCTTGAGGGAATTACTTGAGAATTTTCATCGTGGATGGTTGCATATAGGTGTACAACCTAAGCAAAATACCCAAATTGACGCTCTACGCAGCCCATGTGATTTCTCAAGTTATTTGCTTATAACTGTAGGCAGTGTGATAATGTATTTATTTTCACCATACTATGCAAGTCTACTAGGACATGGCATACTATCCATAGTATGGTTGCAGATCATCTGTCGGTGAATCAACAAAACAATTGTTAAATTATTTTAATAAATTAAGAACTCTAAACACTGAAATTCATCGATCATCGTCGGCGAAATTCACACTCTCCCGCGCTTTGTAAGTATCTAATACGCATGCGCGTAGGAAAGAGGGATACTGCGCGAGTTCATTTTGTTTATTCGCGCATGTACTTTTTTGTATGGAGATAATTACGATAACATTATTCTTCATTTATCTTATGTTTATATTACGAAGTGTTTAGGACTAACTCCATAGTTGGTCCTAAACGAAATGGATTGTGTAGATCAGGGGTGGCGAACCTAGGGCACGCGTGCCCGAGGTGGCACGTTTGATAATTTGGATGGCACGCGAAGGATTTCTAAGTTAATTTTTTTTTTTATTTTTAAGTTTAAAATATTAAATTTTTATTAAATTATCCGTGAATTATTAATTAAAGAATTGATCAGATTAGTATCATCAGCAACAACATCAAAAAGAATCGATATTTGCAATGCAGTTGTAAAAGCACTCACTGAAAGAGAAATAGATCTTTCCAAAGTTGTATCAGTAACGACAGAAGGAGCTCGCCGTATGACTGGGGAGGAAAATGGTTTTATCAGTTTATTTACTGAACGTATTGGACATTCCGTTCTGGGCTTTCATTGCATTATACACCAGCAAGTTTTGAAGATGTTATGATTCTTGTAACAAAATTGGTCAGTATAATATCTGCACGCGGATTAAACAAAAGAAAAATTTTAGAATCATTAAATGAGGTTAACTCAGTATATAAAGGTTAACTTATGTACAGCAATGTGCGATGGTTAAGTCGTGGAAAAGTTCTTCTTTGTCGAGTGTTTGGATGAAGTTAAGCTTTTTTTAATTAATGAGAATCTCATTGAAAAATATAACGAGTTACTAGACGTCGAATGGCTTTCAAAATGTTTTTTTACTGATTTGTGTTTACATTTAAATAAATTAAATATTGAACTGCAAGGTGTTAACAAAACAATTATTTTTATGTTTCAAAGCATTTCAAGCAAAATTACAAATTTTCGATCGTGACGTTGTATCTAACACCTTCAAATATTTCCCAAATACAGAAAAAAAATTGCAGAAGAAAAGCCAGATCAAATCAAATTAATAAAAGATTTTTTTTTAGTTTTGTAGCAATCAATAATAAACGAGTTTTCTTCAAGATTTAAACAATTCAGGACGTTTGAAAAGACTTCAAAATTTATTTTATATCAAGACACACTATCAGCAGATGACTTCAATTTGGAGATTTTCGAATGGTTAAATCTAGAAGACATTGAAATGCAATTTATGGAATTCCAATCGAGTTCGATATGGAAACAAAAATTTGTAGATTTGAGAAATGATTTAGAAATAATTGAAAGTGATCGATTAACGAACGTAATTAATAAAAATGCAGAAGATGAAATAATGAAAACTTGGAACGCCATTCCAGAAGTCTTTTGCGATTTAAAAAAAACTAGCGAGAGTAATATTATCTCATCTACATATGCTTGTGAGTACCTAATTATTTTCAGAAATGAATTTCATAAAATGTTATATACAAGGAATAGAAAGTTGGTCGAGAGTATTACTAAAAGTGACGAAATATGAACCAGATATTAGAAATTTTCATCGAATGTACAACAGAAGAAAACTCATTGATAAATAATTAATGTGTACTTTTAGTGATTACGATTTTATTTTTAAGAAAATGTATTGTAATTTTAAAGCTTGTTAATAAAATTCAGAAAAAAAATTGATTTTTTATTTTTTCTATTTTGTTTATTTTTTTACTGCTTAGGCACGCCAGACAATCGAGAAATAATATTTGAGGATTTTTGGCACGCGGACCCAAAAAGGTTCGCCACCCCTGGTGTAGATGATGAAATAAGGTATCCATTATTAATAAATATTATGGGTGAAAAAATATAAAGTTAAAACTGTCCCAACTATCCTAGGTCTCCCCTACTTTTGGCCCTCTACCAGAAGTCAGGGTTTTCAAAATAGTATTTTTTTCTGCCTCAAGTTATATCATATAAAAATAATTATTTATGTTCGTTGCAATACGTAGAGTGCAGTAGTTATAATACATAATATGTCATTTAAAGTGCATTAGTACGCGTTGTTCTAGTGTGTCGCGCGCCAACAGTTGGTTTGAAAGGGAGTACCTAAATAATCAATTTCGGGAGACCTGTCAGCCGGGCTGTAATAGTTAATTTGATCGTATACCTATATGTTGTTAATAATAAAATCCTCTACCCGCAATAAAACTAATTTGATTTAGTTTGGAAAAATCAAGAAATTTCAAACATCCAAAACAATTTATATTTTCTAAAAACATCGTACAAGTCCCAGTTTCAAGTATCAGAAGAGGGCCAAAAGTACTATTAAATCTGACAATTAAAAATGCAGTTACAATCAGAGAAGAGAGCGAAAGACTATTGCATATAGTGAAATGAACAAATAAATACATTCTACTATTATACTACCTTACAGTTAGTAGGTACCAATAGATTAACACTATACTAAAAAAAATATAATGTAATGGCACTCCAACACAGGCATTGACCTAGTGGAGTGTCTTATCCAGAAATCATTTGCAAAATATAAACACTATAATGAGTAAGTGAATAGAAAAAAAAACATAAACTTTAATTTTAAGATAATTATCTTCTTCTTCTAATATTAGGTCCTTACATATGAAATTGGCGTTTTGCCGTACTGGCAACTTTGATCTCAAATATCTTCCCTTTGGTTAGGAATTCGAAATTCAAATTTATACAGCTATTTACTCATATATTTGTGTTTCGAAAATTATAATTCATTTGTTTTTTCCTCAATTGTTTTTTACCTTTACGTCACTCAGTTTATAAAATGGAAAACTTGAAATATCGCGTTATTTACGAATATGAGTTCCACCGTGGCACCAGTGCTGCAGAAATGGCTCTAAGGATTATTGATGTGTATGGCGACGGTGCCGCAAAAGAAAACACAGTGCGTTTTTGGTTCCAACGTTTTCGTTCTGGAAATTTCGACCTGCAGAACAAGCCCCGTGGACGGCCGGAGACCAAAGTTGATAATGAAGAATTGAAGGCTATTGTGGAAGCGGATCCATCGCAAACCACGTCCGAGTTAGCTGCAGGCTGCGGTGTTAGTGATAAAACTGTTTTAATCCACTTGAAGCAAATTGGGAAGGTGAAAAAGCTTGAAAGGTGGGTACCTCACGAATTGAGTGAAGCAAATCAACAAACGCGCGTTGACTGCTGCGTTGCATTACTCAACCGGCACAATAATGAAGGGATTTTAAATCGAATCATTACCTGTGATGAAAAGTGGATCCTGTACGATAAACGGAAGCGCTCATCGCAATGGCTGAACCCTGCCGAACCAGCCAAACCATGCCCCAAGCGAAAATTGACTCCAAAAAAGTTACTTGTGAGCGTTTGGTGGACTAGTGCTGGTGTCGTTCACTACAGCTTTCTTAAATCTGGCCAGACGATTACGGCAGATGTCTATTGTCAGCAACTGCAAACCATGATGGAAAAGCTAGCTGCTAAACAACTGAGGCTGGTTAATCGCTCTAGGCTACTGCTGCTTCATGATAACGCTAAACCACACACTGCACAACAGACGGCTACCAAATTAGAGGAGCTTCAATTGGAATGTCTAAGACATCCACCGTACTCTCCGGACCTTGCCCCGACAGATTACCATTTTTTACGAAATTTGGATAACTTCTTGCAAGGGAAAAAATTCAACTCCGATGGGGCAGTCCAAACCGCCTTCAAAGATTTTATTGATTCCCGTCCGAATGTTTTTTTTAGTAAAGAGATCGATGAAATACCTATGAGATGGCAAAAGTGCATAGATAGCAATGGTACATAGTTTGATTAAATAAATATATTATATTTTAAAAAAATCGACTTTATGTTCCTCCCATACAAAACGCCAATTTCATATGTAAGGACCTAATATATAAAAATCTCGTGTCACAGTGTTTGTTATCGAACTCCTCCGAAACGGCTTGACCGATTTTTATGTTGGATAGGTAGGAAATGTTAGATAGGTACTTAATATCTTATATATAAAAATCTCGTGTCACAGTGTTTGTTATCGAACTCCTCCGAAACGGCTGGACCGATTTTTATGTTAAATAGGTAGGAAATGTTAGATAGGTACTTAATATCTTATGTTAGTAGTTGTGTGAGCCTACAGGAAGATCTTGATCGATTGTCCCAATATTGCCATGAAAATAAACTCTTTATAAATATATCTAAATGTTACAAAGTTACCTTTACTCGTAACCGTAATAAAGTAATCCATAATTATAATAATTCTGGGTCGCTCTTATCAAACAAAGACTGTGTATGTGATCTTGGAGTTATTCTGGACTCAAAACTTACTTTTGAGGCTCATATTAATAGCATAGTCACTAAGGCAACAAAGAGCCTGGGTTTTGTTCTAAGAACATGTAAATTTTTCACCAACTTCAGAACGTTCTTGCTCCTTTACAATAGTTATGTTCGTCCACATTTAGAGTATTGTTCACAGATTTGGAACCCACGCTACAGTATATACGTTGATCGACTAGAAAGAGTTCAAAAACGATTTCTAAAATTCTTAAATTTCAAATCATATAACATATACAGTTCTTATGATGAAATTGAGAAACATTTCCGAATGAAAAAAATCGTACACAGGAGAGAAGTTGCGGATCAAATGTTTCTCTTTAAAATTATTAATTCAAAAGTTGACTGTCCTGATTTATTAAATAAAATTAATTTCCATGCGCCGTTGCGAAATGGCAGATTGAACTACTTGTTTTATGTTCCTCGAAGTAACACTAATTCTAATCAAAATGAGTTTATCAAAAGGGCTTGTAACTTCTATAATGTCAACCTCTCAGCCAGTATCACACATTCTGATATATTCACCGCTAGTAATAACGCATACAAAAATTCTCTCTATAAGTGCATAGCATGAACTCGTATGTTGAATTTTTTTTTTTTGTTAGTTATTTTTGTTTTTTCTAATATTATCTTTTGTATACTTTTATTTACATTTTGAGTTGTTGTTTGTAACAAAAATATAACAATTTAACTGTCATAATCCTTTTCCCATCCTTTTCCTTTCCCGTCACAGGCAAACATACATCTTAGTTATATTTAAATTTATGATGTTTGAAATGTTTTATATTTAATATCTGTGGACATATGTAATTGGTCTGTTTGTTTTTATTTTATAGTGTATTATTCCATTTTAGTATTTTAAGACTGTATTTGTCCCTAAATAAATAAATAAATAAATAAATATAAAAATCTCGTGTCACAGTGTTTGTTATCGAACTCCTCCGAAACGGCTTGACCGATTTTTATGTTAGATAGGTAGGAAATGTTAGATAGGTACTTAATATCTTATATATAAAAATCTCGTGTCACAGTGTTTGTTATCGAACTCCTCCGAAACGGCTGGACCGATTTTTATGTTAGATAGGTATGAAATGTTAGATAGGTACTTAATATCTTATATATAAAAATCTCGTGTCACAGTGTTTGTTATCGAACTCCTCCGAAACGGCTGGACCGATTTTTATGTTAGATATGTAGGAAATGTTAGATAAGTACTTAATATCTTATATATAAAAATCTCGTGTCACAGTGTTTGTTATCGAACTCCTCCGAAACGGCTGGACCGATTTTTATGTTAGATATGTAGGAAATGTTAGATAAGTACTTAATATCTTATATATAAAAATCTCGTGTCACAGTGTTTGTTATCGAACTCCTCCGAAACGGCTTGACCGATTTTTATGTTAGATAGGTAGGAAATGTTAGATAGGTACTTAATATCTTATATATAAAAATCTCGTGTCACAGTGTTTGTTATCGAACTCCTCCGAAACGGCTGGACCGATTTTAATGTTAGATATGTAGGAAATGTTAGATAAGTACTTAATATCTTATATATAAAAATCTCGTGTCACAGTGTTTGTTATCGAACTCCTCCGAAACGGCTGGACCGATTTTTATGTTAGATATGTAGGAAATGTTAGATAAGTACTTAATATCTTATATATAAAAATCTCGTGTCACAGTGTTTGTAATCGAACTCCTCCGAAACGGCTTGACCGATTTTTATGTTAGATAGGTAGGAAATGTTAGATAGGTACTTAATATCTTATATATAAAAATCTCGTGTCACAGTGTTTGTTATCGAAGTCCTCCGAAACGGCTTGACCGATTTTTATGTTAGATAGGTAGGAAATGTTAGATAGGTACTTAATATCTTATATATAAAAATCTCGTGTCACAGTGTTTGTTATCGAACTCCTCCGAAACGGCTTGACCAATTTTTATGATTTTTTCTTCTGTATATATGGTAGGTCTGAGAATAGGTTGTAGGCTATTTTATATACCCCTAGGTGATAAGGGTGGCCCTCTCCAGATTTTTTATTTTTAGTTTTTTGAGAATTTTTTTTTAATTTTTTTTTATAAATTGGCATTTAAAAATACTTATAACCCTAAATTTACACCCTTTTACCACTAACCCCTATTTTATTATAATAACGATATTCATATTTTTACTACTATCCACAGATGCGCAGTAGGGTTGCAAGATGGCAATTGATAAATCATTGTCGTACGATAATTTTTTTATTTATTTATTTATATTTACTTTTTTTACATACATAAAATAACATAGTACAAATGACGAACTTATTGCCTTGAGGCAATTTATTCCAGTCAACCATCTGAGATCAAAAGTACATAACATAGTTTCGGCATATACATAATATCATAATAACACAACCAGTATAAGACAGCAAAACAAAAAGTGAGAAATTACACAAATTCAGAAAGGAGAGGAAAATCAGAAAGGGAAGGGAGAGGATGAGGAGCGAACAAAAGGGATGAAAGTGAAATTGGGATATATGTTCGTTATGAAATTGAGAGGAAGAGTGAGCATTTAAGACGAGATTTGAAAATTGGAAGTGATGTGGCAGTTCTAATATCAAATGCTAAATTTTTCCACAGCCGGACATCATGAATAGTGAATGAATATAAATAATAATCTGTAACGTGAGGTGGGATGGCAAGGGTTCTATCTTCTCCAGACCGAAGTGGGAGTCCATGAGAGGCCAACGGTTGAAATCTTTCTTTCAGATATGCGGGGACATTTTATGTATTTGACCCAGTGAAAACAGAAAGTGCGATTGTTTTACAGGTGTCACCTTTTAACCAGCAAACAGCAAAGAGTAGGGACGAGAAAGATGGCGGTCTCCTATCTCTCTCACACAATAAGCTTTCTCTCACTCTCTACACAGAGTTTGGCCATTATTATTATTTGTACATCGATTCTATCAGTGAAGAAATCGATTGTATAATTTCTGTGAAAATTCCAGATCCGTCTACTGATCAACTACTGTTCGATATCGTTACAACAAACATGATATATGGCCCATGCTGTAATCTGAATCGTAATGTCTCACTACTGACTGATAATCATTTACGACCGCACTATGCAGGCAGTTTTGGGAGGAAAAGGTGGATTCTTTTTTGGATGCATTCCAGGTGGAACTAGCAAAACATTTCTCATTCCGCTAATTTTCGCCAAAATACGATCAAATAATGGCATCGCATTGGCCGTTGCATCATATGGCATTGCAGCAACTTTATTAGATGGAGGCAGAATAGCTGGGATGAATTATCATCTGGGATGAATTCACTATGGCACACAAACATTCGCTTGAGGCATTGAACAGGACACTGCATGATATAAAAAATCAACAAATTATTCGGCGGCTCTCTGTTACTCCTTTCAGACAAACAATTCCCGTCATTCTACGTTCAACGTACGCTGATGAGATCAATGCTTGCTTAAAATCATCGCCACTGTGGTGTAATGTTGAAAAAGTAGGTACAGCTAAAAGTAAATATGCGCGTTCAAATACTTCAAGATCCAGCCGCTGATACATTTTCAAAACAATTGTAATATATCGGCGATGGAAAAGTTGCTGTCTATGAAAATAATGGATGCATAAAATTGCCGACCGATTTCCGCACAATCATTAATTCGCAAAATATTCTCATAGATAGCATATATATTCCCGTTGTACACACATAATACATGAATCATGAATTTTGGCAGCAAAAAATGTGGACGTCAATGATAAAATAATTTCAAGATACAATAGTTGATGCCAGGCGACTTGGTGTCATACAAATCGATCGATACAGTTTGCGATGTCAACAAAGCTGTAAATTATCCAACAGAGATTTGAACTGGATTTGCCAAGCATGCCACCGCACCATCTACAACTGAAAGTCATTTTACTTCGGAATTTGAACCCACCATGGCTGTGTAATGGAACGCGATTCTTCATTAAAAAATTGATGAAAAACATTGTCGAAACCAGCATTTTGAATGGCAAGTTCCGAGGCGAAAATGTATTGCTGTCACGAATCCCAATGATTACTATAGAAGTGGTAATTGAATTAAAACGCGTTCAATTTCCAATTAGATTGGTATTCGCAATGACAATCAATAAGTCACAAGGCCAAACGATGTGTGTTTATGGCTTAGATTTGGGCACACCATGCTTTCACACGGACAATTATACGTGGCATGGGCAAACCATCCAGTTTGTTTGTGTTGGCTAAATACGGACTGACAAAAAACATCGTACACTGCTCTTCGAGATTGATATTGTTTTTTTTTTAATTAGTAAAGTTAATGAAGTAGGTACATTGAATTAAGAAAACGAATGGTTGGTGTTTTGTTATTTTTATAGGGCGTCATCGTCCACCGCGCTCCATTCCTCTTACAGTCACACCATCCCCACATACTAATAATTATCGCCAAAAATCTTGAACGAGCTTCCGGTTGCGCAGATCGCAAATTTGTGTCTTTTTGCTTCGTTGGTTTGCGTGTAAATCGCCCCCCCCCTTCTCTGTTAAAAAAATAAAGTAATTTGGCGACACCTATACAATAAGTTAGTTTTTTTTATTTAACTACCAAATTATTCACTAGAAATAATTTATATGCCAAAACAACGTTTGCCGGGTCAGCTAGTAGTACTATATATTTTATTTACTACCTTATCAAGTTATATTGTACATACATAATTTATTATTATATTTAAAAAAAGGATTAAATAAATAAAAAAATAAATATTTATGCGCAAATTTTGAGACCCCTTTCGCTAAGATATGATAAAAAATAAAATTCTCCATACATTGACGGCCCAGCCAATTGTACAGTAGGTACACACACCATTGCATTTAGCTGTGTGATTCTCAACTAATGTATGTCAGATGTTATCTACTCGCCTTTCATGTCATGTTGTAACTTCTGAAGTTATTTTGCAGGGAAGAGGCCGTTGGTAATCAGAAGCCCATCCAGGTGTATCAGTGTGGGGGCTCCTTGATCCACCCGCAGGTGGTGATGACCGCGGCCCACTGCATGCTCAAGTCGTGGTCCAAGGTCCGCCCACCGCTCAAGGTGAGGGCGGGCGAGTGGGACATGAAGTCCAAGAAGGAGATACTCAAGCACCAGGACAGGCTCG
Source organism: Molanna angustata (assembly GCA_963576475.1). NCBI lineage: Eukaryota > Metazoa > Arthropoda > Insecta > Trichoptera > Molannidae > Molanna > Molanna angustata. The sequence goes on along the minus strand of OY754983.1, from coordinate 21,238,741 downwards.
TGCAGAAGGCGGTCAGACACAAAGATTACTACGCCGGTTAGGATAGCATTATTTTTAATTTATTAAATACTAGCTGAGAAGCTTCGCTACTGTGCATAACGAATGATGGTTTCTTGTTTTGTCCGACGAGCAGCTGCTCCGGGGAAGAAAAGAGCTAAAAGTTCTAAAACGTCCCCTATGGAGTGGGGTAGGAAACTGCGGAAATTCTGTTAATTCTATGCGTAACAAAATGTCAAGGAATATATTTTGTGGAGATTCTTGAGGATCCCTCAAGGTAAGTGAAGTCACTTTCTCTATGTTCAACGACATCGCTTTCAAGGTATCTTGAAAGTTTGAGGATTCCTCAAGATTTGTCAAGTCTGATAACCCCATCACAAATATTTTTTTTTTTTTTTATTAAATATTTATTTTTCATTAAAAATACAAAAGTACATTTGAAAATTAGAAACAAACAATAATTCAAAAGTATTGCCCCATTAAAAGTGCGGACACTTGTGTATGGGGCAAAATGTTTTAAAAAGATCTACAAGCCAGGTGATTGGTACACAATGTGAGGTACATCTATCTTGACATACATGTTTGCCTCATTTACATCCATGCATCGCGTCATACATGCTTTCCTATTATTTTAACTTCGTCATCTTTCAAAATCTCATTTATATGATTATCCCAACTCTTTCTCGGCCGGCCCCTACTTCTCATTCTACTCTTTTTAGCCTTGTATACTTTATTTATCAGGCATTCATCGTTCATCCTCTCTATATGTCCGAACCATAGCGGAGCATTTATCTTCATCCTACTCACAATATCTCTTTCGATCTTGAATTCTCGTCTGATTTCCACATTCCTTATCCGATCATAGATTGATTTGTCGCACAATCGTCTTAGGGACCTCATTTCCACAGCGTTAATTTTACTTTCATGCGTCTTCTGCCATGTCCATGTCTCACTAGCATACATTAATGTTGGTACGACTATTGCATTGTGCACAGCGAGCTTTGCTGGCCTTGTGATAATCGGGTCGGCCATTATTGTTCTTAATGCACCTTTCACCCTATTTGTTGCCGTTACCCCTCTTTCAATATCCTTTTTCAGTCTTCCATAACGCTGAAACATACTTCCTAGATACAAATATTCATCCACTTGTTCTAGTAATTCATTAATTACTTGTATTTCGCATTCTGAATGAATATAATAATACGAGTATATTTATACAAAGTAATATGTAATTATAATTCAATAATTATAAATGTATTTGAAGTATTGCACACGTAATTAATCTATAATATCGCGAGAATCAACACAATTTCTACATAAAATACTATAAATAATACCAAAGTTGGACTGACCCAGACCGCGTATTTACGTTTCCATGTTGATTAGGAGGCAAATACTGCCTCGAATTAGGCACTGGTTTGTAGCGCTAATGCACTTAAAAACTCGTAATCCAAATGCATACGGTTTAGCGATGCAAACTGTCCCTGTTAATACGTGTTCAATTCGAGGCATTTAATTATTGAATATGGAACATAATAATATATATAGCCATGGTTTATTTTATTTTATTTTTATTTTATTTTATTTTATTTTATTTTATTTTATTTTATTTTATTTTATTTTATTTTATTTTATTTTATTTTATTTTATTTTATTTTATTTTATTTTATTTTATTTTATTTTATTTTATTTTATTTTATTTTATTTTATTTTATTTTATTTTATTTTATTTTATTTTATTTTATTTTATTTTATTTTATTTTATTTTATTTTATTTTATTTTATTTTATTTTATTTTATTTTATTTTATTTTACTGAAAGTACACAAACAATGACTGGACAAGTAAAATGTTGATATACAATATAAGAAAAAATAGCCACGCCCAGCATCAATAAAATGTAGGTATACATTATTACCTTATTAATTATAGTAGTGTAAGAAAAAAACAATGAATATTAAGTAAGACAAAAATATACCTCCATATTATACTTCCATACAAATGTGACAGTGACAGACGAAATGCGAGCGAAATGAAATAGCGCACGAACTTCATGGCTATTTACATATTATGCTTTATATTAGTGTTGTGTTTACCCATTCTTTGTGTTGAGTACTGTTTCAATTTTATTCCGAACCATTCGGAAAATTATATTTGACCAATCCCTATTATATAAAAAAATACGTAACCACATTGACTCACCTGAAATATTAAGCTACATTTCATTACAAGTCCCACGAAAAGCGACCAGAAGTTTTTCATATACCATTCTGTCGAACAAATTATAGACAAAACTCTCCTTTCATCAGAATCTGTCGACAATACAATAACAATTTTACGGACATCGACATATTCCACTTGAGCTATGATGCTTACCGAAGGTCGATACGGGGCAAATATGGGTACCTAGGCGAACTCTGTGACAAACTCCTTATTCCAATCCACATTTTTTTTATCCTTTTCCTTTCTCCCTAATTTAATTTCTTTCCTTCACGCTTTATATTGTGTTTGTCTTTTGTTACAGCTTTATTTTGTAATTTTTTTTTTCTTATTTAATGCAGAATTTTGTTTTTTATCTTAATGATTAAATTTAACGCTTAATACTGTATTTTTATAACTATCTTATTGTGTAATATTTTTATTTTTTCTTTCTCAAAACATTCTTTATCTTGTTTTTTTGTGTGTACATTTTTTTAATAATTAGGCAATGTTTGTTAATTAGGTTTTATACTCGTTTGTTAATTAGGTTTGTTAATTCGAGGGAACAATCTTGGCATAAGTGTAAAATAATTTCCTTTTGTTTAAGATTATAAGCTGTATGTTTCCCAAATAAATAAATACATAAATAAATAAATAAATAAATAAATAAATAATAAATAAATAAATAAATAAATAATAAATAAATAAAAAAATCAATCAATAAATAAATAAATAAATAAATAAAATACGTTATAATATTGACTGCCACCAAATTTTGATGGCTCAGTAACGCGGGGAATCCAAGACATTTGTCTTACTCATGTATATAGATTATTTATTATTGGTCTGTGTATGAACTATTTGTTTTAGTTTGGTTGTATGGTTTCACTGTTTTAAAAATGGTCTTTTTGTCTTGTAGGTGGCCTGCAAAACGATTTGGCTCTGTTGTTTTTGGAGAGCCCTTTGAAATTGATGGACAATGTTGCAGTTGTGTGTCTGCCGCCACCTAACCAAGTAGTTCCCTCACAGACGCAGTGCGTGGCCACGGGATGGGGTAACGACGCCTTCGGGGACGAGGGAAGGTACCAGGCTATACTCAGGAAGGTACCTACATTAATTACTAATCACTAACAGTCTTACTAATAAAAATCTACTGCACACCCGTTGACCAGTGTTTTAGTAACACACCGTGTAAAGCCCGTGCAGCGATTATTTGAAATTCTTACCACATCACAAATGCCGAGGTTCTCAACAAAGTTGAAGAAGGCAGACACCTACTCAATACCATCTCCGAGAGACGTGCTCGCTGGATTGGGCACATCTTGCGCCACGAGGGACTCCTACATGACCTAATGCAGGGAATGGTTGAGGGGACAAACCACAGGGGGCGCCCCCGACGGGAATATTTGGCCCAGGTGTGCGAGGACATGAAATGCGCCACATATGTTGAGCTGAAAAGGGCTGCACAGGATAGAGAGAAGTGGAAAGCGAGATGTAGACTTCTTCTGCAAACCAATCCATAGGATTGAAACTTTTGATGATGACCAATAAACGCCGTTTAATGAATGTGTAGTTACAACAAGCGTACAACAAAAAATAGTCCGACAACGTTGTAATTTCGCACTCGCGCACGCGCAGAGCCGCCAGCCGCAATTTTTTATTATAATTTTAATTAATTTTAATTTAAATTTTTTTTTTCCAATATAAACTACGGAATACCTCAAGGAAGCATACTCGGTCCTATCTTATTCCTCATCTACATGAACGACCTATGCAATATGAATATAGGAGGACAAATCATAAGTTTTGCAGATGACACTGTGTTGTTATTTAGCGATAAAAACTGGGAATCTACTTACAAAAAAGCAGAAAGTGGGATGCATCTTATTAAAAACTGGCTAAACTGTAACACACCTTCATTAAACAATGACAAAACAGTATACATAACTTTTACCAAAACGGACCAGGGACAACCAAATGAAAATAGACCACTGAAAATTCATGACTGCAAAGACCAACAAAGTAACTGTATATGTACTGAAATAAAAAAAACTAGACAAACGAAATACTTGGGAATAACAATTGACCAATGTTAAAAAAGGAAACCCCATATCTCAATTTTAAGCATGAAATTAAAAAAAATTAATTTCATTTTTCGCTCCATCAGAAATGTTTTACCGAAATCTGTCATTAAATTAATGTACTATTCACTTTACCAATCAATAGTAGAATATTGTATTATAGGGTGGGGTGGCACTTACAGAACAAATATAGATTCAATAGTTAAAGCCCAAAAATCCGTTTTGAAAATAATATTTAATGTACCTATTCGCACACCCTCAGCCGAACTATTCAAAAAACTTGACATCCTAGACATACCACAGTTATATGCTAAAAACATTTGCACTTATATCTATTCACACCTTAACGACTTCCAATCGACCAAAACTACACGTCAGACTAGACAGACTAGACAAGCAAATATACAGATACCGAGAACCAAATCGACTTATGGACAAAGAAATTTTCAATTTGCTTCCAATTGAATTGAAGAAAACTACAAATATAAACAGCTTTAAATGTGGATTAAAGAAGTGGGTAAAAAAAACAGACAAGACAGTGATAAATAAACAACTCTACGTTAACATACAATGACACACACGCACACCTAAACAATATACCTATATAATTATAAGCTGCTTCAGAACAGGTTTTTAACCTAGTGAAGCAGTTTACATTTCCGTATCTAGTTCTTAAGGATCTTTTTTTGTAAAAATATTGTATTGTTAAACTTTGATGTGTACCTTGTATATTATTTCTTTTGTAACAAATAAAAAAAAAAAAATTTGACGTTTGTCGTAGTTACATAATATTTTCATATATTTTTCGCATTTCAAAATAGGAATATGGAAAATATAACAAGTAATTTCATCATACGAATACCCAAGCGAACACCATTGTAGATATTAAAAAGAAGCAAATTTTTTGACAACTTTTCGCTCCTAAAATGCACAACTATCGAGAATATAGTTGTTTCGTACGGATCTAAGTACCTGATGACGTATCCTTCCTTGCCCCCTTCCTTTAATTCACCTGATGCGAAATACGAGGAGAAGTGGAGGATGAGAGGGGGGGGGGTGTACTACGGCTACGCGCTGTCGATAAGACCCGCGGTTTAGTGTATATCATCATATCGTGCCGTGCACAGTGATATAAATTGTTTTCGATCATCGCAGGACATTCGCAGGCTCTAAGGGCCTAGGCAGTAAAGGCGGGGGTGGGCGGCCGACGCTGTTGTGCCCTCGTCAATTCTGTACTTAGAGAAGAGCAGGACGAACGCCTCTAGTCACGCTCGGTAGTGACTCGTCAACTGTGGCGAATTTTGTTGTGTGGTTCGGGCCCACCGCCGCCGGCGCAGACGTCGGGTCAGACATCCTGTGTTGACAATGTGACGTCAAATCTGACAGGTGGTGATTGCGTCGGATGCCCCCGGTGTTAGCCCGCGGAACCTTCGGATGCCAACACGAGGACCGAGGGGTCCGGGGGAAGCCCTTCCGTTCGATCGGTTGTGCTAGGGGCTTGCCCCGGCTGCCGATCTTGAGCGGTTGCCCCGCCGTTTGAGGTTGGATTCTCGGGGGCAGTGGTTGAACCCGATGGATAGTGGATATTTGTGTTGACCGACGTTGCGGCCGCGTCCGGTGGTGAACAGGACCAATGGGTCCTATAGCGTCGCCGGCGTGGAAGCGGTATCGCGATCTCCCTCAAGACATTCCGCCGATATCAAATCGATATTATATACGTGATCATAAGTGTCGTGTTGTGTGTCATCTTACAAGAGAACAGTGTAGTAACCACAACATTACGAGGAGGAACAGTGACGTCGCAATCAGTGAGTCATTGCCATCTTCCCCATCATAAATTACATTCCGCTATCTTTCTGTCGTTCATAACGACACCATCCATGTGAGAGCAGATCGCAACGGGCGACTGCTAGCACATTTTCTGGTCCTAATCTGAGCCGGATTTTCTGGTGCAGAATTTGTCCATTTGAGCTAGACATTCTAGCGTTTTTGTCATTTTTGGTCTAGTGTACGAAATATCTACCTACGGAATAAATTCATTCATAAAAAAATGGCTACGAAACACAGAGCTAGCTCAAGGCTAACCAGATCGCGGAAGGCACAGGCAGAAAAGTCAAATGCGAGTATATTGATGCAAAAATATAGCCGATATTTGAATTTTATTAACACGTTGTATGATATGTCTGTACAATTAGCTGATAATCCAGAGTTGATACCGCGATTTCTAGTGAGATATCCGGATCTCGACAATACGTTTAAATCATTCAGTGAGGTTCATGTGGAACGGTCATGTCTTGAGAATGACTCTCCTGACCTTGAAGAATTTTCCGACGTTGAAACGATGGTATACTTCATCAAAGAAAAATATCAATCGGTTCGCATTGAACAAAAGACGTCTCAAGGTTGTCCAATTCAATTGCCGACAGTTAAATTGAGTACCTTCTCGGGAAGAATCGAAGATTGGCCGTCATTTTTTGAAATTTATAAATCTTTAATTCACAACAATAGTACCTTATCAAGAACTCAAAAAAATGTATTATCTACTGAGTTCGATCTCCGATACCTGTAAAGGTATTATAATAAACCACTTACATATAAATGATGAAAATTATACGGTTGCCATCGATCTATTGTGCCGCCGATTCGACAATCGAAGATTGTTAGCGGACAAATATACCAATCATCTTATTTCAGCCACACCGCGGAGTGATTTGCGCTCTTACCTTAACGTAATCCTAGAGAACAGCCATGCCCTCAGCGCCTTAAATTTTAATGTGAAAGAATGGAGCTTCCTGTTACTACATATTCATTTAAAAAAATAGATTCGGATTTGCGTGATCGTTTTGAGCAGTTATATGGTACAAATCCGACGGTTATCCCAACCTTCGAGAATTTTATTTCATTTCTAGAGACCTAATGCCGCACGCAAGAAACATTTCATCAAGGCGATATTAAATTGCATAAATCGTCATTTAAACAATCAAATAAGGTGCATTTTTTCAACGCGACTTATAACAGGAAATGCCTGTATTGCGATGCCGTTGGTCATTTATTATATTCTTGTCAAGGTTTTAGTTCATGTAATGTCGATGAAAGAAAAAAAATTGTTTTCGAAAATAAATTGTGTTTCAGTTGTTTGAAAAATCATCCCATCAAGAATTGCACTTCAGTGGGAAAGTGTAAAATTTGCAGCTCAATAAAACATAATTCATTTGCCGGCGGTCAAAATTATTATTTTTTTGCAAACTGAAAGCGCCCTTGAGGTGACCACGGTTGTCACTAAACGGCGCTTTATAAATTGTCCTTATTATTATTATTATTACATCGTGACAACAATAACCCAGACAATAGGCCGGTCGTTTCGGAACTACAAAAAAACATCGCCCCTTCCCAATTTGTGGTCGGCGTAAGCGAGCAACCTTACTCGATGGGTGAACCAAATAACTCACATTACACCAATTGCTCGTTGTCCAACCAAAGTCATACTTCGGTCCTTTTAGCCACTGTCATACTGGGTGTTCGAGACAATATCGGTCAGGTTCATACCGCACGAGCATTATTGGACAGTGGTTCGCAATCAACGTTCATAACGCAACGGATTGCGTTCAACGAATTGGTTTATCCCGTAGTAAGGTGCAAGTGCAAATACACGCGGTCGGCGGGGTAGACGCCCCGCGTCCCAGGGGTTTAGTTTCGCTGGTGATTTGTCCTTTGAACCGTGACGAACGTACTAATATTACGATAACTTCTAACGCTGTCATATTGACAAAAATCACGTCATATTTGCCGGCGGTCAAAATACCTAAATGTATTACGCGACATTATAGTAACTTGAATCTCGCCGACAACAATTTTTACCTACCGAATAAAATCGATATCTTGATTGGGGCCGATATTTATAATGATATTATCGACGGGTCGATAATAAAATTTCGTAAGGGCTTACCTACCGCTATCGGCACAGTTTTCGGCTTCGCTTTGATAGGGAATGCGGAAATACCTAACTTCTATGCATCAAATCATACCTGTACATCGATGCTTTCGACAAGTATGTCCGGATTAAATGACGTCCTCATGAAATATGAAGACTTACCCATCGGAAACATCATCAACCCCCAGGATACTACTTGCGAAAAGCTATTTTTAGATACAGTTCGTCAACTCCCTTGCGGTAAATTTGTGGTGAGTCTACCATTTATACCTAATCATTCGCAACTTGGGGAAACCCGAGAAATCTCTCAACGCCGGTTTTACGCCCTAGAATGCAAATTTAAAAATAACAGCAGTTTTAAGTGGAAATATACGGAATTTATAAAGGAATATTTAAAATTAGGTCACATGACATAATTCAAGGAAAATCTACCACCGGTCGGTTCGTATTACTTCATTCCTCATCACGGAATTTTCAAACAATCCGACGACACCAAAAGTAAACTGCGGGTCGTCTTCGACGCAAGTATGGAGACTTCTACAGGAATATCTTTAAACCAATGTCTTCTTACGGGTCCTAAACTTCAAAATGATATATTCAAAATCATCGTCAACTACAACATGACAAATACCTATAGTGGTGACCCCGACGCGATATACCTATAATTGTATTAATTTGGTCACTGACTATAATATAATATTGCTATTCTTCAACAGGTAGAACTGCCAATGGTCGACCATGACAGCTGTGAGAAAGCTCTGAGGACGACGAGGCTCGGAAATGACTTTGAGCTTCACTCAACCTTCGTGTGTGCTGGCGGAGAGGCAGGGAAGGATGTCTGTAAGGGAGATGGGGGTTCACCGCTAGTCTGCCCTATCGCTGTCAGTATTTTTTGTATCATGTATTTTAATAACAATAAGTACAATGTTTAACGGGACCACGCAATTACTTGCATTAGTGGTAGCCGTGTTAGTTGGATGCCATAACACTACTAAACGTCATTACTTTTATGGCGTCAACTGGTACCGCGCCATGGCCTCACTCAAGACGTATGTGACGTCACATTCACTCTGAACGTGGCCTACGATAGATCAGGCCTGCGCGCGAACCCAAAATACCGTTGGATAATTTCGAACTTAGTGCTGTTAATTGCTTCAACAACACATAGTTCACTATGGTTCAGTATTGAAATAGTTTCTCCGCGTTGTTAATTATATTTTGAAGTGTTTTGTAAGTAAAATTATTTTCTAAATGCTATATCATATGTTAATGTGTATAATATATATTTTAAAAATGTCTACCAGGTTTCTTTGATATTTCTTCCCGAATCTTACGTAAGTAGCGGAATGAAATATAAAATATGTTTAATGATTCTAGGGTTTTTGTGTTTACAGAGTGGAAATCCATTTTAAATGAATAAATAAATAACTTTGTATTTTTCCACAATATTTTTTATACTAACGATCGAACGTTTTCGCCAAGGTGACTTGGCATTATCAAGATCCAAACGAAACTAAAACAAAAATAAGTTAATTTCTACTTCACTCAGCATTTACACTTAAAATTTTTTACAGCATTTGGCTTAAAACACCATCATATCTATTAAAATTATTTGTTGCAAATCGAATAGAACGTATTTGGGAAAACGTGCCTCATGGAAAATGGTTTCATGTGAGATCTCAATGTAATCCAACAGATTGTGCATCTAGAGGATTATATCCAAAAGAATTAGTTGGTCATACGTTGTGGATAAACGGTCCAGAGTGGCTGTTAGAACCTGTTGACAGATGGCCACGGTGCGATGATTATATTGTACCTGCACAATTGCCAGACTATAAAGGGTTAGTTAATCAATCTAATGCTTTAATTTTAGAAGATAAAGATAGATTAGGATTGTATAACATAACTAATAAATATACAAAGTTAACACGTGTAGTAGCTTGGATTTTAAGGTTTAAAAATAATTGTCTGTTGAATGTTAATAATCGCACTAAAGGAGATTTGTGTAATAGGGAAATGGAAATTAGTTTACAGACAATTATAAAATATGATCATAGTTTACATTTTATGAAGGATATTAATATGTTAAAATACAAAAATCAATGCGATAATCCTCAACTGCAGAAGTTGAATTGTTTTATAGATAAACAGGGACTTGTCAGAGTGGGCGGAAGAATTAGATATTCTGCACTACCTGATAAAATAAAATTTCCAATATTATTGCATAAGCATAGTGAGTTTGGAAAATTATTGATAAATTATTTTCATATATCATATTTGCATGTGGGTCCCAGATCACTGCAACATTTGATACAATGGAAATATTGGATTGTTTCAGCGAGAAATAGAATTAAGTCTATTTTATCAAAGTGTCTTGTGTGTAAGCGATTTAGTGCTTTACCGTTACAGCCAATGATGGCAGACTTGCCAGCTATTCGGGTTACTCGTCATCGACCATTCATAAACGTATCAATTGACTTAGGCGGGCCGTTTATTTTGAAGGAAAATAAACGTCGCAATTCGAAAACGTATAAGGCATACTTTTGTGTTTTCGTATGTATGACTACAAAGGCCATACATATTGAAATTGTCAATGAATTATCTACTAGTGCATTTATTGCTTGCTTAGAGAGATTTGTATCTCGACGTGGTTTATGTACTACAGTATATAGCGATTGCGGAACAAATTTGGTTGGCACACGTAAATATTTGACTGGAGTTTTTAAATTTTATAGTGACTGTATCCAGGATACAGATTTTCGAAATTTCTGTCTCGAAAAATGCATCGATTGGCATTTGAATCCTCCTAAAGGTCCACATTTTGGTGGCTTACATGAGATCAATGTAAGATCTATAAAGTATCACTTAAAGCGAGTTGTTGGCAACTAAGTGATGACTTATGAGGAATTTAATACAGTATTAATTAAGATCGAGGCGGTAGTGAATTCTAGACCACTTGTTCCTATGTGTAATGATATTGACAGCGTAGATGCCTTAACGCCAGCTCACTTTATTATAAGTGAGGTATTGGTTGGTATTCCAGAGTATGACGTCACAGATATTAAATTGAATAGGTTAGATAGATGGCAGATGATCACAAGAATGTATCAGGATTTTTGGAAACGTTGGAGTGTAGAATACCTCACTTCGCTTCAACAGCGTAAAAAGTGGTTCACTTCAGTGCCTAATATACAGGTGGGAGATTTAGTGTTAGTGAAAGAAGAAAGGTTACATCCTTTACAATGGAAATTGGGATGAATTGTGGCTACCATGCCAGGAAAGGATAATATTGTACGGGTGGTAAAAGTTAAGACAAAAGAGGGAATATTTGTTCGACCTGTTGTGAAAATATGTCCCTTAGATGTTTAATAGAAATAGTTAAGAATAATGTTAGTCTTATAGTTTTAATTGGTTATTATAACAATTAAGTTAAATGTGTTTTCGTTATGACAGAAAGGTCTGTCTATTGTTTTCATTGATATAGGCTGTGAACTATCTTTTTGAATTTTTTTTTAATGTGATTTTGTTGTGGATAGTATGTTATTGAATTTTTTTGTGTGTTTGTAATTTCATGAATTGGACAATGTGGAGTTTTATTTTGTGATGGCTGCATTAGTGATATGAGTTTGTTAAAAGTTAATTTTGTTTGTGGCCACCGTGATATGTACAATTCGTCAAATTTTGTTTAAAATTTGAGTGGGCGGTTATGTAGAAGCATATTTCCTTTAAATCCCTTCCATACCATTGTCCCCTCACCGATGTATGAGAATTGTCACTTGTCAAAATAATTTTGGGTGACAATAAGTGTCAAGAAAGAAATTAACCAGTACAAGTTTGAAGACCACTGCGTGTGGATGTGTGCACAGAAAAAATAATCAGTGAACCAGGAATATAGAAGCATCGGTGAGATCGTTTAAAAATACAGTCCACTACCTACCATCTAATACCCATCACCTGATGTTTTCTACATATATATATATATATATATATATATATATATATATATATATATATATATATATATATATATATATATATATATATATATATATATATATATATATATATATATATATATATATATATATATATATATATATATATATATATATATATATATATATATATATATATATATATATATATATATATATATATATATATATATATATATATGTTATATTTGATGTTTTCACGGGTGAAATATGTTATAATATTTTTATCTCGGTTTTCCCGTGTCAGTAGGTCTTGACTAAGACCATTTGTCTTCCAAATAAAGGAATGGAAGACAAATGGTCTTAGTCAAGACCTACTGACACGGGAAAACCGAGATAAAAATATTATAACATATATATATATATATATATATATATATATATATATATATATATATATATATATATATATATATATATATATATATATATATATATATATATATATATATATATATATATATATATATATATATATATATATATATATATATATATATATATATATATATATATATATATATATATATATATATATATATATATATATATATATATATATATATATATATATATATATATATATATATATATATGTATATATATATATATATATATATATATATATATATATATATATATATATATATATATATATATATATATATATATATATATATATATATATATATATATATATATATATATATATATATATATATATATATATATATATATATATATATATATATATATATATATATATATATATATATATATATATATATATATATATATATATATATGTTATATTTGATGTTTTCACGGGTGAAATATGTTATAATATTTTTATCTCGGTTTTCCCGTGTCAGTAGGTCTTGACTAAGACCATTTGTCTTCCGACGTTTATTAAACAGAAATAACATACGTACCGTTTTCAGCACAACAAATAAAATATCAACCTTTCTAAGAAACCCGAAAGACATCATTCCACTTGAAGCTCATGGAGTATATGAAATACCGTGCGGATCGTGCAATAAGACTTATGTAGGAAGAACCAATCGAAAAGTTGAAGCACGAATAGCGGAGCACAGAGTCGACATGAGAAACAAAAAACTTACATCCTCACTTGTACAACACTCGCTCACAGAAGGACATACAATAGATTTTGACCATTCAAAAATAATAGCAAGTTTAAACAGTGAACCTCTCAGAATTTACAGGGAAGCTATAGAAATATATAAGAGAAGGGATATAATGAACAATCGGGACGACGGAGTTCGTTTGCCTAGTACCTGGAAGAACATTTTATATGACAAACAATACAATAATAATATTAATAATACCATAGCGAAAATAACCCCAAAACACAACAATAATAATTTTAATGTCACAACTAAAATTAACAATAAATCACAACACAAAAATAATGATAAAATATTATTACCAACGAATACGACAGCAGGTGGGCGTGTCACAAGGAGCCAATCACGTCGCGCTAACAATATTTGACATAAGCGGCCATCTTGTACGCTACGAGTCACTTGACGGTGAGCTTTCAGTGTGAGTAGACGTGTGTCGCGCGCGTGCTTTTCGTTAAGTCCTTGAAAATGCCTGGTGATATTCAGGCCTGGTGATATTCAGGCGAAACGTCGGAAGACAAATGGTCTTAGTCAAGACCTACTTACACGGGAAAACCGAGATAAAAATATTGTAACATATATATATATATATATATATATATATATATATATATATATATATATATATATATATATATATATATATATATATATATATATATATATATATATATATATATATATATATATATATATATATATATATATATATATATATATATATATATATATATATATATATATATATATATATATATATATATATATATATATATATATATATATATATATATATATATATATATATATATATATATATATATATATATATATATATATATATATATATATATATATATATATATATATATAAATTGCAAGGTATGGTGGTTTATGAGAAAAGAAAAAGAGAGAAGCTAAAATTATACTCACCATAAAACCTTACCACCAGCAGTCAGCGATATTGCAATGAGACTCATTTAAAATAATGCAAATATCTCAGTATCTCAGAGCGTGTTGTTTATTGATTAAGACAAAAAAAAGAATATATTTAAGTATCAAATAAGAATTTTCTAGAGCTCCTTTTATTTCATGTAGGTTACTGTATATGTAATGTTCTTGTTTATAAATACCAATTTCATATTGTAATATGAAATTGATTGTTATATGTCATGGTATAACTTAAAATGCTGAAATGTTACTATATTCTGTTTTTTTTTATTACAATAATAGGAAATTTATTTGATAATTCACTCATTTTTCTACCATATAAGAGTTATATCTATGGTATCACGTGCATGTAATGCCATGGTCTTCTTCCAGATAACTGTGTCGACCAACTCAGTTATCGTAGACTGCATCTGGAGATTTAGTTTGGTCAACTAGATGTCTGATGTAATCAAAACGAAGAGACACTGATCATTGTCTGTCACATGAGATACATGAGATGACACACTTGGTGTGCGATAGAAGAAATTACAAATTATTGAACGTTATAAATTTTCTCAAATCTTATCATTCTGTAGACTATTTTTATATAACCTTGCATGGACTAGTGTCCTTAATCATAACAAAGAGACACTGTCACATGAGATACATGAGATGACACACTTGGTGTGCGATAGAAGAAATTACAAATTGTTGAACGTTATAAATTTTCTCAAATCTTATCATTCTGTAAACTATTTTTTTATAACCTTGCATGGACTAGTGTCCTTAATCATAACAAAGAGACACTGTCACATGAGATACATGAGGTGACACACTTGGTGTGCGATAGAAGATATTACAAATTATTGAATGTTACAAATTTTCTCAATTCTTGTCATTTTGTAGATTATTTTTTATATAATTTTGTATGTACTAGTGTCCTTAATCATGACGAAGAGACACTGTTACATGACATACATGAGGAGACACACTTGCTGTGCAATAGAAAGAGTTACAATTTATTAGACGTTATAAATTTTTATTAAATTTAGTCATTAGATATTACATTTTTGATGTTCTGTCTAGCTGATGCTTTTATGTATGACATATTGGGTAATCTATTACCAAACCTGATCTCTAATACCATGATATATAACAACATTTTAGTTAAGATTGAATTCTGTTATGATCAAAATAGTGTAATGCAAATTCAATATTGGACTTATCACATTCTTGAAATATTAATTTTAAAATTGCATTATATTATTATTTGTTATGGAGAAATAAGATGCTGGTATGAAATTTCTTTTGTTTAATATAAAAATGTTTTTCATCTGGGATCAAAGTGGATAAATTTTATGCATTTATCTTCCCGATGAATTTTCTTATCATGGGTAAGGTGTTTATAGGAGGTACTCATGATAACTGATGTTTATAGTTATTGATAATGATTATTAAAATAATGATATTTTACATTTGCTATGTCTGACACATAAATCATTCATAGACAAATTTACATGTTAGCTTTCACATTTCTTGGCTTACAATTAAGACTTGCATGATACTGAGCTAAGCTCACAATTTGATATGATGACTATGATGCTGTTTTAACTGGGAAAATATTCTGAACTTTAAATTTTCCTTTTTTATCGTGAGTTAAGGTGTTTATAGGATGGACTCACGATAACTGTATTACGCTTGAAGATACATGGTATCTGAGTGATTCTGTTTCAACATGAGAGCCTCTTCCGCAGATTCTAGCTCACAATGAGAATTAGCACAAATGATAGCTAATCCAAGCTCACAATATGGAGACAAGACGAAAAGCTAAGATGGGGTTTCCTTAGTTTTCCATTGATAAAAAAATAATGAACGCTTCTCGGGAGTGTCATTGAAGGGGTTAAATAATCAAACGTGAGTGGACTGAAAACGTTCACCACCAGATCTGTAAATACTGTATTATAATTGTTATTACGTCTGTTTTATGAACAGAGGGGTTTCATTTAAATGAATAGTTAATCTTGACAGCAAGTATGTCAAAATTTGGAATTTTTATTTAATATGAAAATTTTCTGTTTCAGCTAGTTTAAGAATTTTATATATTTTTATGGTGGATAATTTTTGTTATTTTTTATTATGTAACTGTTCCAGATCTGTCACCAGTTATTTAAATGACAAGGATATGTCGTTATCAGCGACATAGACTTATGTCATTTGAACTCTAACATTTTCCTTATCCTTAAATTGTAGGTGTTTTTCCTCGCGGGATTCGGTTGAGTTAGGGAACATGGGACTTATGCCAGTTATATTTACTAATTTCTGTTTTTCAAATTTACTATCAAAACACTTTTTTTTCTTTTTTTTTGTTAACAGAGGAGGTATGTGACGTTATTTTTGTATTTGCACGTCACTACTTAATTATTTTAATTTAATGTTTATAAAAATGTCTTAAACGAACGCACTTCGCAATATTGGAAATATTTCTAAAAAAGTTGTAAGGCGAACACAGCCGTGAACGGATTAGCTAGGCGGATCGAGATATCTATGCCTTCCTTTTTCAACGCTGACAGCCGACACGAGGTGTCATCGCCCAACAATGGCGTACGCAAAACTACCCAGCAAAGACTGGAATTTTAAGTTCAAAGGAGGCTGGGTAAGTTCTTTATCTAGTTTCATCGATCCTCGTCTATATAAAATATCTGGCATGAGTCACGTTCGCTAATTTAACTGAATTCTTGCAGGAAATATAACCGCCTCCTTTGTTCCTTTCTCCCTTTGATATTTTCTTTATCTTGTTCTTTGTACATGCTGTCTGTTCATCATGCTCCAATATCGGCATACTTCACTAAGTATGCCATGGCTGATGAAAAATAAATAATTTTATATATCATGGTTGGTGCATGCTCATATTTGCACATCATGACTTGATAATGACTAAAACACCTGTAAATTGCACTTCAAATCGACGTAAATACTACGATGGTAGTTTTCTTCAACAATTGTACCTGCTGATCATCTTCAAGAAGATGGAAATTCATAAAACTGTTTCATTTCTAATTGATAAAAAAAAAACATATGAAATACTGATGTCATTTGAAAATTTAGTTGAATCTGTTTAATTATGTCATGTCTGATATTTCTTTTTATTATACACCACATGGTCTAGAAAAACATTTGAAAACTTGTAAATTGTAATTTAAGAATTAAATTGTTTTACCAAAATGTCAAATATTTAGATTAGATCAGGTAGCGTAGAAAATTGCATCATATTTAACACTCATTGCCAACCATGATATGAATAAATTGTAATTTCTTTTGTATTTGTGCGTTTCTTTCATCACTTGGTCTTCCCTACAATCACATCTGACTCAGCTTTTCATGTTTTAATTACTGTTTCATTGAACAGAAAATTCTTATTTGATACTTAAATATATTCTTTTTTTTGTCTTAATCAATAAACAACACGCTCTGAGATACTGAGATATTTGCATTATTTTAAATGAGTCTCATTGCAATATCGCTGACTGCTGGTGGTAAGGTTTTATAGTGAGTATAATTTTAGCTTCTCTCTTTTTCTTTTCTCATAAACCACCATACCTTGCAATATATATATATATATATATATATATATATATATATATATATATATATATATATATATATATATATATATATATATATATATATATATATATATATATATATATATATATATATATATATATATATATATATATATATATATATATATATATATATATATATATATATATATATATATATATATATATATATATATATATATATATATATATATATATATATATATATATATATATATATATATATATATATATATATATATATATATATATATATATATATATATATATATATATATATATATATATATCTCAGTATCTCAGAGCGTGTTGTTTATTGATTAAGACAAAAAAAAGAATATATTTAAGTATCAAATAAGAATTTTCTGTTCAATGAAACAGTAATTAAAACATGAAAAGCTGAGTCAGATGTGATTGTAGGGAAGACCAAGTGATGAAAGAAACGCACAAATACAAAAGAAATTACAATTTATTCATATCATGGTTGGCAATGAGTGTTAAATATGATGCAATTTTCTACGCTACCTGATCTAATCTAAATATTTGACATTTTGGTAAAACAATTTAATTCTTAAATTACAATTTACAAGTTTTCAAATGTTTTTCTAGACCATGTGGTGTATAATAAAAAGAAATATCAGACATGACATAATTAAACAGATTCAACTAAATTTTCAAATGACATCAGTATTTCATATGTTTTTTTTTTATCAATTAGAAATGAAACAGTTTTATGAATTTCCATCTTCTTGAAGATGATCAGCAGGTACAATTGTTGAAGAAAACTACCATCGTAGTATTTACGTCGATTTGAAGTGCAATTTACAGGTGTTTTAGTCATTATCAAGTCATGATGTGCAAATATGAGCATGCACCAACCATGATATATAAAATTATTTATTTTTCATCAGCCATGGCATACTTAGTGAAGTATGCCGATATTGGAGCATGATGAACAGACAGCATGTACAAAGAACAAGATAAAGAAAATATCAAAGGGAGAAAGGAACAAAGGAGGCGGTTATATTTCCTGCAAGAATTCAGTTAAATTAGCGAACGTGACTCATGCCAGATATTTTATATAAGCGAGGATCGATGAAACTAGATAAAGAACTTACCCAGCCTCCTTTGAACTTAAAATTCCAGTCTTTGCTGGGTAGTTTTGCGTACGCCATTGTTGGGCGATGACACCTCGTGTCGGCTGTCAGCGTTGAAAAAGGAAGGCATAGATATCTCGATCCGCCTAGCTAATCCGTTCACGGCTGTGTTCGCCTTACAACTTTTTTAGAAATATTTCCAATATTGCGAAGTGCGTTCGTTTAAGACATTTTTATAAACATTAAATTAAAATAATTAAGTAGTGACGTGCAAATACAAAAATAACGTCACATACCTCCTCTGTTAACAAAAAAAAAGAAAAAAAAGTGTTTTGATAGTAAATTTGAAAAACAGAAATTAGTAAATATAACTGGCATAAGTCCCATGTTCCCTAACTCAACCGAATCCCGCGAGGAAAAACACCTACAATTTAAGGATAAGGAAAATGTTAGAGTTCAAATGACATAAGTCTATGTCGCTGATAACGACATATCCTTGTCATTTAAATAACTGGTGACAGATCTGGAACAGTTACATAATAAAAAATAACAAAAATTATCCACCATAAAAATATATAAAATTCTTAAACTAGCTGAAACAGAAAATTTTCATATTAAATAAAAATTCCAAATTTTGACATACTTGCTGTCAAGATTAACTATTCATTTAAATGAAACCCCTCTGTTCATAAAACAGACGTAATAACAATTATAATACAGTATTTACAGATCTGGTGGTGAACGTTTTCAGTCCACTCACGTTTGATTATTTAACCCCTTCAATGACACTCCCGAGAAGCGTTCATTATTTTGTTATCAATGGAAAACTAAGGAAACCCCATCTTAGCTTTTCGTCTTGTCTCCATATTGTGAGCTTGGATTAGCTATCATTTGTGTTAATTCTCATTGTGAGCTAGAATCTGCGGAAGAGGCTCTCATGTTGAAACAGAATCACTCAGATACCATGTATCTTCAAGCGTGATACAGTTATCGTGAGTCCATCCTATAAACACCTTAACTCACGATAAAAAAAATTCATCATAGGGAAAATTTAAAGTTCAGAATATTTTCCCAGTTAAAACAGCATCATAGTCATCATATCAAATTGTGAGCTTAGCTCAGTATCATGCAAGTCTTAATTGTAAGCCAAGAAATGTGAAAGCTAACATGTAAATTTGTCTATGAATGATTTATGTGTCAGACATAGCAAATGTAAAATATCATTATTTTAATAATCATTATCAATAACTATAAACATCAGTTATCATGAGTACCTCCTATAAACACCTTACCCATGATAAGAAAATTCATCGGGAAGATAAATGCATAAAATTTATCCACTTTGATCCCAGATGAAAAACATTTTTATATTAAACAAAAGAAATTTCATACCAGCATCTTATTTCTCCATAACAAATAATAATATAATGCAATTTTAAAATTAATATTTCAAGAATGTGATAAGTCCAATATTGAATTTGCATTACACTATTTTGATCATAACAGAATTCAATCTTAACTAAAATGTTGTTATATATCATGGTATTAGAGATCAGGTTTGGTAATAGATTACCCAATATGTCATACATAAAAGCATCAGCTAGACAGAACATCAAAAATGTAATATCTAATGACTAAATTTAATAAAAATTTATAACGTCTAATAAATTGTAACTCTTTCTATTGCACAACAAGTGTGTCTCCTCATGTATGTCATGTAACAGTGTCTCTTCGTCATGATTAAGGACACTAGTACATACAAAATTATATAAAAAATAATCTACAAAATGACAAGAATTGAGAAAATTTGTAACATTCAATAATTTGTAATATCTTCTATCGCACACCAAGTGTGTCACCTCATGTATCTCATGTGACAGTGTCTCTTTGTTATGATTAAGGACACTAGTCCATGCAAGGTTATAAAAAAATAGTTTACAGAATGATAAGATTTGAGAAAATTTATAACGTTCAACAATTTGTAATTTCTTCTATCGCACACCAAGTGTGTCATCTCATGTATCTCATGTGACAGTGTCTCTTTGTTATGATTAAGGACACTAGTCCATGCAAGGTTATATAAAAATAGTCTACAGAATGATAAGATTTGAGAAAATTTATAACGTTCAATAATTTGTAATTTCTTCTATCGCACACCAAGTGTGTCATCTCATGTATCTCATGTGACAGACAATGATCAGTGTCTCTTCGTTTTGATTACATCAGACATCTAGTTGACCAAACTAAATCTCCAGATGCAGTCTACGATAACTGAGTTGGTCGACACAGTTATCTGGAAGAAGACCATGGCATTACATGCACGTGATACCATAGATATAACTCTTATATGGTAGAAAAATGAGTGAATTATCAAATAAATTTCCTATTATTGTAATAAAAAAAAACAGAATATAGTAACATTTCAGCATTTTAAGTTATACCATGACATATAACAATCAATTTCATATTACAATATGAAATTGGTATTTATAAACAAGAACATTACATATACAGTAACCTACATGAAATAAAAGGAGCTCTAGAAAATTCTTATTTGATACTTAAATATATTCTTTTTTTTGTCTTAATCAATAAACAACACGCTCTGAGATACTGAGATATTTGCATTATTTTAAATGAGTCTCATTGCAATATCGCTGACTGCTGGTGGTAAGGTTTTATGGTGAGTATAATTTTAGCTTCTCTCTTTTTCTTTTCTCATAAACCACCATACCTTGCAATATATATATATATATATATATATATATATATATATATATATATATATATATATATATATATATATATATATATATATATATATATATATATATATATATATATATTATATATATATATATATATATATATATATATATATATATATATATATATATATATATATATATATATATATATATATATATATATATATATATATATACATCCTTGTAATTGACTGAAATTGATTATTTGCGGTGGCGATACGAGTATTAAAATGTTCACCAACATAACCTTGATCAACAAAAAATTTTAAATATTTCTCCCGTCAACGGGATCAGCATAACCTACTTTTGAGCTGGACCGTCCTTGGGCTCCTGCACGTTATTTGAATTACATTTTTTATTATTTGAAGCATTGTTTGAGATATTAATATAAGAATCAGTTTGTGGATGCGATGCAATACCACAGCAATCTCTCGTCCATACATTTTGTTTATTACATTTAAAACAGATAGGATGTTTAATAATTTGACAGTTACGAAAATGGTGTCCTATATTTTTGCATTTTTTGCATACTATTTGTGGTGTATCTGAAACCACAGCTAAAGGAAAAGATGATTTTTGTTTTTTCAGTTTATTCAATTTATTATACGTGCAATTATTTGCGCCTGGACGCGTAACATTTGAAACTTTCCTTCTGGTTTAATACCTCGCTTTTTCAGTTCATACTTCAACGATTGTATCGAGTTAAAAGATTCGTCATCTATACGTTCCATTTTTAAAGAAATTTTATATTGTGGAAATGTCAAAAGAAAGTACAGAAACGTACGAATGATTTTATAACATCAGCTTATTACTCGCACTATGAGATGATTTGATACAACAATGATTAATTATTCGTACCGAAAATAATAATCCTCGTAATGTGTATGACAATTACAAAAAAAAGAAGAGTTTCTTTATAAAATTAACATATTAGTATACACCGTGCATTATTTCCAATTAATATACAATCATATCTAACAATTACAAATATTTCATAACTCAGAACCAACTATTTAGTTGCAGCACGAGTAGTCATGCAACTACATAAGTTTTCCTCCCGCCGTATAGATGGCGTTAATTACACTTTTGACAAAAGAATATAATTAATTTTCATTTATTTTAACTTTAAAACAGTATTATTTCCCCAACGTTAATTTTAATGATTGTTAATCATTTCTACCATAAACTACAATGATTATAGTCAGTAAAATGTCAAATAGACTATACAAAAAGTGTATTGTTATACATAAAAGATTCTATCATTTGAACGATGAGTTCCATAACATTTCTGAATTATTAACATTAATTTCTATTGAATAACCAGCGTAACATGTTGTTGTAGGTCGATACTGTGTACCACACATTAGACAACATAAATATAATATGAAACATTAAACAATTTATTCATAATAGAAACAAGACTCATTTCCAAATAAAAATGAAGTTATTATTTATTTATTTATTTATTTATTTATTTATTTATTTTAGAAGTAACATTACATTTGGTAAATTCAAACTAAATCATTCTCAGAGATGACAATATTACATCATAAGTTTATGTCAGACCAAATTAATAAACATGGAATACCTTAAATAAGAAATAGACCAAAATCCATTTAGAAATATCATCTCTCCGAGCCTTGATTTTTTGTGATTATACAGCAGATTCAAATTCAGCATTCCCAAAAAATATTTCATAGAATTCACCAACACTTTCCATCTTTTATTATTAACGAAGAGTATTATATCAATAATATCATTATTTTAAAAAGACATTGATTATTTTTCACTTGTTACAAGAAAAAATATTAACTGCCATGCAACAATGTTGATTCTATGCAGGTATCAGACAGACTTCTTGTTGGTAATTACCACAACAATCTCCTAATTAATTTCTACCCCACATATGATTTTTATAATTATTTTTTACAAATTCAAATTTTATGACCGACCCAAGGAAAATGTATACTATGTTGTATATTAGCAAAAAGGAAATTACAACGCTTATAAAGATTCATATTTTTTTATCTATAACATAGGTATTCAACATTAAAAAATGCAAACCAGATATGAAATAACATTTAGCACCGTCCAACGACAAATTAAAATTATACAACCTGATGTTTTTTGAAGATAGTTTCAATTATAAAAATTTGATACTCTCATTATGTATGTTCAGTTAAAATGTGACATTTTAATTATGAAATCAGAAAAATAATTCTAATCAATTTATAGATTTACAAAAAAATAGACATTAATAATAATTGATGACAACTCAAGTTTTGTACTGAAAAGAATGTGAATTTTTATGTTATAGTCCTCACGACATTTAATTATTTATTAATTTACAATACAACCTGATTGAGTAGATTTCTTGAATGGTATTCCTCGAATAAGACTGGTCATAATGGGCTCTTCCACACTTTTTAGAAATAGTTTGGTTGACTTCTGGTCATCTCATGAATATAATCTCACAGCTCGGCTTTCATGACGATGGATTCTGCGCAGTCCTCAGATTAAGGATGGGTTTAAGGAAGGAAAGGAATCGCTACCACAAAGTACACGAACTAATTATTAATTTTACGTTCTCTACAAACACTAATCTGTCCCACACAACATCTGACTTTAAAAAGAGTTATAGATTTGGGCGCCAGTCTTACAATCAATAAAAATAAAAAATACAAATGGAATTTAAATCCTAATAGTCCGCGCTCTTCAATTTTTTTAAAAAATCCTGCCCCACTTTGGGCCGACAATTGCAAGGTATGGTGGTTTATGAGAAAAGAAAAAGAGAGAAGCTAAAATTATACTCACTATAAAACCTTACCACCAGCAGTCAGCGATATTGCAATGAGACTCATTTAAAATAATGCAAATATCTCAGTATCTCAGAGCGTGTTGTTTATTGATTAAGACAAAAAAAAGAATATATTTAAGTATCAAATAAGAATTTTCTGTTCAATGAAACAGTAATTAAAACATGAAAAGCTGAGTCAGATGTGATTGTAGGGAAGACCAAGTGATGAAAGAAACGCACAAATACAAAAGAAATTACAATTTATTCATATCATGGTTGGCAATGAGTGTTAAATATGATGCAATTTTCTACGCTACCTGATCTAATCTAAATATTTGACATTTTAGTAAAACAATTTAATTCTTAAATTACAATTTACAAGTTTTCAAATGTTTTTCTAGACCATGTGGTGTATAATAAAAAGAAATATCAGACATGACATAATTAAACAGATTCAACTAAATTTTCAAATGACATCAGTATTTCATATGTTTTTTTTTTATCAATTAGAAATGAAACAGTTTTATGAATTTCCATCTTCTTGAAGATGATCAGCAGGTACAATTGTTGAAGAAAACTACCATCG
Source organism: Molanna angustata (assembly GCA_963576475.1). Classification (NCBI taxonomy): domain Eukaryota; kingdom Metazoa; phylum Arthropoda; class Insecta; order Trichoptera; family Molannidae; genus Molanna; species Molanna angustata. The sequence goes on along the minus strand of OY754983.1, from coordinate 21,213,596 downwards.
TAGTATTTACGTCGATTTGAAGTGCAATTTACAGGTGTTTTAGTCATTATCAAGTCATGATGTGCAAATATGAGCATGCACCAACCATGATATATAAAATTATTTATTTTTCATCAGCCATGGCATACTTAGTGAAGTATGCCGATATTGGAGCATGATGAACAGACAGCATGTACAAAGAACAAGATAAAGAAAATATCAAAGGGAGAAAGGAACAAAGGAGGCGGTTATATTTCCTGCAAGAATTCAGTTAAATTAGCGAACGTGACTCATGCCAGATATTTTATATAGACGAGGATCGATGAAACTAAATAAAACTTACCCAGCCTCCTTTGAACTTAAAATTCCAGTCTTTGCTGGGTAGTTTTGCGTACGCCATTGTTGGGCGATGACACCTCGTGTCGGCTGTCAGCGTTGAAAAAGGAAGGCATAGATATCTCGATCCGCCTAGCTAATCCGTTCACGGCTGTGTTCGCCTTACAACTTTTTTAGAAATATTTCCAATATTGCGAAGTGCGTTCGTTTAAGACATTTTTATAAACATTAAATTAAAATAATTAAGTAGTGACGTGCAAATACAAAAATAACGTCACAATATATATATATATATATATATATATATATATATATATATATATATATATATATATATATATATATATATATATATATATATATATATATATATATATATATATATATATATATATATATATATATATATATATATATATATATATATATATATATATATATATATATATATATATATATATATATATATATATATATATATATATATATATATATATATATATATATATATATATATATATATATATATATATATATATATATATATATATATATATATATATATATATATATATATATATATATATATATATATATATATATATATATATATATATATATATATATATATATATATATATATATATATATATATATATATATATATATATATATATATATATATATATATATATATATATATATATATATATATATATATATATATATATATATATATATATATATATATATATATATATATATATATATATATATATATATATATATATATATATTTTATATGCGACGTTTTATGTTGACCAATGCTATGTCGCCATGTACCTATGTTAAATACCCGATTGCGCTCGAATTGTGCAGTGATGGCAACATTATTATCTTGCACTCGGTAAATGTTATTTTTATGTAGACATTATTATTGTAATCTATCTCCTTATTAAAGGTTTCTGTTTTATCACCGTTACCAGTATTATTTTACTGCAAATCATATGTAAGTACGTTTTAAGCGATGATTGTTTTTTTTTATTTAAATTAATGTTTAGTAGTATGTGACAGACGCCTGTCATTGGAGCATTGGAGACCTTATGTGTTTGTTTCATGTGTTAACTTGTGTGTGTATATTTCAATGTTTTGTTGGTGTCTTTAAAAAATAAATAAATAAATAAATACTATTTTATAAGGCTGAACCTGTTCTAAGGTGGCTGAAAATGCATCTTAGAATATGTGTAAGTGCTGTTTCCGAACCTTATTATCCAGCACTAGAAGTATCATAATATTAAGTACCTATGTTTTTTTTTTATTATTTTCAGAACGATCCAGGTCGGTACGTGCAGTCTGGCATAGTCTCCTGGGGCATTGGCTGCGGGGAGAATGGAGTGCCTGGTGTTTATGCCAACGTAGCGGGAGCCAGGTCTTGGATTGACTCAGAACTGGCGGCAAACAACATCGACATGTCGGAATATCTGCTGTGATCTCTTTCTTGTACATACATACAACATGACAGCATAATTTTATATCGCATACTATTTCGTCACAAATACTCATATACGGAGGCAAATCTTAAGGGGGCATATAAACCTAGACAACCCAATTGTAAATCAAATTTCTCAAATATATAAAACAGTGTGTTTCTGAGAAAAAAACACTATAAGTATTTTCAACACTTCTCTAGTGAATGTTCGTCACATATTCTTAAAATTCAACCCAAATTCCCCATGAAAAATATTTAAAAAAATCATTTTTTCCAGTTTTTTTTAATTACTCCACAACTACATGTCGCAGAAAAATATTTTTTTTGTGTGCTAAAAGATAAATGCATAAAATCAAAGTGAATGTACGTGGTGGTTTTTTCGTTTCAAGTTAGGTTTCAAGTTTAAGTTTCCTTTAGTTTGTTATTGAAATACAAAAAATCTTCAGTTTCCAATAGATTAAATCACCTATACTTAAACCCTTTTTGACACACGCGATAATTCACCTTACCAACACGTAACTTAGCGCATTAGGCGGTTTTAATATATCATGTTTTCAGTCACTAGATAGGGTTATATGTCCACTTAACCCTTAATTAGGCGCATGAAGAAAATCACACAAGTAGTCGCATGGGGTCACTACTGACCCCAAAGAAATAAATGAAAATGGAGTGGAAGAAATAAATAAAACGAAGTATGTATTATCAAAAATATTTAAATGCTTTATTATAATCATGATAAAGAAACAAAAACATAAATTTGACTTTAAACAATTAAAAACACAAAACAACTTCTAATTCCTCTTAAAACTATGTATTTTTGGTAGTGCCGAGATCAACTTAAAAAGAAAATATTATTCAGATTCATCTATTCTGCATCCATTGCAGTAAGCCCTGAAGTATTGCTGACACACAAGTTTACCACACTTATGCCATTTATTTGGCACTTTTTGTCTTGACGAACAGCGACCGCACTCAGGAGTTAATAATAATAAACACTTCCTTGCACCCTGCGCAAGTGGCGAGTTTATTGCCGAACAGTGGGCTGGAAACACTGTTAACAGAACTAAACAGTGTTTCCAGCCCAGAGAAGCAATATTTGCGTGAGAAATGATTTTAAATAAATTTCTCCTCTGTTGGGAATCGAACTTAATCGAATTTAATTGATGCATAACTTCCTGTATATCGTGAACCTCGCAGAGCCGCTTTTTTGTCGAAGATGGGACAGCACGCTGTTGAATGCGACTTTTCTGGTAATCTTCCACTAGTTCCTCAGCTAGTTTTTTCAAGAAAATCTGCCTTATACGTGTGCTACTCTTATCAGTATTCGATACAGCAATAATTCATTTTGAAGTTTTAAAACAAAAAAAAGGAATAAATTACAGAAATAAAGATAAGAATATATAAATTAAATATGTATTATAATAATACATAAACATTAGTAACAATAAAAAAATAGATATACGTAAAAACACAAAAATGAATACTTACCTTTCGCCAAAAATTGTTACGTAATTGGTCGCATGGGGTCAGCACCTAAGAGACCAGCGACATGTGCTTACGCGTTGATTTTCCAACTGCAACTAATTTGCATACCCCGTGGGGAGGTAGGAAGCTAGAATGAGCGCTGTCGCATTCCAAACACTTTAAGATATTTTTTTTTTCAATTTGAAACTGTCATGACCCCATTCACCTAATTAAGGGTTAAGGAAACCTTGTACTGTACGAGCCGGCCAGACCTATGTCATTTTGAATAGTGGCCCATACAAAATTTATAATTAAACTCATGTCTTAGTATAAAGGTTGAATATTGACGGACACCTCGGTTGGTGAAAATCCCCAACAGACACCTCTTAATAGACATAACAATTTATTTAAGGCATGCTTTCTAACAGTCTTTCGTAGTAAATATATAAAAAAAATCACGCTTTAACGCTTAAAACGCTTCATACTGACGTGTTAAAATCAATCTTTACGCTTTGAAGGCTATTATCACCGAAAGCCACCTCTACTCTTATTTTACCAGCTGCGATATCCTTTTACAGAAAAAAATCTGCCTTTATACCATGACCTATGTATATTATATGATTGTCGCTGGCTCTTGAGCCTTCAAGACACCTTTTTTTATATATTTATGTGTTTATCATCATATGGTACAAAGTAATCAGTGTCCCACGGAATGTCAGATTTCGTTTGAAGACAAAAAAGTGTGCAATTTAAAAGTATGCTAACATGAACCATAGATAAGTGCTTCGGAGAAACCATAGACTCGTTTATAATCAGATACGATGATACTTATGTGTACGTCGTAAAAATTATTTCATACTTATAATATGCATCTAACCCTTGGTTTTATAAAAAAATAAATCATAAGATAATATATTGTGTTATTTATTAAAAAAAATTATCAGTATCCTAATGCGACGTCTAGTATAGGCGATATATTATTTATTATATAATTTTTGTACATGTGTACAAAGGCAGGTTTATTGCCATAAGGCAATTTCTTCCAACCAACCCGAGCAACGTGAATTCTAAGTTAAATTGGTACTATAGGTATGTGTATCGGGTACCTATAGTGGGAAGATATGAAAACAGCTGAGTTCGTTTACATGATGTTTATTAATGCGACTGGCCCGAGAGAATGTTAAATGAGAACTGAATAAGGTTTTGATTGGTGGGGGTATATATAGGCTACTTCTTATACCCCCACAGGAGTCCCCCCTGAATAATATACTTGGGGGTTCACATACTTAAATACTACACATAGGATAACACAATAAAAACAATAACCGCCAGAACCTCCTCTTTTACACTAAATACTCAAGAACAAACTATGCAAACAACACTTTTATTAACCGCAGCTGCAATACATATGTTCAATAACCTTAATCATAAGCCAGATATTTTTAACAATAGCCTACATTCATTAAAAAAACAACTAACATCAATATTATAATGAATACTTTATGTACCAAATTTTTTGGTATGTCCAATACTATATTAATATGACAACTCACCCTTTCCTCCTCTCCTACCTTTCTTCATGTCCCACCCTCGCTTCATAAAATACACACACACACATACACACACATCACAATTGTACACTTACACCACACTTTTGTCTTTGACTTTGTACTGAATTGTCTTTATTATGTATATTAATCTGTGGAACAATGTAATTGGCTTACTTTCCTGATTGTTATTTTTTTATTAATGTAAAACATGTAACAGCTGTTTTGTTTCCCAAAATAAAATAAATAAATAAAAAAAAAAAATAAAAACTAATGTTCGTATTTTCGGCGAGTGCGGCCCTGGTGAGTAGGTATGATGAAATCTAAGTCCTGGTCTGGTTTCGTTATCTTGAAGTAGTGCATAGTTTGATATCTCATATTACATATTGTTTAATAATCACACGGTGCTCCGGAATATCTGATGTCAGCGAAAATGAAACTTGAAACTTCTCTGAAGCAAGAAATCGTATATCTTGCAACGGGATGGTACCATTACTAAAGACTAGGTATCGAGAAATTTCCTTCGAGCTGCTTGTCCTGTCGATGAGGCGATGTGAACGGTTTCGGTTTGTCATGTCGATGAGACAAGGATGAGCGGTTTCGGCTTGTCATGTCGACGAGACACGGATGAGCGGCTTGGGCTTGTCGTGGTGGCGATGAGACAAGAGCGAGCAGCTTGGACTTGTCGTAGAGGCGATGAGACAAGAGCGAGCGGCTTGGGTTTGTCGTAGAGGCGATGAGATGAAAGCGAGCGGCTTCGGCGTGTCGTGATGGCGAGACAGAGGCAAGCAGCTTAGGGTTGTCGTGGTCAAGGGGATCTAGCTTGACGGGATTTAGAAAAGTTCGCAGGCCGGAGTTGCTGGTAACGTGGTAGACGTCACGATGGAGCAGTAGTCACTTCTCTTGGATGGCTTCTCTGGGAGGTCGATGCTGGCAGAAATCATCGAAGGCAAGTTGTCGCTGAAGATTGCTACGTCTATATCCAGAATTGGTACTCGCTGGAGATTGAAGTACCGTTCCTTCACGTAAACAATCTGTGATGATGCATTTCGCGGTTTTGACGTTCTCGTGGGCGTCAGCAGATTATGAGTTCTCACGTCAAAACAAAGTAGGTGTCAGCAGTATTGAATTCTCACAGCGGTGTTATCGCTTGATGTTTATTTTTGCAAGCTTGCACTGTGATGAACGTGTAGGACGGATTCGTTATCTAGTCCACGGTTCACGAAGGCTCACATTACAAAATTTCTAAACATCAACACTGTTCCCACTATAGGTATATATCACGTCGGGTTCATCAGTTATAGGTATTATGTATCGGGTTCCTATAGTGGGAAGATATGAAAACAGCTGAGTTCGTTTACATGATGTTTATTAATGCGACTGGCCCGAGAGAATGTTAAATGAGAACTGAATAAGGTTTTGATTGGTGGGGGTATATATAGGCTACTTCTTATACCCCCACAGTACAATACTTATTTAGTGAGAAATAAATTGATAAATAAATAAAATAAAAGAGTAAGAAAAAAATACAAAGAGAAAAAAAATGAAAACAGAATAATACTTAAAAATAACACCTCACATAGCAATGAGGAAAAGGAGGTTACGGAAGGATATAGAAGGAATTCAGGAACTATTTGACAAATAAAGTTTTTTTGGTTTACCTTTAAATATTGGAATGGATTGAGATGAAGTTTCTTCATCACTTAGGCCATTCCATAGTCTAATCATATATTTCTCAATATATATATTTTTTTTAGTTTTACGTGTTTTCTTAGAATTTTTACTCCTCACTAACCCAAGGGGATATAGTGGGGAGTTATGATTTCGCAATTTTTAAGGCTATTTTTTATTGCAGATTATCAACTAGTATCATGCTGAGATTGTATTCTGAAAGTTTCATCACAATGTATCTGTGTGTGTGTGCTATGTGCAGTGTGCTATGTACGGCGTGTTCATTTTTACTTTATCGATTATAGACTAAAGTATTCATTCGATTCATTTCAAATTTTGCAAATATATATATCTAATACTCGCATAGACCCCATTAGATTTTGAACGATATATGAATAGTGCTTCTCAATTTTTTTTACTGTCAAATATTTCAAAGTGACCCCAAACTCAGGAAACTTAAAAATTGAAATTTATATTATCAAATTGATAAAAAGGCACATCATTTTTATAAAATGGCAATGAAGAATTATCAAGTACTCATACTAAAATATTTAAATAAAAAATTATTTAACAAACTCATTTCATGAAAATGCTTAAAATTTTCCATACAGAATTTGAATACTTTATAGAATGACTTGTTAGTGAGGAGTTTAGCGTTGGCCACAACCCACTCGTTTCTTAAGTTTTTCTATTGTTTATTATAGTTTACTGATCTAGACGACACAGTCAATTAACACACAATTGAGTTTCTCTGTAATCAAAGATTTATTGAATTAATTCACATGTTATATTCACAATCAAAACAGTAGGTAACAAAAACTAACTCTATCTGTAATTAAAGAAACAACATTAATTACAATGTCTGTTTCCAAATCACAATTACACACATTACTCCCTTTATCAACAAAATTAGTCTCGACAATTTACTATCTCATGACAGCTGAGCCCACGGAAAAAAATACACCACAGACAAAGAACAAAATTTTCAAATTAAATTCAAATTAATTAAACTTATCCGAGTCGTAGAGTAAGTACCTAATAAGAGTAAGTACTGAAACTAAAGAAAACTATATTTTTCTTTACATGTTTATCCAACCTTTTGTGATAACTTCTCATAATTTTTTTTTCGAGTTATACCACTTCTCTTCTGACAAAAATCGTTGCAAAAAGCGTTGACAAAATTTTTTTTATGATTAATGTAGATTTGTGTAGTAATGTAGATTTGTGTAGATTAATCTATTAAAACAAAAACAATCATACACAAAATAATGCCTCTAACACAGCCTTGTAACACTCAATCAATATAACGCATGGTAAAATTTATAAACGTGTGTACGATTAAAAGGCGCGTGCCTTGAATTGAACACGTATTAGCAAGAACAGTTTGCGTTGCTAAACCGTGTGCATTTGAGGGAGAGCTGGACATCCTCGTCCCAGGACCTGTAAAAACAGACCATAGATCTAAACCAATGAGGAAGAAGAAGAAGATGGTAAATCAAATTGAAAAATAGGTACGTTGGCAGCAGTCTCCCCCTTAATATTAGTTCGTCTCTTTCGCAGTCATTATTTGGTGTGAGAGATAATTGCTATGTAATTGCACTGGTGTAAAAGAGGGTTCGATTCCCGGTGGAGACACAGTTTTTAATTGTGTTTTCAGTCTGGATCTGTGAGACGATTAATATCTTAAGTCTCCAGAATGTGGCAACTTGTTATTGGGTGCATGTTAAATTATTATTTGACATAGTACCTGTAAGTTGCCCAAGAAACAATATAAAAAGAAAAGAAAAAGGTCTGCAATGTGTGTCTATTATTGAATGATCTCTTTCTCAATTATTGTACTCTCTCTTGGTGGTATTGTTATAATTCGTATAAAAGTACCATTTTTGTAGAGCGTTATATTCTCATGTAACGTGTCTATATACATATGTACATACATATATTATACAATGTCATTGATCCAAATACTCTATCTTTGAACAAAACGAAATTACATAGGCAAAGAATAAAAATAAATAACATAGTTCAGTAATGAGGTTCACCGCTAATTCTGATCTGAGGGACGATACTGGTGTGTGGTGATACACCCTTTGTCGTGTTTGTTTATTTTACTTGACTAAATTACCTATGTATATAGAAAATCTTCCTTCTTAGATTTCTAAATGAATATTTCTATAAAAATATTATTGCCTTGTCTTTATTATAGTGTGGGTTATGCATGAATTATCATTTATACATAAAATATTCAGATATAATACACATTTTATTAAAATTATTGTACATTGAATAAAATATAAAAAATATTCTGCTCAGCTATGGAAAATTGTTAATAAAATTTAAAATTCACGTGTTTAAGATAAATAACTTTAGTATTTAGTTTTATCACAGCCTCTATTCTTCGAGGGATCGAGTCCACCAACTTCTCCAAATCTTCATTAATGATGACTTTGAACCGTGATTTTATTACAGCTTCAATCAGGGCCCTCTTATTCGATGGTCTGTCCTTGGAGACAAAGATTTTCAACCTGGCCCACAAGTTTTCTATCGGATTAAGATCTGGGCTGTTACCAGGCCACTTAAGTACCATAGTATAGAACAAATAAAATACAAAATCTATATTAAAATGCATTTATTACTAAGAATTATCACTAATTTGATAACAAATAATATAGATTTTCTTAACGTTTGACCTTCGGGGTTTTAAGACATATAATTATTTATCACTCACTACATTCAAGAAAGTAATAATGAAATGTTATTTCATTACGAAAATACGTTTTAAATCATCGAATATGGCGGAATTATGTATTGCCCTTAAGCAATCAGTCAACCATATATCTATAGTCAATAACGATTATGCTGCTGGGTGCTAACTACGCTAAATATTTATTTATTTATTACTTAATTATGAACAGAATTTATTATATTTATTTTATAAACACTTATAAAACACGAGAAGTCCCTTGACATAGACCTATTCTGTGATGCAAAACATGAACTCGCTCAAAAACTAGAAACAACAATTTCATAAGACACTCACTTATGTACATAAAGCAGAAACCCTCCCAGAACCACCCACATGATTAACGAATTTTAATATCCACAATACTGTTAATACACCCCCTTTAGTAATTTAAAAAAAGTCTTTTTTATATAGTTTAATTTTTTTTATTTAAGAAGAAAAAAATAGTTAAGAGAGAAAAGAATAATAATAATTGTAGGAGGGTATTAAGTTGTTTTACACAATACAGTTTGTAATTGTTGGTGAGAGTTGTGGAGGAATAAAACACAAAACGGTTAATTTAAATATGACCAGGGGTCATGTATATTGAAAATAAAATTATGCAATTGGGTTAGTAACCTTAAAACTAAGTACAACAAAATGAAAGCAGTAAAAAAATTGAAACGTCGGTGCTTTGTGTAGTGGGTGCGTGTTAAGGCGAGTGATTTTGTTTGGTGCTGAGATGAGGCGCTGGTCGAGCGACGTCGGCTTGGCAGATGGTGCAAGCGGCTTTGGCTCGCGTGGCAGGATGTTGAGGCGAGAGACAACCTGCACAGGTGGGGCTTCTCGACGGAGGATGATACCTTCTGTGATTGTGGGGCAGTGCAGGATGACGACCATCTGCTGTCCTGCCCAGAATTGAACGAGGGTTGCCACATGGACGACCTGATTAAACTTACCGACAGGGCGATTTCCGCCGCCACACATTGGAGTGGCAAAATCTGAGTTCCGGACTCGATAAGTAAGTAAGTAAGTAAGGCGAGTGATTTTGTTTGGTGCTGAGATGAGGCGCTGGTCGAGCGACGTCGGCTTGGCAGATGGTGCAAGCGGCTTTGGCTCGCGTGGCAGGATGTTGAGGCGAGAGACGAGCGGCTTTGGCTCGTGTTGTGGTGAGGCGATGAGATACGAGCGGCTTTGGCTCGTCGTGGATGCAGCAGACTCGCAGGCAGGGGTTGCTGACATCGTGGAGGACGTCGGATTGGAGCAGGGGCTCCGTGAAGCTGGACTGGCGAGGAGGTAGTCGCTGTAAGCTTCGCCGGGACGTCCAGAGACATTCAGTTGTCTCAGTGGAGCGCTGGACTCTAAGGCAGGAGTCGCTGGGCTCTGGATGAGGAGTCTAGCGGCCGTGAAATATACCTATGCAAGGTAGAGGCGCGCTAGGGATCCGAAAGTAGGTATCGCCGGTTGTGTATTGTTCGATTGCTCTGCCCGTGGTGTGAATGTTGACGTCGCGACGCGTCGTAATTATGGTGTCTACTTTTTAAAACAATGTAAGAAAATTAAGACGAAAAAAAAATAACACTGATAGTGTGCGCTGTATATTTAAATTGTCTTTAATACTTTTAACTTAGGCAGGTAGGAGACATCTGCCGAGGCACAGATGCCCGTCCGTCACTTGCTACACAAACTGAATTTAATTTTTTTTTTGAACAAGGCGATGAGAACTATTCATCTGTCTGTGGACTGACTCCACTGGTGGACTCCAGTTTACCGACTCATGACTGACTGTCTTCAACTCTCGAAACGTCTTCCTATCGAATTTTGTAGGAGGTGGTAAGAGCCTCGATCATTAGTCACTACGAGTAGGCTGTCCTAAGGACACCATTGTTTGTCCTTTATTGTCCTCGAGATAACAACCAATTACGATCTTGGTTGGGGCGTGTTAAGTATGAAATACCATGTGTTTAGAAAGTGAGCTCGGTCGGGCAATATATCTTATTACTAGACGTTTTGGAGACTCGTAAAAAAATGTGAATTGGTTGTCTTCCGTTTCAAATATTATATTCTTTTGTTGCATTTTAAGACAAAGAAGGATGCACATGTTGGCTATATCTTTAGAAAGAATGGTGCTTAATGGATTTGCAGTTGTTACATGACTATAGAAATGCAATAAATCAGGAGATCTATTCAGTTGGACATTTCAAAATATAAATGAAATGCATTCTATAGTTTTGAAAGAATTATTTCGACACAATGTGAGCAGTAAATTATTATCTTGCCCTAAGAAAAATAAAAACCCACTGCGAACATTTTATAAGTAGGTATTATTGCGTAAGAATTAATACAAATAATTCGAACGCAACACTGTTATTTATAATTAATTAGTATTAGATGATAATATTGAAAGCTTCTAATTTATGTATGGAGAAGATAATTGGTAATGTTATTGTTTTTATTAGTAAACTAATAGTGAACCCCCAGCAAACCTCGTATTGCCTGTGTAATTAAAACTGGTCCTTCATTACCACCTGTCGCTTCAGACCATTCAGTACCTCTCGTCCCTTCAGGCCCTTCAGTACCTCCCGAGTCTTCAGTACCACCCGTCCTTTCAAACCCTCAGTACGACACTTCCCTTCAGGCTCTTCAGTACCTCCCGTCCCTTCAGGCCCTTCAGTACCACCCGTCCTTTCAAGCCCTTAGTACGTCCCTTCCCTCAAGGCTCTTCAGTACCTCCCTTCAGGCCCTTTTAGTACCTCCCATCCCTTCAGGAACTTCAGTACCTCCCGTCCCTTCAGTATCTCCCGTCCCTTCAGGCCCTTTAATACCTCTCTTCTCTTCATTACCTCCAGTCCCTTCAGTAGGTTAAGAAAAAGTTTAAATCCAGAAACCGCCCCGGAAGACCTGTAAAGAGATGGAAGGACAGTTGGACCTTCTTCTCCCAGGACACTCCACCTTCATAGGTAAAATGACCAAATACACGATGACTAAGAAGAAGAATTAGAAGAAGAAAAAAGTTTAAATCCAGAAACCGTCTTGGAAGACCTGCGAAGAGATGGAAGGAAAATTGGACCTTCTTCTCCCAGGATAGTCCACCTTCATGGGTAAAATGACCTAATACCCGACGAAGAAGAAGAAGAAGAAAAATGTTTCAATCCAGAAACTACCCCGGGCCATACGCTCGACAATTCACCAAAGTTTCATAGCAATCGGATGAACGGTTTAGGAGCGCATAGCATACATGATACATATGTACAAACATTGTAATTTATAATATTGATCAGGATGTTATACGAAAGAGAAAACAAAAAAAAAATAATTATATAAAGTGTGTCCATAACATATTTACACTAAGATATTTAGATGCTCAACATTTAATACTTTTTAGTTCTCCCGTAGTTCATGATGTATTTGGAACATTATCTTTTAAATGATTTCAGCGATATTATTAGGTACATATCTTTGAGTGATATAGGTTACATGGTGTTATTATTGTATTCAATCGTTTTTTGTCTTTTTCCTCTTTATTTTTTTACTGTTACCTTTATTTTAGACATAAACATCAAATAAGGAAACACAACATATGCGTGTATGTCCACACACTAGTCTCGCCTCACTTAAAAGGGTGGTGTTGAACCTGATTGTTAAACTACCTATATGTTAAGGACTGCTGCAGATGCGGAGAGATACAAACGATTTCACGACCGAAGACACCCCTTGCATCACCATCAGCCAGTTACATCGCGTCTCAAGTCTAGAAATAGTTTTACCAAAACTAACTCTCCTGTTGAGACCTAACAATAACGGAGAGAAGAACTATGAAAACTGGATTTTGGAGCGACGTCACAGACTAACTTACAAGAGGGTACACGATTGGGCGAACAGCTCCCATACTCTATGTGGACTACCCTCAATAGGCTGAGAGCTAGTGTCACTCGATGCAAGAAGAACCTCAAGAGGTGGGGGTACCTACCTACAAATGACGATGTTAAATGTGATTGTGGCGAAACCCAGGATGACAGCCACCTACTGATGAGGGGAGGCTGTACACCTAGGGAACTGATTATGGCCAATGACAAAGCGATAAAAGTCGCGGCTTACTGGAGTGGCAGAATTTTGCCCGGACACGGAAAGTAAGTAAGTAAGTACTTTGAAAACTATATTCTATGTATTAGTACAATCCATTATCTCTCATGGAATGATCGGGTGGGGAGGTGTATCTAAAACAAATATGGATCCTCCATTTAAGGCTCAAAAAGCACTCATTAAAGTGATTATTTAAAAACCTTTCCATTACCCGGCCATTCAACTATTTAAAGACTTTAACGTACTAACTACAGCACAACTCTATATTAAACAAATTCTTATTCACTTTAAAAATGATAAAAAAAACCATAATATCACTGCTCAACATTCTCACGATACAAGACACAGACATCAATTAATCACTTCGAAGATAAACACTACATACGGACAAAGATATCATCAATACTTGGCTCCAAAGATCCTAAATTTAGTTGCAAAAGATATGAAGAACATACATTTAATAGAAAATACAAGACTTAAACATACATACAATACAAACATGGTTATATAACAAAGGTATCAACTATTGTCAGCAAATTCTCAATTCGTAACAACATACACGACAAAACTACAAAAACGTTGATAACCGAAAAGATTGGAAATTATTATATGCCGGCACTTCGCAGCAAATTTCTTTCGCAAAATCATATCACAAAGAAACTAGTTTTGAATTTGCCATAACTGTAGATATACATTTCAATAGATACCTGTATAATGATGACCTCAAGTTTTATTTCGTAAATACCGCCCAAAGATGATTCAACAAGTTAATTAGACATTCTGCGCGAACCTCAGACGAGAGAATATCATTTAAAGCACCTAGTAGCAAATCGATTTCGTTTCAGAGAGCATTATAATATTGTCGTACGTAGGAATATTATGAAATAAAATTACTCAAATATGTCAAACAGTGTATTTCGAAAAAAATATCATTAATATTTTATTTATTTATTTACTTACGTATTTATTTTCTTTGGGAAGCTACAGCTCATTTACAGTTTAATAATACAATATTATTTTTACAATGTTAGATCCAAAAAAAGCATTCCATCAACATAATATAAAAACAAATAACAGTTTACAAGCCAAAAACATTTATACACACCCTCACATACACGCACACACATACATACACACATATATACAACAACTAGGGAAGGGAGGGAAATGCATGAGGGAAGAGAGACTAGGAGGACAGGATAGAGGGATATTGGTTGCGCATCACCTTCAGAACATCATGTCTAAATCTATAATATTTCGCGTTGAATATGTCTATCTCAGCTGAGAATGTATTGTTATATTGGCTGCATATGCGTGTAATTGTGGCATTTTTCCTGATATTCGTTCTACTTGTTGGAACATGAAGTAATTGAGGTCTACGAACCATTCTACCTGGAACATGGATACCTACTAGGTTGACAAGTACAGGCGAGTCTATGTGGCATTGTTCAAAATTTTATTTTGAATATTTATCTATTGAATTTGATTGACATTGATAGATAACAATAATGGTTTTGAAATGTCAAAACGCGTTGGGAATAGATTTGATGACGGGAATTTAGGACCTGGTTGACGTTTTATGGCTGCTTTGACGTTTGTTGAAGTAAGTAATAGTTATTAGCACAAAGTATGTTGATTGTGTGCCTAACCTAATGATTGTAGAGCGGAAACTATCATCGTTCAGTTCATAGTGTATTATTACTGTAAAATTGTAAACTGCGAGCCCTAAAACAGGGTACGTTCACGCCCTTTAATTGTTATTGAATATAAGTTATCCAAACGCACTGCATTCGATGGATTGTGGAGCCTTTATGTGTCGCAGAAAGAAGTAATACGCTAAGCCAAGGGCCATTAGCAATCAAGAGGCTTCTTCTGGAGTTTATCATCATCAGCCACGCTCTTCATGGCTTCTCATACCGCTGTTAAAAACAATTCGCTACTGTACCTACTATGTATTAAGAATATTCGCGCCTGTGAGTTGGAAACACCAAAAACAAAAGACTTGTCATTTACAAAACACGCATCTCATATTTTTTCCGCGTCACTGTGACTGTCGCCAGCTTATTACCGACCGCATAATCTTCGCTATCTTCACCGCATAATTCTTCAATAAAATACAGTTTACCAACCTTTCAACAGAGTTTTTAACCGCTACAATCGCTTAATAATCATCAAAAACGCACGCTAACACTGCAGGAGAAGAGTCCCCTCTGCCCAATAATCTACCAGCCTATTCGAGGTAAGTGCATTATTTCCTTATGGCTTATATACGATGTGTCCATAATTATCGAACTGCAGTGTATTATGTATGTACATCTCAACATAACATAACATAGCCATATCAAATTAATAAATAACCTATTGAACCAGCATATCCCCGCTTCAGTGTGATAAGAAATGGTCGTCACAGCATTACAAAATTAAGTAAAAATTCATACAATTTAGTATGATTAAAAGTACCATTATTGTGCAACAACAGAAACGAATTGAAGTGAATTTTCAGATAGTTATATAAGTCAAAGGTTTGCCTTGAACTATGTAATTAAGAATATCCGATAATTTGAATCCGATACAAACTTGAGGCACTGGCTTACAATAGTGCTGCCACTTTATTCTATTATCATCAATTTCGAGTCCAAATAATCGAAATTACAACAGGCAACAATATCACAAGGTTCACCACCCATTCTAATTGTAGTGTATTTTATGAAGCAGACGATTTTTCAATGGCATTTTATGAAAGTGGTGTGCCTTTTTAGCAATTTAAAAATAAAAAAATCAAATTTTAAGTTTCTTGAGCTTGGGTCACTTTTAAAAATTTTACAGTTAAAGTAATTGAAGAATTCTTTTGGCACAGTTATTAAATGTAGTGTGGAGCCAAGTCTTTCAGAACCTCAAACACCGCCAAACAAACAATGCAAAAAAACAACAAATTTGGGTTTCCTTCTTCTTCTTCTTCGTGCCATATCAGGTCTCTGAAGATGTCTCTGACATGCCATGCCATCTGACGTCTTCCTATTCCTCGACGTCCCTCTATTTTGCCCTTCATAACCACTTGAAGCAGCCAAAATTTTGCACCTCACATAATGTGACCCAAATATGATATTTTTCGTCATTTGATTGTGTCAACCAAATCGCGTTCGATATTTGCTCTCCACATTTGATAATTAATCGACCAAGGAAATTTTCAGCATGCGGCGATGCAGCCACATTTCAAAGGCTCTTATGGTCCATGTTTCAACTCCATATAGAAGTATGGACCATATTAGCACTTCACCAATAATTTCCAATAATTTAAATAACATATAAACCCTTTTTAACGTACGCGATAGTTATCTTTACTAACATGTAGCTTCATAGTGCATTCTTCATTTTAGTCTCTTTCACTCCACTGCTGGGTATAGGCCTCTTCCTGGGTTTTACATTTCTCTCTATCCTGGGTACTCTGCTTCCACCCATGTCCCACCAGTTCGACAATATCGTCAGTCCATCTCCTCTGTGGTCTCCCTACACTTCTTCTATTATGATAGGGTCTCCAATTCAGAATTCTGGGGGTCCATCTATTATCCCTCTGTCATGCCACATGACCTGCCCATTGGCATTTTAGCCTTTCCACTCATTCTGCAATATCTGTGACCTTTGACCGGCTTCTTGTTTCCTCGATTCTTAGTGCATTAGGCGGTTTTAATATATCATGTTTTCAGTTACTATATTTATTTTGTTTATTTTATAGAATACAACAGCAAACAAGAAAATGTATACAAAAATGCAATGATGATTTTTATCGACGCACCATGGCATTCTAAAATGTATGCATTAAAAGATGTTAACAATTTTGATAACATTTTGACAATTTTGAAAACATTTTGACAATTTTGAAAACAGGATGGGAACGAATAAAGGTAGGGGGAATGGATGGGAAGAATCGACCACTGGAAACTCATATTACAATAATTTATACCCCACATGTCTCAATGTATGAATTACATTGAATTTAACTGAATTAGGCTAGGTTGTTTCAACAAAAGTATTCGTATTAGTATAAGTAGTTAAAATACTTCGATTTCATAAAATTGTTCAAATTTGTATCGTTTGACG
The DNA here is from genome assembly GCA_963576475.1 of Molanna angustata. NCBI lineage: Eukaryota > Metazoa > Arthropoda > Insecta > Trichoptera > Molannidae > Molanna > Molanna angustata. The sequence continues at coordinate 21,196,210 of OY754983.1, read as the reverse complement.
GCATTAGATTTCAATGAAACAACCAAAATGATTGCACAATTTTATGAAATCAAAGTATTTCATGACTATTGAACATAAATTAAGTGTTTTTAACAGATTTTTAATTATCTCAATAGAGACGAAGTTGGAATATTTATTGTAGGAGAACCGGGAAATCATCTTCATCAACCCATCATCAACCGGGAAATCATCAACCGGGAAAATATCTTTGTCTCCCGACAGGGAAAAAAATCCAATGTATGCGCATATGCAATAATAAAAATATTCGATAAATAAAGTGCATTATTATCTTTACTTTCAATTTACAACGAGTCTTATACGAGTGTAATAACCAAAATATATCCGGTAACCAAGGAAACTTTTTAGTTTTTAGACATAATACATCTTCTTAGTTTTATATTTATTAAAAAAAATTGGCTTGGCAAAATTGTAAAGTGCTAGCCCTAGAACAGGGTTACAACTATACAATTACTTTAATCTTTATTCGAGAAACACAGCCTTAAAGGGACACAATTAAAAAGGTAAATATGCGCACAACAAAACAGAGCACAGATTAAGTATTCGCCAAATTCATATTTTATTTAAATAGAAAAAAAAACCCGAAGCAAACATATCAAACTCCGTTAGCGTTATAATAATATGACCTCATGAATATTCTCAGATCGCCAAAAAAAAATCGTATTAGGCAGTTTTGCAACTGGACGCTTAATTTCATGACTGCGACCACGTGATCGCGGTCTTGATCCTCAAGTCGACGTCTGCTGTGGAATAGACAACAACACATTATTGACCAATAGAACGGCGCCATTCCGAATCGGCGGTCGCCTTGACAGTTCGTGTGCGCGCATTAATATTGAATAAAAGTCGGTTACATTTGACATACTTGAATAATTCATTGTTATTTTGGTAGTTTGGTTAAAAGGTGAGTCTATTTTATATTATTAAAATGATCTTAATTTTTATGAATTTGCTATGGTGAAATAAAACTACAGTGTTAAGTTCTACTATATTTAATGACACTGACTAGTTTCGGTCATCCAGTGACCATTTTCTAAAAGTCTAAAAAAAAATCTTAAATTTGTTTACTTAACATTTCAAACGTAATAATAATGAAATCGCCTGACAGTAACTTTTTACAGCAATTAGGTATGAACTTATTTATTTAAAAAAATATATATTTTATACAAGAAAAGCATATATATCAACGAAATAGAGATTCAAATACTTATAACATAACTTCCTCTAAAAAGAGATAAACCCGTGTTTTGAAGGAATTTGCTACTTTTTAGACTGTTTACATAGTAAAACAAGTGGGTTGTGGCCAAGGCTATACTCATCACTACCAAGTCACTGCACAAAGTATTCAAATTGGTATGGAAAATTTTCGACATTTTTATGAAATGAGTTTGTCCAATATTTTTTTATTATGAAAACTTGATATTTCTTCAATGCCATTTTATGAAAGTGATGTGCCTTTTTACCAATTTGAAAATAAAAATTTCAAATGGTAAGTTTCCTGAGCTTGGGGTCACTTTGAAATATTTGACAGTTAAAAAAATTGAGAAGCACTATTCAAAATCTAATGAGGTCTAAGTGAGTATTAGATATAAAAATTTGCAAAATTTTTAAATAATCGAATGAGTACTTTAGTCTATAATCGATAAAGTAAAATAAACACGCCGTAAATAGCACATAGCACACACCACACAGATACATTGTGATGAAACTTTCTGAATACAATCTCAGCATGATACTAGTTGATAATCTACAATAAAAAAATAGCCTTAAAAATTGCGAAATCATAACTCCCCACTATAACCCCTTGGGTTTTAAAGCTACAAAACTTTTATCAGAATTTAGAATTTTCGTTCCAGTCCGGGGTTATCAACATTTTTCGTTCCAGTCAGGGGTTATCAATTTTTATTTTATATTTCCACATTTCTCAGGAACCATTACAGATAGAACGCTGAAATTTTTTACAGAAAATTTTGCATGGTTTTATCGAACTTCGTTTATACTTAATCTTCATACATGCATGAACATCATCTAACAGCTTACCTGTTTGGGGTAGGAGAAAGAAAGGACTCCACACTATCCTATCCTGACTTACAAAAATAGTGTTGTATAGGAAAACAAAATGTCAATAAATATTCAATTTCTAACGGACCCGACAGACGTTGTCCTGCCCGAATATTGAATATCCTGCTTCTATGTGATTGCAAAAATGATTATTTCTTATTTCTCAACTATTAATTCTTGATGGAGTTCCTTCGTCAACATTCAGACATCGTCTTATACATGTTCGTCTGTTGTTCACGCTTCTTACATTTCCATCTCGACACACATTAATCGCTTCGTCAACATTCATACATCGTCTTATACATGTTCGTCTGTTGTTCACGCTTCTTACATTTCCATCTCGACACACATTAATCGCTTCGTCAACATTCATACATCGTCTTATACTCTTATACATGTTCGTCTGTTGATCACGTGATCACATGATCGCTTTAATTTACCGTTATTTTTATTAATTTTTAAAATAATAAATTTTATTTCAAATATCCGCTTCACAGACGTCAAAAAATATTGTCATGCAATATGGCCATCGGAATTATAAGGGAATGATCGGAAATGCTCGTTTTGTTAAAACTGCCTTGGACTGTACTTATCTTGTATAGGCGTAACGAAGCCGTCACCTTACCATACTAGAGTCTACAATCTGAATCTACCCGTTTGAATTCTGTTTCCGGTTGGCTCTCTGATTGGTTGAGATCTCGTAGTATTAATTCAAATGAGCTGTGAAATTTTATATTAAATGCGAAAAATTAAAAGAATATTATATATTTAATTTATAATAATTTATAATTCAATTTATAAAGCAACTCGCTCACGCGAGTCGCTATTATTATCATACACAAACTTAAACCTAACCTAAGAATGCAGAAAAGAAACTCAGGGGCTAGACGCTACTCCTTACCATACGTATCTATATTGTTTTGTGAATAGTATTAGGTATGTGATATTGTTATAAACTGGTACAAATCTATTATAAGTTATTATGAATAAAAATGTAAAATTTTATTTATTCCTTTCTGTGATTTGTTATTTATTTATTTATTTATTTATTATTTAAGGGGGATACATACAGCAATATGTAAATTACAAAAGACAACAATGTATTATAAATATTTGCCAAAATAGTTTCCTCATCATCACATATTTACATTATGCGTAGTATAAAAATAAAATTACTAAAATATAAAACGTCAAAATTATAGTAAGTTGAAATTAAAGATATACAAAATATGAAATACAGTAGATAAGTATATAAAATACAAAGAAAAAATAAAATAAAGAAGACCAGCCCCCCTAGACAACGTGTCATTTAGCTCAAGAAAAGAAACAAGACAAGATAACTCAATGTATGGAAGCGACAGTTGTCACGTGACTGACATCTGTCACTTCCATACATTGAGTTATCTTTTCTTCTTTCTTTTCTTGAGTTAAATGACACGTTGTCTAGGGGGGCAGACAAGATAAGTAATTCAAAATTAAAAACATTTCTCTATGCTTCATATCACTGCGTAATTTCCGATAATATACTCATAGAACACACTAACTATAGAACGCAAGCCACCGTATATTGAAATTGTACCACTTCTGAACCAACTTGAAGTTGGCAACATAACAATACTGCTTACTGCCATCTGTTAAACCGTACAAAAGCTCATTAAGAGGCGGGGCATAGGCGGGGCTAGGCCTATAGGGGGGGGGGCTAAATTCGACTTTATTTATTTATTTGAATATTGCCTCTGCATTTATTTCTTATAACGGTTGAAATTGTATAATATGCTTATATTATTCAACCATTATGAGAAACACTGCAAGAAGGAAGTAAAATTCACATACAAAAATTCTTAGGTTAAAAAGAAAAGACAATTGTAATGAACAATGGTGTTTATTATAAAATAATATAATATGAAATATAAATGCCAAATCATACCACAATATCATATTGTCTTATTTAAATGAAATTTGCTAAAATCTTTGCTGAGAAGATGAATATTTCCACGCGCGGAAATCCACTTTATCAATCTACAACGATCTCGTATTGACGGAAAACAAAATTGCCGTTGTATTGATTTGATTGATTCCTTCGAACCACATGAAGTGACACAACATCGACGTGGCATTTTAAAATATTCAAGTTGTTTACAAAGCTTTTAAATATGAAATGCGAAATAAGAAATAATAGTTTTGGACCGCGTTTCACGGAAAACACAATGACAGATGACAGAACACATCACCAACACGCGAAGAATATATTATTGCCAGAATAAAACAAATTTCCAACATCATTTTCAGTTATTTCAGTAAATCAATTCATCTCAATATTTTTAGCAAACGCGACATATGCTAAAAATAAGAAATAACAATTATATTAATAAATTAAGTAGTTAAAATGTATTCGCTCATGAAAAATTTAAAATATACTTGAAAGATTACCAAATCGATGTTTTTTTTTTTACTTATGGCAAAATTTTCTGATTTCTAAACAGAGACATCTTTTAAACCGTACAAAAGCTTTCTGATATTATAATACACACATACATACACACACACACACATACCATCACCACAGAATTGGACCGATTTCAATGTATGGTGGCTGGTAGGCCCTGGATATACTCCTGCGATATTGCGAATATTATACCTATATATTATGTGTTGTTGAATACCTATATCAGTATCATAATACCTTGTACTGTATTGCTTACAAATGCGTGGAAAGAATGAATTAATTTTGTAATTAGTACCTACTACTGTGTGGATTTAGAAATAATTAGGAATTTCTGTTTGTTCTACCTGGCACATGAAATATTATGTAATTTGGGAAGCATCAAAACAATTATTTACTATTTTGTGTAGAAGGGATTCTGAGTTGTTCGATTCTCGAAGATATCGTGGACAATTGACCGTACGCCCTTTTTATCGTATGGACAATTTACCGTATGGACAGTTGACCGTGGGGACAATTTACCGTACGGACAATTGACCGTGAGGACAGTTGGCCGTGAGGACAATTGGCCGCGGGGACAGTTGACCGTACGGACAATTGACCGTGAAGACAATTTATCGTACATGGACAATTGACCGTATGGATAATTTACCGTTAGGAAACTATTTTTAGTATCAGAAAAAAAAACTTTTTCTGTTTTCGTTTGAGTTAAATAAATTGCTTGAATAAAAAAATGTTTGTTTATGGCGACGAGCCGATTGCCTTATTTTTTTTTTATTTCAAAATACAACGAGAAATCCAATAAGTCGACAGTGATTAAAACGAAATTTTACAAAATAAGCGGTAGTTATGTAGTTAAAAAGATACCTACGGTAAAAAGGGCGTACGGTCAATTGTCCACGGTCAATCGGCTACGGTAAATTGTCTGGGAATCACCAAAGGGATATAATAATAATAATAAGGACAATTTATAAAGCGCCGTTTAGTGACAACCGTGGTCACCTCAAGGGCGCTTTCAGTTTGCGAAAAAATAAGTTAATATGAGTCATATAGCTAACACATTATAAATGGTGAAACATAAAACTTAAAAAATAAAATTTAATCTAGTTACACAATACATATTACATAATCCAGATAAATTAAATTATTAAAAAATAGTCGATTCAAAGTAAATAGGTATAATATTAAGTAAAGAAATATTGAACGGATGATGGACAATCTAGATACGATTTGCGGAAAAGATGAGTTTTTAATTTCTTCCTGAATCCATTGATATTTTCGGCACATCTTATATCCATTGGAAGATTGTTCCATGACTTTGGTCCAGAAACGCCAAAAGATCGATTTAATTTTTTTGGCTTTTAAATTCTATACGTTCTGGGCTCTTCAGCCAATGAAGTTTGTGAAGTGTTGGTGAGACATGTTGTGAGAAACGATCAATCTGGTAAATATAACGGGCTGCTGCATTGAGGATGAGTTGTATTCTATGGATTTGGTATTGCGGTAGGTGTGCTAATATGGCGTTACAATAATCTACACGGGAAACTATTAAAGAATGTATAAGGACCTTAGCAGCATTTGTCGAGAGACACCTTCGAATAGGTCTAAGTTGTCTGAGAAAGTAACAACTTTGTCTGACTATGGAACAAATGTGTTTATCCATAGAGAGTGCAATGTGTTTATCCATATAGTGCGGAGTTAATGATTTCGCAATTTTAAGGGTAATTTTTTATTGCAGATTATCAACTAGGTATCATGCTGAGATTGTATTCTGAAAATTTCATCACAATGTATCTATGTGTGTGTGTGCTGTGTACGGCTTGTTTATTTTACTTTATAGATTATAGACTAAAGTACTCATTCGATTCCAGAGTTACATAAAAGTCATGGATTTCTTTATGACTTGGTCATGGATTCTTTTGACGTGTCATCTTCTTCGTCTTCGGGACATGTGGAGGACGATGGACGGGTGTAAGAAATCCAAGATGCTACTGATGACTTTTATGTAACTAGGTCTGGAACATTGGTAAAACCACCAGACCGACTTGATTTATAAAAAAGGGAGATGTAATGGATCCTATGGTTCTATGATGTTTATTGTTTAAGGAATAGACTATAAGGTTTTGTAGATGACTGGGCTTCCGTTCAGACTGGTGATATATTAAAAGTCAAAATCTAACATGAAAAAATGACCCAAATTTTATGACCCATCTTAATATAACAGCGACATATTATATTATGTACGTTTTGTGATGTGCAGTTTGGTCTAACCTAAAAATAATGTGTGGTGAATTTCATTGCTGAACTATGGCCCAGTATTTCAGTCGGCCCTTAGGAGTTTAACAAAAATATCGCGTATTTCAGTACCTAATCTTCCCTTAAATACGTCACTAAACGACAAATATTTAACTCAACGTTTCTGGCGGATCGCGTGTCTAACGCGACGTCCTACGTAGGCGATTCAAAGCGAATGCGAAGCGGCGCGGCGCGGCACGAAAATAACAAACAGTCGGTAACTATGGAAGTGTCCTACGTTACCGACCGCGAGTATTTTTCGATGCGGCGCGGCGCGATACGAAGCGAACGCGATCAGTTGGTTTGATATTTTCGCGCGAATTGATAGCGGCGCCATTGTTTTTTGACATGTCAGAAACAGAAATTTTAATTTCTGTCCATGAACGTCCCATATTATGGGACAAAAGAATTATTATTAGGATTTGGCAAAAATAAGTGGGACTACAAGTAAACACATTTATTCATTACTGCTATTTTACACTAGGATGTTGTTCAAAACACACAAAGTTTTCTCTCGCTTGCACGAATGTCAAATTTTGATATGTTTCCTGGAAAGATGTAAATTCAGTCTCATTAATTAATTCAAGATCACGTAATTCTTCATACATATTGTGATATCGCCCATAAATATGCCTCTCTAAGTACACAATATTAGTTTCACTTCTCTGCCGTACATACTTCTTGAGTATTTTATATACGTACATCCATGACAGTAGCTGGCGGCAGAGGGAACGATTCGCGCACACGTAGGACAGAGCCGCCGCGTCGCACCGCATCGCATTGAATTCGCTTGTATCCGCACCGCATCGCTTCGCAATCGCGTTCGCTTTGAATCGCCTACGTAGGACGTAGCGTTAATCTTGAGTTAAGTATTGTTTCTAGTCTTTTTCGCCAGGTGGCGTACTAATCGCCGCACGCTTTAATGTTTTATTTCATTTTATACTACAAATAACTATGCATAATAATTATAATCATGATTTATTTTTGTTGTTAAAATAAAAGACTTGATATAGAAGTGGTTCATGTATTTAATATTTATTTTATTTTTTACATAATTACGATGTATTGCCTGACAACAAACGAAATAAACTGTCAGCCATAATGAAACGTCAGGCACGCAACTTTATTTTTGCGATGTTTTTCATCCCACTTTTTAAATTGATCCATCCTGTTTCTATATATATAATGTGTATTCTTAAATTTTCTACATAAGACACTATTTTACCATTATCACTTAGTTCCATATCCATCTGTAAAATGTACATACATTTTGCATTGAACTACTACGTACGTAGTACATATTCAATGACATTTTTTCACTACAATGTTTGATTTTAATTAAAAAAAACATCGATCGGTATAAAAAATTGAAAAAGTAACATGCTGTGTAATGAAACAAATTAAAGTGTTGTTATAATAATAAAATAATATTTAGTCACAGCTTCGCGTCACGTATCATTTAAGGTTATTACAATTTGACAGATGCGTTATAGACAATAACCATAGAAAAACGTAAAATATATCTATAGTTGAAGATTACGTAACTGACGTTTCATTTTGCACTGAAATACGCGAATGAAATTTAATCTTCCCTAAATTTTTAACTTGGATTACTAAAGCCAACGATTTAAGGGCCAACTGATATCTCGGGCCTCTGTGACATGTTATTGTTGCCTGTTGTATGTATTTTCGATTACCTGGCTCTTACTGGACACCCGAAATCGATGATAATGGATAGTGGAGCAATAAAATAAAACGAGTGGGTTGTGGCCAAAGCTAAACTCCTCACTAACAAGTCATTTTATAAAGTATTCAAGTTTTGTATGGAAAATTTTCAGCATTTTCATGAAATGAGTTTGTTAAATTATTTTTTATTTAAATATTTTATTATGAAAACTTGATAACTCTTCAATGCCATTTTATGTAAGTGATGTTCCTTTTTTCCAATTTGAAAATAAAAATTTCAAATTTTAAATTTCCTGAGCTTGGGGTCACTTTGTAATATTCGACAGTTTAAAAAATTGAGAAGCAATATCCTTCAAAATATAATGGGATCTAATCGAGTATTAGATACCTATACATATTTGCAAAATTTGAATAGAATCGAATGAGTACTTTAGTTTATAATCGATAAAGTAAAATGAACACGCCGTACATAGCACACTGCACACAGCACACACACACAGATACATTGTGATGAAACTTTCAGAATACAATCTCAGCTTGATACAAGTTGATAATCTGCAATTAAAAAAAATACCTTTAAAAATTGCGAAATCATAACTCCCCTCTATATCCCCTTGGGTTAGTGAGGAGTAAAATGGGAGATGTAATGGTCTATGTTTCTATGATGATTGTTTAAGGAATTGACTATAAGGTTTTGTAGATAACTGGGCTTCCGGTCAGGCTGGTGATATATTAAAAGTCAAAATCCAACATGAAAAAATCATCTTTAATTTTATGACCCATCTTAATATAACAGCGACACATGTGCGTTTTGTGATGTGCAGTTTCTTCTAACATAAAAAGACACTAATAAATTCAGAATGTGTGGTGAATTTCATTGCTGAACTATGTGATATGTTATTGTTGCCTGTTGTATGTATTTTCGATTACCTGGCTCTTACTGGACACCCGAAATCGATGATAACGGATAAGATTGGAGCACTAAAATAAAATAAAAAATTAAATGATACATTTGCAATTTACATTTACAGTTAATGTTTTATTTTGTTTTTATGCTTTGAATAACTGAATATATTAAAAACCGCATTTGTATTTTTATTTACTTTTGATGTAGAGTGCGGCAAAAACTCGTTTCAAACCGGCTACAAGGATAAAATATTTGCAAAAAGGTTGCCATTTTGTAATCTTTTATTAATCTGCGAACGCGGTTTATTTTTTATACGCCAAAAATTTGCATAAGATGTCATAATTGCTTCTCTGGGCTGGAAACATTGGTTGTATGTGAAGATATTGCCTTAATATGGCAATCAACTCGCCACTTGTGCAGGGTGCAATGAAGTATTTATTATTTTTTTTATATAAACGGTCTTCGTGGTAATGTTTATTATTCGGTATTTTTTTATTTATTCATTTTATATTTGGGATGCAAACAGTTCATTTACAGTTTTGATTATACAATTTACATGACATAGTCAGAGCCAATAAAAGCATTACATCAATAATAAATTAACAACAATAACAGAAGACAGTTCATACAAAGAAATCAACAAACAAATAGAAAAAAATAATAATTTAGAAAATTAAAATTAAGTATGGGACCGATAAGAGATATGAAGGGATGGGAGGGGGGGGGGGGGAATTAAGAGCGCATCACCTTCAGTATTTTTTCACGAAACCTTTCATATTTTGCACTGAAGATGTGTTTTTACTCAAGTTGTGAGGCTTTATGTAATTATTCTATTAAAATGCCGACCGCCGCCGTGGCACAGTTGGTAATCCGTTCGGTTTCTGTGCGGGCGTCCTGGGTTCGATTCCCAACGGAGGAGAAATTTATTTAAAATTCATTTTTGACTCAAATATTGCTTCTCTGGGCTAGAAACACTGGTTAGTTGGAAGAAATTTTGAATTTTGCAAACGATACGCTATCAGCAGCATTACGTGAATTACACCCCTTGTAATTATAATATTATATTCTACCTATTGGTACTCTCTGTGCACCTGATAAGTTAAAGGGGGACTGCTGCCAACGTACCTATTTTTCAATTTGATATACCATCATTATTTCTTATCAAATCGTTTTGAAAAAAATAATTTAGATAGTTTGGATATTAATAAACAAAAATTTACCTTATTTTTTTATAATGTTCTGTATAAATTCTTGTAGAAAAATAATGGCATACCCCGATTTTCAACGTTTATCATATATTTTTAATAAACTATAAGGCGTAGTTCAACATATTTTTTTTTAATTAAAGAAGACAAAAATATATAGAAAAATATGATGTGACGTTGCATTAATGCTTCAGGTTTAGTAAATAAACCTAAAAAAACATTTATTTTCCATTCAGCGCCATTGCGTAATAAAAGTTTTTTTGGTTTATTTACTTAACCTGATGCATTAATGCAACGTCATATCATATTTTTCCAGGCATTCTGTCCTTCTTTAATTTATAAAAAAAATATTGCTCTATACCTTATATTTTTTTAGAAATTTAAGATAAATGTCTAAAATCGGGGTATGCTTATTATTTTATTACAAGAATATATACAGAAAATAATCAAAAAGTTGAGGTATAAATATAACTGAGGTATAAACCAAACTAACTAGGTTATTTTTTTCAAAATGTTTCGTTTAGTAATAATGATGGTAAGTATATCAAATTGAAAAAATAGGTACGTTGGCAGCAGTCACCCTCTTAATAGTTGATTTTGACAACGTAACGCGGACAAACAGACATAGTAAAAAACTTTAGTTGAAAAAAAAAACAAGTGTGACTCATAGAGATATAATTTAGTGGAGTTGCCATCCCATGCAAATTTTATTATTTGTTTGAAATATGCACCACGCGTCTATAGATTGTGTTCTTTTTGCTTATTATTGTTATTCCTATAGGTACTTACTTACTTTACTTTTCGTGTGGCTTTGGTACTTGTATCCTCTTCGCCCATAGTAATTATATATGGGCAGCGTCTGAGTGTTACAGCCTTGGATCAAGTTCTGTCAACCATTCCTATATTTACTTCTCAACATATTGTTTGATATTTTGTATTATTTTTTCTATCTGAAGAAAACATTATTAACTTGTTATTAATGCACCAATGTAACCACACAATTGTATATAGCTGGAGTTTTGTTTAATATAAATAAAAAAATAAAAAAAAACGGTGTAGGTACCCCGGAAAGTAGGGAACATCAGAAATTCCGCTGTATACCTACTCAAAAAACTTCAATTGCATATGCGTCACGCTAATCGTTTACAATAACTCGTCAGTGACAGTTCAAAATGGTGAAAACTTATAAAATCATTAATTACTAATATTCGTTTATTTATATATTTCGTTTGGGGAAGCCAACAGATCATTTACAATCTAGACATGATACAATTACATACTCCCATACCTAATATATAAATTTGCATGTACCGACTCGACATACGAGATACACGCCACTCTTCCATAATTATTGCTATAGAACTAACTCATCTCTAAACTCACCAATTAACAGAATCCTCACCACTTACATACAATAAACATCAAAGTACCCTTCAACTAGATATTTTTCATAACTCGCCTTACCAATATAAAAACTTACTGTTCAATTTAAAATCAGCTTAGCAAGATAACACCTCATTACACATTTTCACCCACTACACATTCACATTCCAGTATGTTATTACTTATAGGTAATGTATTGGTTTGCCATAAGTAATTGATACTAGGTAGGGATAGTCTAACAAGTCTACTATTAAACTTACTCATTGTAATTTTTTACCTTGTGTTGTTTGTGTGCAGTTAATTATGTAAATAAATAAATAAAAAATCTCACTCGATTAGGTATGGGAGGGATAGGAGACTAGGAAGGCATGAGGGAGGAAAATGAAATTCGTATAACCTTCAGTATTTCGCAACGAAACCTATCATATTTTGCATTGAAGTTGTCTACCTCGGTTGAAAATAATGTGTTTTGAGAATTACAACGACATAACGACAATTTTTCACCATTTGGTACATGTTGATTTATATGGAATTGCACCACCACAAGAGCCGTAGCTTCTGAAGAGGAAAAGATGAGACAGCAGAATGAATCTCGACATCCGATATATGGTCACATCCTCCCGACCTCAAGACTCAAGTCTAGAAAAAGTTTTCTCAGGAATACAATCGCACTAACCTCAACCAACGAAAAGAGAAGTGTTGAGCCGTGGAAGGAAGGGTTACGAAGTGAACTTCCATGAACCAACAGAGGTACTTCCAAGGGGTCATCGATTACCATATGCAACCTGGAAATCCCTGAGTAGACTAAGGACGAGTGTAGGAAGGTGCAAGGTAAACCTGAACAGATGGAGAATGCTAGAGGATGACCAGGACATGACATGCGAATGTGGGAAGACACAGAACATGGCACACCTGCTGAACTGCCCGCTTATGGAAGGAGGGTGTTCTGAGGAAGATGAGAATGCTATTATGGCTGCAAATTACTGGAGGGTCACAATATAGGTTGCTGATACGCCTAGAATTCGTTACTTTACCGATGCCTTACAATAATATGGAAAGGATTAGATTCGTGGACATATTCTGTATGTCCAGGACCCTTTTCAGGAGCCATATCAAATAGGAATATTTGATTGTTTTGTTGACAGCAGCAGCAGTGAGTATATGCACAACATGAAACATGTAGGTGGGCAGGTTAAGTTTTAATACTTATTATTAAAAATTTAATTTTTGTACATTGCCCTTTTTTTAATAAACGTCTCCCAGCAAAATACATAGTGAATTTATGAAGAACGCTTCATTACCGCCAAGTAGAACCATCACGGACGAAATATTGTCATACTGTCAGAGAATATGTAAAGGCTTAGCGTGGTGCGTATCGCCAAGTAGTGGCCACTAATTGAGTTGCACGATTTTGATTCCCAATTGCAACTTTATACATTGTATGTCTATGGTGTGACTCATGTTGTATAACGATATTTTTACTTGTATTCTCGGAATTGATCTGTTTAATTTTAACTACAAAAAAGTTACCAAAGTATAGATAAACTCGATACATAAAAACATCCAGTTGTTTACCTTGGATATACAAAACTGCTTCAACTGTGCAGCGCTATTATTTTTGTCATTCATATTGGGATCGGTTTTTCCAATAACCGTTTTCAGATACAAATTGATATCAATAAAGCCTTGGTAAGACATCGCTGCCGAAGTAGCGAAACAAGACTCCCTTACGGATGTTCTATCCTATTATTTTATAATTCCCTATCAAGACATACTATAATAGCATCCTGCGAAAAAGAGCTTTCATTTAAATGATACATGGACTTAATAAGATTTCGCAGTCTTCTACCGCACTCCATAGGGAACGTTTTAGAGCTTGTAGCAGCTCTTTTCATCCTCGGAGCGGCTGCTCATCGGACAACACAAGAAACTACCATCAAGCATATTTCATACCACTACCACTAAGAGTCACAAACATTAAGTCCCGCCAGTCATGGCGAGGATATCCCATCCCAGCAGTGCTCGGCAACACGTGACTCGACAGAGAACCTTCACTACGCATTGACAATGCTTACAGTTCTTAGATTTCCACGCCAAGCGCGATGGCGGCTATACTATCTCATCAGCATGACGAGCTACCGTCTAGCGGAACATGGCCCACCGATCATGGCGGGAGGCTCCTCCACCCCTCAGTACTCGTGTGGGCGATTTACAGGAACCTCACCACGTTGAGAATCCTTTCAGTTCTTCGATTATCATGCCAAGTGAGTGATGCGGGCTGAATGTCGAGCTAGACGTTAAGGCGTCTGCCCTGCTTTTCCATAGGTCCACGGACTGGAAAATGTTCAGTACTTTGAAAGGCCTATATTATGAAAATTTCCAAATTTCAAATCATTCTAAACCATGATTTCACAATAAGGGCATGGTATACGAAATGTCTCGCATATAATATGTCGCATCAGACTAGGAGACTGCCTTATTTACAGTCTTCTCCACAAAATACATGTAAGGGATAGTCGTGTTAGGAATAGACATATTCGTATGCTTGTAGAGAGGAAGTCGAAACTCAGGACCATGCATTATTTAAGTGCCCAATCCACACCGATCTTCAAAAATTCACGAGGACTTCTATGTAAGGAATAACGTTTCCAATGGAATGGGGTGGAATATATGCGAAAACCTCTCTCAATACCTTGAGAAGTTCTTAAGATTTTTAACAAATTGTATTCCTAGACATCTGACGTCTCTCTATTCTGAGGTATCTATCTATTGCAGCCCTTCATAATCACTCGAAGCAGCCTGTACCTTTTGCCTCGCAGAATGTGACAAATATGACATCTTTCGTCGCTTAATTGTGTCAACGAGTTCGCGCTTAACATTTGCTCTCCTGAATACCTCCACATTTGATACTTTATCGAATCAAAAAATTTTCAGCATGCGGCGATACAGCCACATTTCAAAGGCTTCTAGAAGGTTAAGCATATTGATCTTCATGGTCCAGGTTTCAACTCCATATAGAAATATAGGCCATATGTAGCACTTCAGCAGGCGCTGTCTTATTTTATGGTTTAAACTATTCATTGACTATAGAACCTTCATTTCCGTATCTATGAATAATTTTAATTAATGAAATGTATGTCCCCTTTTGTGATGTGTGAGGTTATGGGACGCACTAGCGGTCGGGGAATCCCACAATGATAATTATTTTAGAAAAATGACAAAAATAACTATCCACTGTTTGGTGATGTTTGGAGTGGTTTCATAGATTAGTACGAGTATTATAGTGTTATTTTTAAAATTCTTTGTTATACATATTGTACTATATTATGTATTTGTGTACATTATAATATGACGAATTGTTTTGTATTTAGTAAATACAATTCGACGGAAACAATTCGATTTAATTACACGGATATGTAGGATAGGTAAAATATTTTATTTTTGTACATGATATTACCGACCGACGCCGTACCACAGTTGGTAAGCCGTTTGGCTACCGTGCGGGCGTCCTGAGTTTGATCCCCAGCAGAGGAGAATTTTATTCAAATTAATTTCTCAAGAAAATATCGCTTTTCTGGGTTGGAAACACTGGTTAGTTGGAAGAAATTGCCATTTGGCAATAAACTCGCCTCTTGCGCAGGGTGCAAGGAAGTATTATAACCTATTAATAATATTATAAACAAATATAAAGCATACTTCTATCCTTGTCATTCTCATCATCATTCTTCTTACCATTTTCTCATCAATATCTTCCATTTCTTATTATTTTCTCATCAATTTCTTCGATTTTCTCGCCAATTTCTTGCCTTTCTTTCTAGCCCTTTTCTCATCAATTTATTTTATTTATTGACATTTTCTCATCAATTTCTTCCATTTCTTGCCATTTTCTCATCAATTTCTTCTATTTTCCCTTACCATTCCTCTTGCCATTTTCTAATCAATTTCTTCCATTTTTTTGCCATTTTGTCTTGCCATTCTTTCTTACCATTTTCTCATCAATTTCTTCTATTTATTGACATTGTATCACTAATTTCTTCCATTTATTGCCATTTTCTCACCAATTTCTTCCATTTCTTGCCATTTTCTCTTCAATTTTTTCTATTTCTTGCCATTTATTCTCGTCATTTTCTCGTAATTAATGTCTTCCATTTCTTGCCATTTTCTCATCAATTGAATGTTAGGCGGTACGAAGTTCGCCAGGACAGCAAGTTAGAAATAATTAAAAGATCTGTAGAGCTCGACAAATAATAGGAGGATGTCGGTCACAGTTTATAAAGCATCTTTGCAAATTTTGTATGGTTGCGAAGGTCAGGGAAAAAGTGACACGCAATAATATGCTGCACAACGTGGAACGTTAGCTGATTTTTTTGGTTAATACAAAATTTGAGAGTTTCCATCCATTGAAATTGTTTGATATGTAAAGAATCATACCGAATGTGTATCATGAGACAGGAGATGCATAAATGTGTATGACGCGACTCATTGTTAAAGGTAACATTATCATATTATAACGAAGCTGATTTTATCCTACAGAGGTCAATGTTAAACGAACCAACCAGTCTCCATAGCAATATTTTATTTTTATAAATTGACGAACCATTGCTCGACAGACTTTGGCGCGTGACTTGAACATTTCTTATTTTTTTCACTAATGTGAGGTTGTTTTTTTTTGAACAAGTGTTTACAATCAAATGCGGAAACATATACCGTTTGCGCCCGCATTACCAGACCACTTGCGCTCGCTCAGGTGCCAAAAGTAAATACCATTTGTTCCCGCTCAAAATCCAAAAGTAAATAACATCCGCTCAAGAGCCAAAAGTAGATAACAATTGCGCCCGCTCTCCTCGATCGAAACCGCGACATTTTTTTTTTTTTGAAAATATGGTCAAATGTGGTCAAATGCGAATACATATCTAATAAACTTTTTCATAACCTCAAATAACAAAGGTGTTTAAAGCAACTCGCTCACGCGAGTCGCTAATATCATTAAAGACTAACTTTAACGATATTTATAGAAAACTTTTTTATTTTAAATGAATATGTCCTTGTTAAACAAGTACTTACATATACATCTTCCTACGTTCCCTAAAATAAGCATACGTGCTTGTACTATAGGTGAACGAAATCGGTCGAAGCAGGATTCGAACTCGCGACCACTGGATTACTAACCCAGCGCGCCAACCGCTCTGCCATCGACCCATCTGTCGAAATATAGGAACTATATCTTAAATTCGAATATTTTTATTATTGCTTAAGCGCAAACATTGTTTTTTTTCCCTGTCGGGAGTCAAAGATATATTTTAACAGATTTTTAATTATCTCAATAGAGACGAAGTTGGATCCGTATTACAGTGCAATATGACATGTCAATTACTGAATCTTCAATTATAGACATATTTAACTTTTTTTGTGGTTATTATCTGTCAAATTTTAAATAACCTCAAATAATACCAACTACAAAACGGGACGCTATGACTTGAAATACTATTGTTTTATTATCCAACATGGTTAAATGAATTTTTTTTCACCAAAATAATGCTTTTAAATGCCCATGTTCGTTTCAATATGGCTGGCAGTTTGTTTTGTTGTGTGGCGCCACCGTCGATACAACTAACGCCTCTAGTGATAGAACACTGAAACTACACGCGTTGCCTAGCAACGAGTCGAGAAATGACAGTTGACTCACCGTTAAGTACCTACTTAATCCGCCAGAAACGTTGAGTTAAATATTTGTCGTTTTAGTGACGTATTTGAGGGAAGATTAGGCCTAAACGGACACAGTAATACGCTATATTTTTGTAAAACTTGAGTTTAGCTCTTAAACTGATAATATGTTGGTGTAATTAATTGATTTACAAGAACCTTGCGTTTAAGAAACTATTGTAAATATACCAGCCTCACAGTCAACAAACCAACATGGTTGTCCATTCCTGCTAATGATGGCGTCAAAACTGGTAATTCTACTTTCGGCAAAGAAGCGCAACATGATATTGATAATTGTTTACACCCAACCACTTTTATAATCATACCTTGAGTTCATTTATACCTATATAATATGTAGGTACCCATCTATGTCTTATTCATCTTGTACCTACATCGAATATTTTTATTATTGCATATGCGCAAACATTGGATTTTTTTTCCCTGTCGGGAGTCAAAGATATTTTTTAGTCTGGCGCAATTCAGGGGTGACTTCTATGCGAAAAATGCATTGTCACCTCAGATATAAGAATTGTAGCTTTCATTATTTACAAAAAAACCAATTCTCTCAATAGATGGCGTTCCAACAAAATAAATAAAAATAATAAGATTGTTGTTCATAATTTCACCCATAGATGGCTGTAGTAAAAATTCCTTATTTTCAAGCGAAAAGAATTTCAGTATTACAATATATAGAACTTTCAAAATTGAATTGATAGGGATCTCATTAAAAGGCATAATTGGTGAACGTTGCGCAAGCGCATAAAGTGATCACGTAAACCAGCCGATGACAGGTCGTAAGCCCTGTAGGTGCCTTGATTTCCCGGTTCTCCTACAATAAATATTCCAACTTCGTCTCTATTGAGATAATTAAAAATTTGTACCTACATATTATTATGTAGATTAAAATATGTATTGATTATTGCAAAACATCTTATATTAATTATCAAACCGCCGTCTCCCGTAGCGCAATGGCCCACAAACTTTTGGATCAATAACTACATTATTTGTTTAATTGTTTATCTTTTTGTACATAATGTCATTAAATATAATGCACACTGGCGGGCTTATTGTCATTAGGTACTTTATTCCAACCAACCAGATTAAAAATAAACACTAAATTATATTGTACAAAAGAGTGAAAGCGAAAAAAAAAATATAGAGGACACTAAGATAAAAATTAAAAAAATCACTTAATAGCAAAAAGAGTGGGTTGTGGCTAACACTTTACTCTTCAGTACCAAGTCACAACACCTCATTAACATTTTGTATGAAAATATTCATCATTTTCGTGATATTTTTCAAATTATTTTGTGATTTAAATATGTTATATTAAAAAATAAATAAATGAATTCTTCCTTGCACCCTGCGCAAGTGACGAGTTTATTTATTGCCGTATGACAAATTCTTCCAACTAACTATATTAAATATGAACTATTTTATTTATTTATTTATTTTACATGCTATGTACGGCGTGTTTATTCTACTTTATCGATTATAGACTAAACTATGTACTCGTTCGATTCTTTATTATAAATTTTGCAAATTTGTATATCTAATACTCGCTTAGACCCCATTAGATTTTGAAGGATATCTGATCAGTGCTTCTCATTTTTTTTAATTGTCAAATACTTCAAAGTGACCCCAAGCTCAGGAAACTTAAAATTTGATATTTTTATTTTCAAATTTCTAAAAAGGCACATCACATCGTTGGCTAGCCGGACAAATATTGTGTGTCCATTACTGATAGTTTTTCATAAAACTAAACATGAATGTTCACAATGCTGGTACATTTGCTTGTAATATTCATTTTAAATTGACTATATCTTTAGCTGTATTGTATATGGACATACTATATTTTCACAGATCAAAGATAAAGTCGAGCTCTACAAAAGTGTATTATAACTTTTAACCAAAATTTCACCAAAAAGTGTAGGTTTAGTATAATATATACAAAAAGAGTAATATATTTCGGGTTAGCCATCGATATACACAATTCATAAAATGGCATTGAAGAATAATCAAGTTTTCATAATCAAATATTTAAATCAAAAACTATTTAAGGGGGGGGGGACTGCTGCCAACGTACCTATTTTTCAATTTGAATTTGCGTCATTACTACAAAACGAATCATTTTGAAAAAAATAACCTAGTTAGTTTGGATATTAATAAATAAAAATATTTATTATTTTTTTTAATTATGTTCTGTATATATTCTTGTAGGAAAATAATAAGCATACCCCAATTTTTGAAATTTATCTTAAATTACTAAAAAACTATAAGGTATAGAGCATTATATTTTTTTTATAAATTAAAGAAGATCAAAATATCTGGAAAAATACGATGTAACGTTGCATTAATGCATCAGGTTAAGTTAATAAACCAAAAAAAACTTATATTTCGCATTGGCGCTGAATGGAAAATAAATGTTTTTTAGGTATATTTTCTAAACCTGAAGCATTAATGCAACGTCACATCGTATTTTTCTAGATATTTTTGTCTTCTTTAATTTAAAAAAAATATGTTGAACTACGCCTTATATTTTATTAAAAATTTAAGATAAACGTTGAAAATCGGGGTATGCCATTATTTTTCTACAAGAATTTATACAGAACATTATCAAAAAGTAAAGATACATTTTTCTTTATGAATACCCAAACTATCTAAATTATTTTTTTCAAAACTATTTGATAAGAAATGATGATGGTATATCAAATTGAAAAATAGGTACGTTGGCAGCAGTCCCACCCTTAACAAACTCATATAAATGCTGAAGGTTTTCCATACAAGATTTGAATACTTTGTGGAGTGACTTGGTATTGAGGAGTATAGCGTTGGCCACGACCCACTCGTTTATATGTAATAAGTGTACTCACCTTTTTTAAAAAAATTTCATCATCCACCGAAAAAATCTCGTATTTTGGTATTAAACCACTCGTAAGGTTCCTCTCTATCAACCTTACTTTTTGACAATTCGCAAATGTTAGTTTACGCCGATGCGCATGCGCTAACAGTAAACTAATAAACGTGTTTCAAAATTTACACGACCGTTTAACACCCGTGTACGTAAAAACGTTACCAATAAACGCTGTGTAGCAGATCAGTTGGTCAACGACTGTGTATCTCTCATACTAATTTACACATCGCTTGCCCGCCTGTTCTAGGTAGTTTAGCGGTGTTTTGAGACAAATTTCATCTATCAAAAATCGAATTTGATTTTGATATGCGTGTTTATATTGTTATATCTTGGAATAATATGACGAAACCTCTTTATAAAATATTATATTCTCGATAATTGTGCATTTTAGGAGTGAAAAAGAGCAAAAAATCAGCTCTTTTACAATAACTACAATGGTGCTCGCTTGGATATTCATATGATGAAATTATTCGTTTTATTTTCCATATTCCTATTTTGAAATAATGTAAAAAATATATGAAAATATTAACTACGACAAACGTCAAAATTATAATGGCGGATGGCAGCTTTGCGCATGCGCTTTGCTAAATTATAACTTTGTCGGATTATTTTGTGTTGTACTCTTGTTGTTACTACCCAGTCGTTATACAGTGTTTATTAGTAAAATTTTCAAATAATCGCTGCACGAGCTTTACACGGTGTGTAACTAAAACACTGGTAAACGGTTGTGCAGTAGATTTTTATTAGTAAGACTGTAAGTATTTAGATATGTCTCTGCAATGCAATGTCTCATAGAAAAACGTCGTACCATCCTTCAATTAGGAAGCCACATAATCTCCTAACTTAAGTGAACGACTGTGCAATGAAAACATGGTTAGTATTTAGAATTTAGTATTTAGGTAGGACTCTGCATTCGTACCCAAGACTCGACATGATATAGGTACAAGACCATGTCATGGTCTTGAATTTGCCCATCACTTAACATCACTTTGTTTGCAGTCGATCCAGCATGCGTCTGCCGTTGTTCGCGTTAATCTGCCTGGCCTACTGCGCAGTGGCGCAGGAAGAGGACGGCGACCTGAATTCGCTCCTGAATCAAGTGTTTCCGAAGCCGAACGCGTCAAGGCCGACGACGAGCAACAACAACCAGCAGGCGCGCCCCATCTCCGGAACGGGACCGGGCTTGAACTTGAACCCGTCTCCGCCAGTCAGTAAGTTATTTTATACACTCTTTCCTTTAACCTCACACTGATTTTTTTTAACAGTAATTAAATTTCACGTTAAAATTAACCGAACTATAGTGCCTACAAAAATGTGGTTCTTTGCAACGAAATATTTTGTGCACACAGCGAAACCGTAGTCATAAATAGATAAACCTTTATTACTGATAACAAAGTTTTGGCTAAAACGCAGGTAGCCAGTTTGGTTGTCATAGTATTTTTTTCAGTGCACTCGTCTGTCTGTGGAATTTTGTCAATCTGTACCTACTGGAAAGTGTAGCCCTCATGTTTTTTTTCAATTCACATTGAGGAAAGCATATAGGTATTTATTTATTTATACATACCTACATTGATAAACATTACAATAATCTAAAATATACCCAATCTGCAATGCATCACTAGGCTAATAAACCTGTGACGGGGCGCGTATTTACCTTTCCGTGTTGATTAGGAGGCAAGTACTGCCTCGAATTAGGCACTAGTTTGTTGCGCTTATGCACTTAAAAACTCGTGTTGAATTCAAGGCAATTAATTATTGAATATGAAAGATATATTAGCCATGAAGTTTGCGCGCTATTTTATTTCGCTCGCATTTCGTCTGTCACTGTCACAGATTATATGGTAATAATCAGTAATTTTCTTTACCTTTAAGTAATATGGAATTTAAAATTGGAAGATATTTTGGACAATTTTAAAATTGTTAATTACGAAGGAGACAAGGATAATTATTACCAATGTAAAATTCGATGCTCTATATAGTCTATATGTTGTGAAGTTAATTACGACGCAAAGTGTGATTAATTCATTGAAAAATTCATGAGTACCAATCTCATACAAAAAAATTGTTTTAACGATTTTTTATGATATAATGTAGATTTGTGTAGAATAATATATTATAGCAAAAACAATCACACACAAATAATGCCTCTAACACAGCCTTGTAACGCTCAATCAATACGCATGGTAAAATTTATAAACATGTGTACGATTGAAAGACGCGTGCCTTGAATTGAACATGTATTAGCAGAAACAGTTTGCTTTGTTAAACCGTGTGCATTTGGAGGACACGTGCCTTCAATTCAACACGAGATTTAAGTGCATAAGCGCAACAAACTAGTGCCTAATTCGAGACAGTACTTGCCTCTTATTCAACACGGAAAGGTAAATAATCTGCCGGGGCCGGATATTTACGTTTCCGTGTTGATTCATGATTAACAACAATTAACTATAGACGGAATATTTATTCGTTAAGAACTGTACTTAAGTACTATATTTCCTTGTCCTTTCCCAATCCTTGTCTCCAGAATGTAGCAACTTGTTATTGGGTTTAGTTAAATATATATTTGACATAGTACCTGTTAGTTGCCCGAGAAGCAATATTAAATAAATAAATTATGGCATTAATAACTTCACTAGACGTAAACCTGTTCCGAGTAAATTTGTAGGTACCTAATATAATTAAAAGTACCTATATATTCGGTACGTAATTAGTGCGGATGTGACAATTTCAAATAAGCACCAAAAATCGTGCGGATGTGACGAATTTCAAATACGCACCAAAAATTGTGCGGATGTGACAAATTTCAAATAAGTACCAAAAATTGTGCGGATGTGACAAATTTCAAATAAGCACTTGAAATTGTGCGGATGTAACAAATTTAAAATAAGCACCAAAAATAACAGGGTAATATGGCTCAACGCAGTAAAAAGTCTTCAAATAAACATAAAACTCAAACCAAACAAAAAATTTTAAGTAGGTAATTGTGAAATTGAGGATGTGAATGCGTGTGTAAAAAAGCGAGGTAAGTGTGTGTGTGTGTGTGTGTGTGTGTGTGTGTGTGTGTGTGTGTGTGTGTGTGTGTGTGTGTGTGTGTGTGTGTGTGTGTGTGTGTGTGTGTGTGTGTGTGTGTGTGTGTGTGTGTGTGTGTGTGTGTGTGTGTGTGTGTGTGTGTGTGTGTGTGTGTGTGTGTGTGTGTGTGTGTGTGTGTGTGTGTGTGTGTGTGTGTGTGTGTGTGTGTGTGTGTGTGTGTGTGTGTGTGTGTGTGTGTGTGTGTGTGTGTGTGTGTGTGTGTGTGTGTGTGTGTGTGTGTGTGTGTGTGTGTGTGTGTGTGTGTGTGTGTGTGTGTGTGTGTGTGTGTGTGTGTGTGTGTGTGTGTGTGTGTGTGTGTGTGTGTGTGTGTGTGTGTGTGTGTGTGTGTGTGTGTGTGTGTGTGTGTGTGTGTGTGTGTGTGTGTGTGTGTGTGTGTGTGTGTGTGTGTGTGTGTGTGTGTGTGTGTGTGTGTGTGTGTGTGTGTGTGTGTGTGTGTGTGTGTGTGTGTGTGTGTGTGTGTGTGTGTGTGTGTGTGTGTGTGTGTGTGTGTGTGTGTGTGTGTGTGTGTGTGTGTGTGTGTGTGTGTGTGTGTGTGTGTGTGTGTGTGTGTGTGTGTGTGTGTGTGTGTGTGTGTGTGTGTGTGTGTGTGTGTGTGTGTGTGTGTGTGTGTGTGTGTGTGTGTGTGTGTGTGTGTGTGTGTGTGTGTGTGTGTGTGTGTGTGTGTGTGTGTGTGTGTGTGTGTGTGTGTGTGTGTTCGCGGCTGCAATAAAGTGCGGACCTTGACGTGACAAAAACCACGATTGTGCGGACAGACCTCAAAGTGAGGACGTCCGCATAATAATTAAGCAACGCGTCAAATGTACCGTTAGAATCCTCGCATTCTAAATAGTCTATTGGAGAAATCTTGAGATTTTGGTATTGGGGTCCCCAAATTCGGTATTTTTGTCATAAAAAGTTAACACATGCTAAACTTTTAGTTCATGCGTGTAAACACCACGTGGCGCCACCAGTCCGAAGAGTATGAATATATGCGAAAATGCGGACCTTACGTCAAGTCCGCATATTACAATAACAGCATACTTATCTCTGGACCGCGTGTATTCTTTCCGTATAAAAAAATACTTCTTGTGTGTAAACGCCAAGTGGCGCGACCAGTCCGAAGAGTATATATATATATACAAAAATGCTTCAGAACTACATTTTCATAGTATTTCAAATAAAACCTGTTTTAATGATGAAATACTTATTAAAAAGATAAATTATTGCAATATTCGAAACTAGTTGTGTGCACTCTCTACGTGATACCTACCTGTTGAGAAATTGATGTAAAATTACGCTAAAAAATTCTTTAATTATGACCAATTTAATTTGGTACTGTAAATTAGTCAAATCCAAGTAGGTATTCATATACCTACATTTACACATACTCAAGACATCGGCAGTTGGATCTCATGTATTTACATTTAACCTACACAAAACATATAAGATCATTTCACAACAAGCAACAGTTATAATATATATCTATAGTCATATTGTAATTCACGCGATTGTCATAGGTACCATACCTTTACGCCATTTACCTATTTGGGGTAGGCAGAGAGGACCGAACACTAGATTCCTCTATCTTGACATACATTTCTCGCTTCATTCACGTTCATGCATCGTGTCATACACGCTCTGCTATTATTCTTACTTCTGACACCTCCATCTTTCAAAATTCCATTAATGTGATCGTGCCAACTTTTCCTTGGCCGACCTCTACCTTTCGTTCCTCTTTTATCACCCTTATATACTTTTTTCGTCAGTCGATCATCATTCATTCTTTCTACGTGGCCAAACCACCTAAGGGCATTTACTCACGATATCTCTTTCAATCATACATCTCATTTCTTATTCTGTCATAGGTAGGTACCTACCTAAATATTACACAAATGTGTATATTGGCCGATCGCGTACCGTACAGCCGAAGTTGAAAAATCGTGCGTTAGATAGTGGTTACCTTTATCACACCTCAAGAAATTTATAAAGCGACTAATCAGAAGATATCACCTTTCCAATGGAAACAAAAATCATCGAAATCGGTCAACTTTTGTCATAATTTTCACTGAACATAAAATCACGTCGAATTATTATATGTAACCCAGGTTTTAATAATAAACGAGAGGGTTGTGGCCAACCATCAACTCTCAACTATATGTAAATAGTAAGAGCATATTTGTCTTCTTGAAAGATTGACAATCCCTAAATATATTTTTATGATGAACATTACTATTAAATTACTAAACACATAAAAATAATCTATAGCCTGAAAGCAATTTGAAAGTTTTGATTGATTACGTTCATGTAGATGTCGGTTTTTTATATATAAGTAGGAGATTATTATATGTGTCTAAGTTGTCAATTGAAATGTATTTACTTCATTTTTTTGCAAAAAAAGAATTTAGTCACGACCACATTCAATACAAATTGTATGGAAAACGACACGAGGACTCATTGATCGACTTTAGTTTGATTATCTAATTAATCTTCATAATATTATGCCATCAAGTGGTTTACCCATTCGGGGTAGGAAAAAAAAGGACTGAACTCCACATTATACTATCCTGACATACGTACCTACATAGTTTATGATAGTTATATGTACCTAGATATATTATATAATACAAAACATATTATATTTTATAATTTCGATTCAGGTTTAATTATTTGGTAAATACTTATTTTTCAAATATTATTTTTATCTACTTATATATTTATTTATTTTTAAATATACCTACATATAAAATTGATATTTCATTACATTTGTAGCTGCAATACTGTAGGTACCTTCTGTAAATTAGTCAATTCCAAGTAGGTATTTAGTATAAAACATAAAAGTAGTAATAATAATAATTTTGAATGATTTATATAGCAACGTCTTCGTGAATGTCTCACCTCAACACCGCTTAACTATTCATATACCTACATTTACACATACTCAAGACATCGGCAGTTGGATCTCATGTATTAATATTTAACATACACAAAACATATAAGATCGTTTCATAACAAGCAACAATTATAATATATATATATCTATAGTCATATTGTAATTCACGCGATTGTCATAGGTACCATACCATCACGCTGTTTACCTATTTGGGGTAGGCAGAGAGGACCGAACACTAGATTCCTCTATCTTGACATACATTTCTCGCTTCATTCACGTTCATGCATCGTGTCATACACGCTCTGCTATTATTCTTACTTCTGACACCTCCATCTTTCAAAATTCAATTAATGTGATCGTGCTAACTTTTCCTTGGCCGACCTCTACCTTTCGTTCCTCTTTTATCACCCTTATATACTTTTTTCGTCAGTCGATCATCATTCATTCTTTCTACGTGGCTAAACCATCTAAGGGCATTTACTCACGATATCTCTTTCAATCATACATCTCATTTCTTATTCTGTCATAGGTAGGTACCTAAATATTACACAAATGTGTATATTAGCCGATCGCGTAACGTACAGCCGAAGTTGAAAAATCGTGCGTTAGATAGTGGTTACCTTTATCACACCTCAAGAAATTTATAAAGCGACTAATCAGAAGATACCACCTTTCCAATGGAAACAAAAATCATCGAAATCGGTCAACTTTTGTCATAATTTTCACTGAACATAAAATCACGTCGAATTATTATATGTAACCCAGGTTTAAATAATAAACGAGAGGGTTGTGGCCAACCATCAACTCTCAACTATATGTAAATAGTAAGAGCATATTTGTCTTCTTGAAAGATTGACAATCAATCCCTAAATATATTTTTATGATGAACATTACTATTAAATTACTAAACACATAAAAATAATCTATAGCCTGAGAGCAATTTGAAAGATTTGATTGATTACGTTCATGTAGATGTCGGTTTTTTATATATAAGTAGGAGATTATTATATGTGTCTAAGTTTTCAATTGAAATGTATTTACTTCATTTTTTTGCAAAAAAAGAATTAAGTCACGACCACATTCAATACAAATTGTATGGAAAACGACACGAGGACTCATTGATCGACTTTAGTTTGATTATAATAATTTTGAATGATTTATATAGCAACGTCTTCGTGAATGTCTCACCTCAACACCGCTTAACTATTCATATACCTACATTTACACATACTCAAGACATCGGCAGTTGGATCTCATGTATTAATATTTAACATACACAAAACATATAAGATCGTTTCATAACAAGCAACAATTATAATATATATCTATAGTCATATTGTAATTCACGCGATTGTCATAGGTACCATACCATCACGCTGTTTACCTATTTGGGGTAGGCAGAGAGGACCGAACACTAGATTCCTCTATCTTGACATACATTTCTCGCTTCATTCACGTTCATGCATCGTGTCATACACGCTCTGCTATTATTCTTACTTCTGACACCTCCATCTTTCAAAATTCAATTAATGTGATCGTGCTAACTTTTCCTTGGCCGACCTCTACCTTTCGTTCCTCTTTTATCACCCTTATATACTTTTTTCGTCAGTCGATCATCATTCATTCTTTCTACGTGGCTAAACCATCTAAGGGCATTTACTCACGATATCTCTTTCAATCATACATCTCATTTCTTATTCTGTCATAGGTAGGTACCTAAATATTACACAAATGTGTATATTAGCCGATCGCGTAACGTACAGCCGAAGTTGAAAAATCGTGCGTTAGATAGTGGTTACCTTTATCACACCTCAAGAAATTTATAAAGCGACTAATCAGAAGATACCACCTTTCCAATGGAAACAAAAATCATCGAAATCGGTCAACTTTTGTCATAATTTTCACTGAACATAAAATCACGTCGAATTATTATATGTAACCCAGGTTTAAATAATAAACGAGAGGGTTGTGGCCAACCATCAACTCTCAACTATATGTAAATAGTAAGAGCATATTTGTCTTCTTGAAAGATTGACAATCAATCCCTAAATATATTTTTATGATGAACATTACTATTAAATTACTAAACACATAAAAATAATCTATAGCCTGAGAGCAATTTGTAAGATTTGATTGATTACGTTCATGTAGATGTCGGTTTTTTATATATAAGTAGGAGATTATTATATGTGTCTAAGTTTTCAATTGAAATGTATTAACTTCATTTTTTTGCAAAAAAAGAATTTAGTCACGACCACATTCAATACAAATTGTATGGAAAACGACACGAGGACTTATTGATCGACTTTAGTTTGATTATAATAATTTTGAATGATTTATATAGCAACGTCTTCGTGAATGTCTCACCTCAACACCGCTTAACTATTCATATACCTACATTTACACATACTCAAGACATCGGCAGTTGGATCTCATGTATTAATATTTAACATACACAAAACATATAAGATCGTTTCATAACAAGCAACAATTATAATATATATCTATAGTCATATTGTAATTCACGCGATTGTCATAGGTACCATACCATCACGCCGTTTACCTATTTGGGGTAGGCAGAGAGGACCGAACACTAGATTCCTCTATCTTGACATACATTTCTCGCTTCATTCACGTTCATGCATCGTGTCATACACGCTCTGCTATTATTCTTACTTCTGACACCTCCATCTTTCAAAATTCAATTAATGTGATCGTGCTAACTTTTCCTTGGCCGACCTCTACCTTTCGTTCCTCTTTTATCACCCTTATATACTTTTTTCGTCAGTCGATCATCATTCATTCTTTCTACGTGGCCAAACCATCTAAGGGCATTTACTCACGATATCTCTTTCAATCATACATCTCATTTCTTATTCTGTCATAGGTAGGTACCTAAATATTACACAAATGTGTATATTAGCCGATCGCGTAACGTACAGCCGAAGTTGAAAAATCGTGCGTTAGATAGTGGTTACCTTTATCACACCTCAAGAAATTTATAAAGCGACTAATCAGAAGATATCACCTTTCCAATGGAAACAAAAATCATCGAAATCGGTCAACTTTTGTCATAATTTTCACTGAACATAAAATCACGTCGAATTATTATATGTAACCCAGGTTTTAATAATAAACGAGAGGGTTGTGGCCAACCATCAACTCTCAACTATATGTAAATAGTAAGAGCATATTTGTCTTCTTGAAAGATTGACAATCAATCCCTCAATATATTTTTATCAATGACGTATTATATATCATTGATTTTTATGATGAACATTACTATTAAATTACTAAACACATAAAAATAATCTATAGCCTGAGAGCAATTTGAAAGATTTGATTGATTACGTTCATGTAGATGTCGGTTTTTTATATATAAGTAGGAGATTATTATATGTGTCTAAGTTTTCAATTGAAATGTATTTACTTCATTTTTTTGCAAAAAAAGAATTTAGTCACGACCACATTCAATACAAATTGTATGGAAAACGACACGAGGACTCATTGATCGACTTTAGTTTGATTATAATAATTTTGAATGATTTATATAGCAACGTCTTCGTGAATGTCTCACCTCAACACCGCTTAACTATTCATATACCTACATTTACACATACTCAAGACATCGGCAGTTGGATCTCATGTATTAATATTTAACATACACAAAACATATAAGATCGTTTCATAACAAGCAACAATTATAATATATATCTATAGTCATATTGTAATTCACGCGATTGTCATAGGTACCATACCATCACGCCGTTTACCTATTTGGGGTAGGCAGAGAGGACCGAACACTAGATTCCTCTATATTGACATACATTTCTCGCTTCATTCACGTTCATGCATCGTGTCATACACGCTCTGCTATTATTCTTACTTCTGACACCTCCATCTTTCAAAATTCAATTAATGTGATCGTGTTAACTTTTCCTTGGCCGACCTCTACCTTTCGTTCCTCTTTTATCACCCTTATATACTTTTTTCGTCAGTCGATCATCATTCATTCTTTCTACGTGGCCAAACCACCTAAGGGCATTTACTCACGATATCTCTTTCAATCATACATCTCATTTCTTATTCTGTCATAGGTAGGTACCTACCTAAATATTACACAAATGTGTATATTAGCCGATCGCGTACCGTACAGCCGAAGTTGAAAAATCGTGCGTTAGATAGTGGTTACCTTTTTCACACCTCAAGAAATTTATAAAGCGACTAATCAGAAGATATCTCCTTTCCAATGGAAACAAAAATCATCGAAATCGGTCAACTTTTGTCAGAATTTTCACTGAACATAAAATCACGTCGAATTATTATATGTAACCCAGGTTTTAATAATAAACGAGAGGGTTGTGGCCAACCATCAACTCTCAACTATATGTAAATAGTAAGAGCATATTTGTCTTCTTGAAAGATTGACAATCAATCCCTAAATATATTTTTATGATGAACTTTACTATTAAATTACTAAACACATAAAAATAATCTATAGCCTGAGAGCAATTTGAAAGATTTGATTGATTACGTTCATGTAGATGTCGGTTTTTTATATATAAGTAGGAGATTATTATATGTGTCTAAGTTTTCAATTGAAATGTATTTACTTCATTTTTTTGCAAAAAAAGAATTTAGTCACGACCACATTCAATACAAATTGTATGGAAAACGACACGAGGACTCATTGATCGACTTTAGTTTGATTATAATAATTTTGAATGATTTATATAGCAACGTCTTCGTGAATGTCTCACCTCAACACCGCTTAACTATTCATATACCTACATTTACACATACTCAAGACATCGGCAGTTGGATCTCATGTATTAATATTTAACATACACAAAACATATAAGATCGTTTCATAACAAGCAACAATTATAATATATATCTATAGTCATATTGTAATTCACGCGATTGTCATAGGTACCATACCATCACGCCGTTTACCTATTTGGGGTAGGCAGAGAGGACCGAACACTAGATTCCTCTATATTGACATACATTTCTCGCTTCATTCACGTTCATGCATCGTGTCATACACGCTCTGCTATTATTCTTACTTCTGACACCTCCATCTTTCAAAATTCAATTAATGTGATCGTGTTAACTTTTCCTTGGCCGACCTCTACCTTTCGTTCCTCTTTTATCACCCTTATATACTTTTTTCGTCAGTCGATCATCATTCATTCTTTCTACGTGGCCAAACCACCTAAGGGCATTTACTCACGATATCTCTTTCAATCATACATCTCATTTCTTATTCTGTCATAGGTAGGTACCTACCTAATTATTACACAAATGTGTATATTAGCCGATCGCGTACCGTACAGCCGAAGTTGAAAAATCGTGCGTTAGATAGTGGTTACCTTTTTCACACCTCAAGAAATTTATAAAGCGACTAATCAGAAGATATCTCCTTTCCAATGGAAACAAAAATCATCGAAATCGGTCAACTTTTGTCAGAATTTTCACTGAACATAAAATCACGTCGAATTATTATATGTAACCCAGGTTTTAATAATAAACGAGAGGGTTGTGGCCAACCATCAACTCTCAACTATATGTAAATAGTAAGAGCATATTTGTCTTCTTGAAAGATTGACAATCCCTAAATATATTTTGATGATGAACATTACTATTAAATTACTAAACACATAAAAATAATCTATAGCCTGAGAGCAATTTGAAAGTTTTGATTGATTACGTTCATGTAGATGTCGGTTTTTTATATATAAGTAGGAGATTATTATATGTGTCTAAGTTGTCAATTGAAATGTATTTACTTCATTTTTTTGCAAAAAAAGAATTTAGTCACGACCACATTCAATACAAATTGTATGGAAAACGTCACGAGGACTCATTGATCGACTTTAGTTTGATTATCTAATTAATCTTCATAATATTATGCCATCAAGTGGTTTACCCATTCGGGGTAGGAAAAAAAAGGACTGAACTCCACATTATACTATCCTGACATACGTACCTACATAGTTTATGATAGTTATATGTACCTAGATATATTATATAATACAAAACATATTATATTTTATAATTTCGATTCAGGTTTAATTATTTGGTAAATACTTATTTTTCCAATATTATTTTTATCTACTTATATATTTATTTATTTTTAAATATACCTACATATAAAATTGATATTTCATTACATTTGTAGCTGCAATACTGTAGGTACCTTCTGTAAATTAGTCAATTCCAAGTAGGTATTTAGTATAAAACATAAAAGTAATAATAATAATAATTTTGAATGATTTATATAGCAACGTCTTCGTGAATGTCTCACCTCAACACCGCTTAACTATTCATATACCTACATTTACACATACTCAAGACATCGGCAGTTGGATCTCATGTATTAATATTTAACATACACAAAACATATAAGATCGTTTCATAACAAGCAACAATTATAATATATATCTATAGTCATATTGTAATTCACGCGATTGTCATAGGTACCATACCATCACGCTGTTTACCTATTTGGGGTAGGCAGAGAGCACCGAACACTAGATTCCTCTATCTTGACATACATTTCTCGCTTCATTCACGTTCATGCATCGTGTCATACACGCTCTGCTATTATTCTTACTTCTGACACCTCCATCTTTCAAAATTCCATTAATGTGATCGTGCTAACTTTTCCTTGGCCGACCTCTACCTTTCGTTCCTCTTTTATCACCCTTATATACTTTTTTCGTCAGTCGATCATCATTCATTCTTTCTACGTGGCCAAACCACCTAAGGGCATTTACTCACGATATCTCTTTCAATCATACATCTCATTTCTTATTCTGTCATAGTTAGGTACCTACCGTAATATTACACAAATGTGTATATTAGCCGATCGCGTACCGTACAGCCGAAGTTGAAAAATCGTGCGTTAGATAGTGGTTACCTTTATCACACCTCAAGAAATTTATAAAGCGACTAATCAGAAGATATCACCTTTCCAATGGAAACAAAAATCATCGAAATCGGTCAACTTTTGTCATAATTTTCACTGAACATAAAATCACGTCGAATTATTATATGTAACCCAGGTTTTAATAATAAACGAGAGGGTTGTGGCCAACCATCAACTCTCAACTATATGTAAATAGTAAGAGCATATTTGTCTTCTTGAAAGATTGACAATCAATCCCTAAATATATTTTTATGATGAACATTACTATTAAATTACTAAACACATAAAAATAATCTATAGCCTGAAAGCAATTTGAAAGTTTTGATTGATTACGTTCATGTAGATGTCGGTTTTTTATATATAAGTAGGAGATTATTATATGTGTCTAAGTTGTCAATTGAAATGTATTTACTTCATTTTTTTGCAAAAAAAGAATTTAGTCACGACCACATTCAATACAAATTGTATGGAAAACGACACGAGGACTCATTGATCGACTTTAGTTTGATTATCTAATTAATCTTCATAATATTATGCCATCAAGTGGTTTACCCATTCGGGGTAGGAAAAAAAAGGACTGAACTCCACATTATACTATCCTGACATACGTACCTACATAGTTTATGATAGTTATATGTACCTAGATATATTATATAATACAAAACATATTATATTTTATAATTTCGATTCAGGTTTAATTATTTGGTAAATACTTATTTTTCAAATATTATTTTTATCTACTTATATATTTATTTATTTTTAAATATACCTACATATAAAATTGATATTTCATTACATTTGTAGCTGCAATACTGTAGGTACCTTCTGTAAATTAGTCAATTCCAAGTAGGTATTTAGTATAAAACATAAAAGTAATAATAATAATAATTTTGAATGATTTATATAGCAACGTCTTCGTGAATGTCTCACCTCAACACCGCTTAACTATTCATATACCTACATTTACACATACTCAAGACATCGGCAGTTGGATCTCATGTATTAATATTTAACATACACAAAACATATAAGATCGTTTCATAACAAGCAACAATTATAATATATATCTATAGTCATATTGTAATTCACGCGATTGTCATAGGTACCATACCATCACGCTGTTTACCTATTTGGGGTAGGCAGAGAGGACCGAACACTAGATTCCTCTATCTTGACATACATTTCTCGCTTCATTCACGTTCATGCATCGTGTCATACACGCTCTGCTATTATTCTTACTTCTGACACCTCCATCTTTCAAAATTCAATTAATGTGATCGTGCTAACTTTTCCTTGGCCGACCTCTACCTTTCGTTCCTCTTTTATCACCCTTATATACTTTTTTCGTCAGTCGATCATCATTCATTCTTTCTACGTGGCTAAACCATCTAAGGGCATTTACTCACGATATCTCTTTCAATCATACATCTCATTTCTTATTCTGTCATAGGTAGGTACCTAAATATTACACAAATGTGTATATTAGCCGATCGCGTAACGTACAGCCGAAGTTGAAAAATCGTGCGTTAGATAGTGGTTACCTTTATCACACCTCAAGAAATTTATAAAGCGACTAATCAGAAGATATCACCTTTCCAATGGAAACAAAAATCATCGAAATCGGTCAACTTTTGTCAGAATTTTCACTGAACATAAAATCACGTCGAATTATTATATGTAACCCAGGTTTTAATAATAAACGAGAGGGTTGTGGCCAACCATCAACTCTCAACTATATGTAAATAGTAAGAGCATATTTGTCTTCTTGAAAGATTGACAATCCCTAAATATATTTTTATGATGAACATTACTATTAAATTACTAAACACATAAAAATAATCTATAGCCTGAGAGCAATTTGAAAGTTTTGATTGATTACGTTCATGTAGATGTCGGTTTTTTATATATAAGTAAGAGATAATTATATGTGTCTAAGTTTTCAATTGAAATGTATTTACTTCATTTTTTTGCAAAAAAAGAATTTAGTCACGACCACATTCAATACAAATTGTATGGAAAACGACACGAGGACTCATTGATCGACTTTAGTTTGATTATCTAATTAATCTTCATAATATTATTATGCCATCAAGTGGTTTACCCATTCGGGGTAGGAAAAAAAAGGACTGAACTCCACATTATACTATCCTGACATACGTACCTACATAGTTTATGATAGTTATATGTACCTACCTAGATATATTATATAATACAAAACATATATTATATTTTATAATTTCGATTCAGGTTTAATTATTTGGTAAGTAGGTACTTATTTTTCAAATATTATTTTTATCTACTTATATATTTATTTATTTTTAAATAAACCTACATATAAAATTGATATTTCATTACATTTGTAGCTGCAATACTGTAGGTACCTACTGTAAATTAGTCAATTCCAAGTAGGTATTTAGTATAAAACATAAAAGTAATAATAATAATAATTTTGAATGATTTATATAGCAACGTCTTCGTGAATGTCTCACCTCAACACCGCTTAACTATTCATATACCTACATGTACACATACTCAAGACATCGGCAGTTGGATCTCATGTATTAATTTTTAACATACACAAAACATATAAGATCGTTTCATAACAAGCAACAATTATAATATATATCTATAGTCATATTGTAATTCACGCGATTGTCATAGGTACCATACCATCACGCTGTTTACCTATTTGGGGTAGGCAGAGAGGACCGAACACTAGATTCCTCTATCTTGACATACATTTCTCGCTTCATTCACGTTCATGCATCGTGTCATACACGCTCTGCTATTATTCTTACTTCTGACACCTCCATCTTTCAAAATTCAATTAATGTGATCGTGCTAACTTTTCCTTGGCCGACCTCTACCTTTCGTTCCTCTTTTATCACCCTTATATACTTTTTTCGTCAGTCGATCATCATTCATTCTTTCTACGTGGCTAAACCATCTAAGGGCATTTACTCACGATATCTCTTTCAATCATACATCTCATTTCTTATTCTGTCATAGGTAGGTACCTAAATATTACACAAATGTGTATATTAGCCGATCGCGTAACGTACAGCCGAAGTTGAAAAATCGTGCGTTAGATAGTGGTTACCTTTATCACACCTCAAGAAATTTATAAAGCGACTAATCAGAAGATATCACCTTTCCAATGGAAACAAAAATCATCGAAATCGGTCAACTTTTGTCAGAATTTTCACTGAACATAAAATCACGTCGAATTATTATATGTAACCCAGGTTTTAATAATAAACGAGAGGGTTGTGGCCAACCATCAACTCTCAACTATATGTAAATAGTAAGAGCATATTTGTCTTCTTGAAAGATTGACAATCCCTAAATATATTTTTATGATGAACATTACAATTAAATTACTAAACACATAAAAATAATCTATAGCCTGAGAGCAATTTGAAAGTTTTGATTGATTACGTTCATGTAGATGTCGGTTTTTTATATATAAGTAAGAGATAATTATATGTGTCTAAGTTTTCAATTGAAATGTATTTACTTCATTTTTTTGCAAAAAAAGAATTTAGTCACGACCACATTCAATACAAATTGTAAGGAAAACGACACGAGGACTCATTGATCGACTTTAGTTTGATTATCTAATTAATCTTCATAATATTATTATGCCATCAAGTGGTTTACCCATTCGGGGTAGGAAAAAAAAGGACTGAACTCCACATTATACTATCCTGACATACGTACCTACATAGTTTATGATAGTTATATGTACCTACCTAGATATATTATATAATACAAAACATATATTATATTTTATAATTTCGATTCAGGTTTAATTATTTGGTAAGTAGGTACTTATTTTTCAAATATTATTTTTATCTACTTATATATTTATTTATTTTTAAATAAACCTACATATAAAATTGATATTTCATTACATTTGTAGCTGCAATACTGTAGGTACCTACTGTAAATTAGTCAATTCCAAGTAGGTATTTAGTATAAAACATAAAAGTAATAATAATAATAATTTTGAATGATTTATATAGCAACGTCTTCGTGAATGTCTCACCTCAACACCGCTTAACTATTCATATACCTACATGTACACATACTCAAGACATCGGCAGTTGGATCTCATGTATTAATTTTTAACATACACAAAACATATAAGATCGTTTCATAACAAGCAACAATTATAATATATATCTATAGTCATATTGTAATTCACGCGATTGTCATAGGTACCATACCATCACGCTGTTTACCTATTTGGGGTAGGCAGAGAGGACCGAACACTAGATTCCTCTATCTTGACATACATTTCTCGCTTCATTCACGTTCATGCATCGTGTCATACACGCTCTGCTATTATTCTTACTTCTGACACCTCCATCTTTCAAAATTCCATTAATGTGATCGTGCCAACTTTTCCTTGGCCGACCTCTACCTTTCGTTCCTCTTTTATCACCCTTATATACTTTTTTCGTCAGTCGATCATCATTCATTCTTTCTACGTGGCCAAACCACCTAAGGGCATTTACTCACGATATCTCTTTCAATCATACATCTCATTTCTTATTCTGTCATAGGTAGGTACCTACCTAAATATTACACAAATGTGTATATTAGCCGATCGCGTACCGTACAGCCGAAGTTGAAAAATCGTGCGTTACATAGTGGTTACCTTTATCACACCTCAAGAAATTTATAAAGCGACTAATCAGAAGATATCACCTTTCCAATGGAAACAAAAATCATCGAAATCGGTCAACTTTTGTCATAATTTTCACTGAACATAAAATCACGTCGAATTATTATATGTAACCCAGGTTTTAATAATAAACGAGAGGGTTGTGGCCAACCATCAACTCTCAACTATATGTAAATAGTAAGAGCATATTTGTCTTCTTGAAAGATTGACAATCCCTAAATATATTTTTATGATGAACATTACTATTAAATTACTAAACACATAAAAATAATCTATAGCCTGAGAGCAATTTGAAAGTTTTGATTGATTACGTTCATGTAGATGTCGGTTTTTTATATATAAGTAGGAGATTATTATATGTGTCTAAGTTGTCAATTGAAATGTATTTACTTCATTTTTTTGCAAAAAAAGAATTTAGTCACGACCACATTCAATACAAATTGTATGGAAAACGACACGAGGACGCATTGATCGACTTTAGTTTGATTATAATAATTTTGAATGATTTATATAGCAACGTCTTCGTGAATGTCTCACCTCAACACCGCTTAACTATTCATATACCTACATTTACACATACTCAAGACATCGGCAGTTGGATCTCATGTATTAATATTTAACATACACAAAACATATAAGATCGTTTCATAACAAGCAACAATTATAATATATATCTATAGTCATATTGTAATTCACGCGATTGTCATAGGTACCATACCATCACGCTGTTTACCTATTTGGGGTAGGCAGAGAGGACCGAACACTAGATTCCTCTATCTTGACATACATTTCTCGCTTCATTCACGTTCATGCATCGTGTCATACACGCTCTGCTATTATTCTTACTTCTGACACCTCCATCTTTCAAAATTCAATTAATGTGATCGTGCTAACTTTTCCTTGGCCGACCTCTACCTTTCGTTCCTCTTTTATCACCCTTATATACTTTTTTCGTCAGTCGATCATCATTCATTCTTTCTACGTGGCTAAACCATCTAAGGGCATTTACTCACGATATCTCTTTCAATCATACATCTCATTTCTTATTCTGTCATAGGTAGGTACCTAAATATTACACAAATGTGTATATTAGCCGATCGCGTAACGTACAGCCGAAGTTGAAAAATCGTGCGTTAGATAGTGGTTACCTTTATCACACCTCAAGAAATTTATAAAGCGACTAATCAGAAGATACCACCTTTCCAATGGAAACAAAAATCATCGAAATCGGTCAACTTTTGTCATAATTTTCACTGAACATAAAATCACGTCGAATTATTATATGTAACCCAGGTTTAAATAATAAACGAGAGGGTTGTGGCCAACCATCAACTCTCAACTATATGTAAATAGTAAGAGCATATTTGTCTTCTTGAAAGATTGACAATCAATCCCTAAATATATTTTTATGATGAACATTACTATTAAATTACTAAACACATAAAAATAATCTATAGCCTGAGAGCAATTTGAAAGATTTGATTGATTACGTTCATGTAGATGTCGGTTTTTTATATATAAGTAGGAGATTATTATATGTGTCTAAGTTTTCAATTGAAATGTATTTACTTCATTTTTTTGCAAAAAAAGAATTTAGTCACGACCACATTCAATACAAATTGTATGGAAAACGACACGAGGACTCATTGATCGACTTTAGTTTGATTATCTAATTAATCTTCATAATATTATGCCATCAATTGGTTTACCCATTCGGGGTAGGAAAAATAGGACTGAACTCCACATTATACTATCCTGACATACGTATCTACATAGTTTCATGTGTAAATGTTGCCAACCTAATAATAAATTAGTGTTGCCAACAATTAAAATGAACCATAAAATATATCCAAAACAATATTCAATATTTTGTTTTTGCATAAATTAAGATATGTATTAATAACAAGAGGAAAAAGTCATAATGTACCAAATATACCAGGGTGGGCTAATAATTAGATCAGGGACTGTATGTGAATTTACATGAAAAAGGTAATGTGGGGACGGTGTCTTAATAAGTTTGTTTATCATATTATGCGGACGGTGTGTAATTGAGTACGAATTTGCATGAACATGCGAACAGTGTGTGAATTCGTACGTATTTCTTGTAATGAGGGGACGGTGTGTTAATAAGTTTGTTTATCATATTATACGGACGCTGTGTAATTGCGTACGAATTTACATGAAAATGCGGACAGTGTGTGTGATTTCGTACGAATTTATTGTAATGTAAGGACAGTGTGTTAATAAGTTTGTTTATGATATTATGCAGACGCTATGTTACCAAACGTCCGCGGAATCCGCATTTTTGTCACGTTCTTCGAATGACGATATCTCCGTACCACTCGAGTGTATAAAAATTCCTGATAGATAGCTGCGTTGGAGGGAGAAAACACTCGCGGGTTCCACAGCTCAAATATTGCTAAATCAACGGGAAAGGTAGGACCGCACAATCGGTAATTTTGTAAAGGTCTTCACAATGGGACATCCGCGAACAAGGGTGTGTGTGTGTGTGTGTGTGTGTGTGTGTGTGTGTGTGTGTGTGTGTGTGAGAGAGAGAGAGAGAGTATGAAAGGATCTCTGATCTCTTTATGTGTGCAAATTAATCTATCTCTAAACAAACGCCTCTCTCTCTATCT
This sequence comes from Molanna angustata, assembly GCA_963576475.1. Taxonomy (NCBI): domain Eukaryota; kingdom Metazoa; phylum Arthropoda; class Insecta; order Trichoptera; family Molannidae; genus Molanna; species Molanna angustata. The sequence goes on along the minus strand of OY754983.1, from coordinate 21,155,376 downwards.
GACTCTTCTCTTCCTCTACGAATCAACCAATCAGTTGTATTACCAATCACGTACTGAATAAATTATTTGTTTTGCAGATGGTGACAACACATGCACAACGGAAGACAACCAGCCCGGAGAATGTGTCCAATATTACCTCTGCAATGGCAACAATTCTATCATTGTAGACGGCACTGGCATATTGGATATTAGGTAACTATTTTTTCATTAGTCACATATCATCACGCCGTTTCCCTGTTTGGGTTAGGCAGATAGAACCGAACGCCCGACTCTTTTATCTTGACATACGTGTGTTGCCTCATTTACCTACATCGTGTCATACATGCTATCCTATTATTTTAACTTCGTCATCTTTCAAAATCTCATTTATATGATCATCCCAACTCTTTCTCGGCCGGCCCCTACTTCTCATTCCATTCGTTTCAGCCTTGTATACTTTATTTATCAGGCGTTCATCGTTCATCCTCTCTACATGTCCGTAACCATCGCGGAGCATTTATATTCATCCTACTTACAATATCTCTTTCAATATTGAATTCTCGTCTGATTTCCATATTCCTTATCCGATCATAGATTGATTTGTCACACAATCGTCTTAGGGACTTTGTTGCGGCTTGGTAATACATGCATTCATACCTTCCCGACATTTCCTATTTTTTCGCCCTAGCAACATCCATAAATCTAAAATATACCCAATTAACCCCGTTGCAAAAATAAATCTCAAGCATATCCACACCAAAATTCCACTCAGCCAGTACTGCATCGACAAACCCTGACACAACGTAAAAAAAAACAAATCGTAGAAGCGCCGTACGGCCGTGCAGTGATATCAAACATTAAATTTAATAAAACATTAGTGGAAAGTAATATCTACTTAGGAACATCCATCCGTTAGCAAATCGTAAACATACTTACGAATATTTGGTCTTTCGTTTATAAGATCGGCCCTAAATCATTCATTTGGGTGGGCCTAAGCCCATTCAGACCTCATTTCCACAGTGTTAATTTTTTCTTTCATACGTCTTCTGCCACGTCCATGTCTCACTCGCATACATTAATCTTGAGACGACTATTCCATTGTGCACATCGATCTTTGCTTAGATAATTGGGTCAGAATAACAAATAAAATATACATAACACCAAGATAAAATAAAAAACATCATAGCAACAAATGAGGGATTGGGAAGGAACAAGAAGAGGAAATTGAAATCGGGTGTTTAGGGATAAATATTACGTAGCAAAGGGAAGGAAGGAAAAGGAGAGGGATCAGGTATTATCGGAGAGATATCCCTGCTTTAGTCTTTTCTTGAAAATGGAAAGTGAGTTTGACGAAGTTATATCAGGACTCAAATTATTCCAGAGTCTTGCTGAACGCACTTCAAAGGAAGAGCTGAAAAATTCAGTGTTGTGAATTGGGATAGTTAATGTAGTACGTTCAGCAAATCGAAGCGATAGGCCGTGATTAGATAAATAGGTGAATTTGGTTTTAAGGTACTGCGGTGAATTAGGATTAAACAGCGTATTATATATGTATAAATGACAAAATATGTATATTTCGCCGTTGTCGTATCTTAGGCCAAATGGAGAAGATTGATTCCCGACAGGGAAAAAATCCAATTTAAAAATATTCGATTATTTTTTTGTATATATTATGTTTTTATTGCTGTAGAATTCTATTAAATAAATAAAATGAAAAATGCATTTAGTTAACGTATAGGTACATACATCGTTTATCTGAAATTATTGAACCAAATCTTTAATATGACCGCAAACCAACAAGTTAAGGAAACGTTAAATAGCACTGTGGTTAATTATTTCTTATTTTGATATGAAAATCTATAAAACTTTTGTAGACATTACTGACTGTGAGGACTTACACTTAATATACTGCACACATTTATATTATATACAATTTCACACATCATTCACACAATATCTCACCATAATATGTAACCATTCCTAATATATCTTAATATACTACAATATCTTCAACGACAACCTGTCATTGGCTTTATTATTAATCAAATCATCTTTATCTTCTTTATATAAGTATATAATTCTTCTGTACGTGTGTATGTCACTGAACTCCTCCTAAACGGCTGAACTGATTTTGATGATTTTTTTGTGTGTGTTTGTGTGAGTCCCTGAATGGTTTAGATTCACAAAATGGATTTCCAAACATTAATATAATAAAATGAAAATAAAAAACATGATTTTTTATAACTTTAAATTACTATAGGTGGCGCTAATGTCGAATTGGAAATGTTTAGTTTTTTCCATCTGACAACACAAAGAAATCTGTCATTTGCGTCGTATTTTGGTTAAATTTTGACATTTCAATTTCTTTTTTTCGGTATTATTCATATTTCAATATTATATACATGTGCATGCAATTTTAATTTCTGTTCGCTGTATCGTTATTATTCATTTTTCAATTCATTCATTTCCGTGTCCAGACCATCGATGCTATATTTCAACTATATGAATGTGCATTAAATGACAATCAATCCAACTTCAAAGTGTTTATCGGCTCAATTAACAGTCAAGAAATAAGAAATAATCATTTTTGTAATCGCATAAAAGTAGGATAGCTAATATTCGGGACGGACAACGTCTGTCAGGTCCGCTAGTTTTATATAATTTATTATATGCTGTATGTTGTCCTCTAAATAAATAAATAAAATGTAAATAGCACACACACACCCTGATACATTGTGATGAAACTTTCAAAAGACTAGTTGATAATTTGCATTATTAAAAAAACTTTAAAATTAAATTTTCGTAATAGATTACATTTTTTTAAATATCTTCAAGCTCTAAAACACCACAACACAAAACTACTGGAGACACGCAGATTAATCCAAGATATTTGTTTTCTATATAAAATCATTAACGGTCTGGTCGACAACGCACCCCTTCTAAGCTCACTCCGTTTTCACTGTCCACTTAGAAGAAATAGAAACCAGTCTCTCTTTTACATAGAACCTTCTAAAACTAACTATATGCTAAATTCTTATATTAATAGAGCTTGTACTGGGTAAAATAGAAATTGTTTGAGTGATCCGGAATTGGATATGTTTGCTTCAAGTTTTTATGTATTCAAAAAAACATTGTGAATTTGTCGGATATTTAATCAGTGTTGTTTTGTTGTACACATCTTTAACTTTTTAACTTAATTTAAATTTATTATTGTTCATACATTGAGACACGTGAGGTATAAATCATAATATGAGTTTCTATTAGTCGATGCTTCCCCCCACTCCCCTCCCTACCTCTCTCCTTTCCCATCCTGTCTTCATAATTATTAATAAATGTGTATGTGCTTAATATTTTTATAGAATACTTAAATTGGCAACATAAAAATTATCTCTGTATATTTGTATAAATCTTTAAACAAATAAAATTAATTAAAAAATAAAAATAAAAAACAATAAAATACTTACGATTTAACTTTAAACATTGTAACTGATGCTTATCCTTGACAGAAGCACATCAAATAATGCCACTAAAAATAGCGGGAATTTGATGAAAAAGACAAATCTGTGTTGTCAGGAGTATTAACTAATTAATTCATGCGGCAATTCTTTCAAATTTTATGGCTATTCTTTTATAATTGCGATTTAATGACCGATTGAAAAATGGGGCGCTGGACGACGGACGTATATGGGTTTTATGCAATAAAAACCAGGACCTACTTACACATTAATGTTACATGTTCAATGCACCATCTTATATTGACTTCTGATTGAATTTCAGGCGTCAGGGCCCGTGCGAGTCCTACATGGAGGTGTGTTGCCTGCCCCCGAGCCGCACGGAGGAAATCATCACCCCCCCGCCCCCCGTGGTACCACGCCCCACTGGCTGCGGGATCCGCAACCCCGATGGCGTGGGCTTCCGCATCACGGGCGACAAGGACGGCGAGGCGCAGTTCGGGGAATTCCCGTGGATGGTGGCCATCTTGAGGTGCTTCTTAAAAATCTTACTATTTATTGATTTACTTGTTTATTTATTTATTTACGTATTTATTTATTTATTTGTTTATTTATTCATTTATTTATTTATTTATTAACGTATTTATTTATTAACGTATTTCATTTTCATTTATTTATTTATTAACGTATTCATTTATTTATTTACTAGCTTTTATGTCCCGCCGTTGGCCAAGAATGTAAAATTGTGAAAGAAAAAGCAATCGTTTTTATAATATTGTCACCCAATTATTTTGCAATATCAGACTATGAAAAGTAGTTTGAAATTTGATTGAGTTTAAGTATTGTAAAATGTTCAAGTGATGGCCACAACCCATTCTTTTTTATATATTGCTATAAAGTGTGAATGAAGTATAATATTTATACAATTTCTGCTCGCGTGGACTATGCGTAATGGTTTTTAATATGACTGTTTATCAACGTTGTAAAGAGATTGGTTTGGCCACAACCCCCATTTTTAAATATTATCATCGAAAACAAATTGTAATGTGTACCTATTGAAAAATTAGTAATTTTGGATGTTGGGATGTGGTTAAAATTTGATTAAACAAACGTAGGTACTGAAAAGATCTAGTATTGGTCACATCCCATTCGTTTTTATATTTTTTCATCAAGTGTGCATTATATTTTTGCACAATTAGACTGAAAGTCTACATTAACGAAGAAGAAGAAGACTTAAACTATAGTAAATAGTTTTTAATTTGAATATAAACGTTGTGAAGAGTTCAGTAATGGCAACAACCCCCATTCTTTAAATATTAGGTTTTGAAAATTATTCAAAATAGGATGATATAAATGGTTTAAATTTGATTAAACAAAAGTATTGAAAAGATTCTAGTGCAGGTTACATCGTCACATCCCACATCCCATTCGTTTTTACATATGTATTTTCATCAAGTGTGCATATCGTTGATAATATTTCTGCACAATAGACTTTTAGACTTAAAACTAACCCAAAAAACTAAATAAAAAAGAGAAAAATAAGTATAAGACTACAAGAAATAGTTTGTATAAAAAACTATTCCAATGGTCTACATAAAATAAGTAAAAATACATATACCTAATAGAAGAATTAGACTATTGGAAATAGATTGTATAAAAGCTCACCCATAGGTCTACAAAAAAGAAGAAGAAGAATAATTAGGCTATTGGAAATAGTTTGTATAAATACTGACCAAAAGGTCTACATAAAAGAAAATGAATAAAAACTCTCCCAAAAGTCTACTTACTTAAATGAAGAAGAATAATAATTAGACTAAAGGAAATAATTTTTATAAAAAAATGACCCAAATGTATACATAAAAGAAGAAGAAGATGAATTAGACAATAGGAAATAGTTTGTATAAAAACTGCCCTAAAGGTCTACATAAAATTAAGAAGAAAAAGAATTAGACTCCAGGACCCGCCGCTTCAGACCCTTCAGTACCTCCCGTCCCTTCAGGCCCTTCAGTACCTCCCGTCCCTTTAATCCCTCATTACGTCCCTTCCCATCAGGCCCTTCAGTACCTTCCGTCCCTTCAGGCAGTTTTATACCTCCCGTCCCTTCAGGCCCTTTAGTGCCTCCCTTCCCTTCATTACACCCCGTCCCATCAGTCGGTTAAGAAAAGTTTAAATCCAGAAACCATCCTGGAAGAACCGCGAAGAGATGAAAGAACCTTCTTTTCCCAGGATGCTCTACCTTAATAGGTAAAATGACTAAATACACGAAGAAGAAGAAAAAAGTTTAAACCCAGATACCTGCGAAGATATGGAAGGAAAATTGGACCTTCTTCTCCCAGGATATTCCACCTTCATAGGTTAAATGACCAAATGCACGATGAAGAAGAAAAAGAAGAAGAAAAAAGTTTATATCCAGAAACCGTCTTGGAAGACCTGCGAAGAGATGGAAGGACAGTTGGACCTTCTTCTCCCAGGATTCTCCAACTTCATAGGTAAAATGACCAAAAATACACGATGAAGAAGAAGAAGAAGAAGTAAGTTTAAATCCAGATACCTGCGAAGAGATGGAAGGAAAATTGGACATTCTTCTCCCAGGTTAGTCCACCTTCAAAGGTAAAATGACCAAATAGACGATGAAGAAGAAGAAGAAAAAATTTGGAATATTTATTGTAGGAGAACCGGGAAATCAAGGCACCTACAGGGCTGACGACCTGTCATCGGCTGGTTTACGTGATCACTTTACGCAAGCGCATAAAGTGATCACGTAAACCAGCCGATGACAGGTCGTCAGCCCTGTAGGTGCCTTGATTTCCCGGTTCTCCTACAATAAATATTCCAACTTCGTCTCTATTGAGATAATTAAAAATCTGTTAAAAAATATCTTTGACTCCCGACAGGGAAAAAAACCCAATGTTTGCGCATATGCAATAATAAAAATATTCGATAAGAAGAAAAAAGTTTAAATCCAGAAACCTGCGAAGAGATGGAAGGAAAATTGGACCTTCATCTCCCAGGATAGTTCATCTTCATAGGTAAGATGACCAAGTACACGTTGAAGAAAAAGAAGAAAAAAGTTTATATGCAGAACCCGTCCTGGAAGACCTGTGAAGAGATGGAGGGACAGTCGGACCTTCTTTTCCCAGGATATTCCCCCTTCATAGGTAAAACGACCAAATACACGAAGAAGAAGAAGAATAAGAAAAAAGTTTAAATCCAAAAACCATCCTGGGCATACAATCGACAATTCACCAAAGTTTCATTATAATCGGACAAACGGTTGATAAATAAATAAATAAAATAATTTTCCTATAGGAAATCAGTATAGGTATATTATTGTTGATTTGTAAGTAAATAGTATTAGGTAGGTACCTACCTACAACAACCTTCTAAATAAATTCGATTCCTAACAAATTTTATTTGAATATCACATTCTTTCTGTAGCCATGGAAACGATTCGAACACGTAAGTAATATCGAATGGTTTGGATACATTTTTTGAATATGTAGGTACCTACATTGGTTTGTTCGATGCCATAAAAATGAAAATTGTCAGAAAAATCAAATATTATTTACAAATTATGCAATTTTATTATGCCTATATCTTTACTAATAAAAAACACATTTTTACAATATATGTCTTAAAACTTGCCGTAATGTCTTGTGTTTCATTTTATTATTTCATAATTACATTTATTTCAAAGGTTTATTATTTTCAAGAACATATTCATTCGGTGGGAAAATGAAATATTGTATGAAAAGATATTAAAATGGCGGCGTTTATGTACAAAAGGCTTACTTTAAAAATAAGTTAAACATTATAATTATACCAAATATTCACCATGTTCTTCACTTAAACGCTAAGTTATACTTCAAAATATATTTTTTTGTGTAAATACGTACTTCTAACTTTTAAACTAACAGATATTTGCGTGCAAAATGTACACTTTTTTGACAGCTCTTGGTTTTTCAGAAGGCGTGACACACACACACACACACACACACACACACACACACACACACACACACACACACATACACACACAGACACTAACATTTTGATTGCTTTATTACTTTAGATTAACATATATATGGTTGGATAATTTATATAGCGCCGTTTTCGTGAAAACTCACCTCACGTATTCATTCACGTATTCATCCTAACGTATTCATTTATTTATTTATTAACGTATTCATTTATTTATTTATTAACGTATTCATTTATTTATTTATTAACGTATTCATTCATTCATTCATTCATTCATTCATTCATTCATTCATTCATTCATTCATTCATTCATTCACTCATTCACTCATTCACTCATTCACTCATTCACTCATTCACTCATTCACTCATTCACTCATTCACTCATTCACTCACTCACTCACTCACTCACTCACTCACTCACTCACTCACTCACTCACTCACTCACTCACTCACTCACTCACTCACTCACTCACTCACTCACTCACTCACTCACTCATTCATTCATTCATTCATTCATTCATTTATTTATTTATTTATTCATTTATTTATTTATTTATTTATTAATTCATTTAAGATCGTGTAATGATCTTATATAAGACCGCTCCTTCACTAAAAAATATTATGATAACTGAACTGGCTACCTTCGTTTTATCCAAATCTTTTTTTATTTATTTTATTTTATTTTTTATTTGTTCAGAAACTTAACAACTATACATTTAAATGCTTAATTGTAAAGAAGAATACAAAAGAAATAGGCAATTATAAAGTTTCACATATTTAAATTATTATATATTAGTGATGTTGGGTAGTTATTGTGTGATGTTGAGTGTATGTGGCGGAAAGGGAAGGATAATGGATATAGGAAAGCGTTGATAAGGAAGGGATGAAGGTTTGATTTTTACCGCGCGTAATTGGCGTTTCATCGATATCTTTGTGAAGTTAAATATATCAGGTTGGGGGTCAAGACTGTTGTAATAGTTTATTTAAAAAAAAAAATCTGTGCGTAATTTGTTCTCTGCAGTGTAGAGTCTAGAAAAGGTGATTTTGGCGTGTTGTTTACATGGGGCAGTTTAAAGAATTTTTTTGAAGTAGGTAAGAGCTGTCTACAAGGTTATTAAGTATTTTATAAAGCAGAAAGACATTGGATATCTTTCTTCTTTTCTCAAGTGATATAAACCCATGTAATTTTAAAGATTGGTAATAATTTTGGCGGTAATTTTTTTTTCTAAAATTAAGCGTAATATAGGTTTTTTTTCTATTTATGGATGTACTGTTTGGTTGTACAAAACCAAATGTTTTGTAGTCACTGTGTCATATTCTGATTCGTCTTAATTTATCCGTCAGAATTTTAGTATATGAGAAATGTTAAAAAAATGACTGAATTTATACGGGACTCATTACGTCACACAGCGCGGATAAATTCCTTTTATCTACGGTCGCTCGTTGATTTAGACGTTTTAGTATTCTGAAATGAATCAGAATAGGACATAATATAGTTCGGTTAATTTAAACATGAAATTTGGTTACTATTTTCAAAAATAGTATCGATTTGTTTTTACCTTATTTATAAATTGTGTATTTTCAGTAAATTATTTGAAAAAATCATTATAGATCAAATTAATCCTGAAATAAGAACATCTTTAACTATTAAACAACATGGATTCCTTAGTAAAAGATCAGTGGAAACCAATTTATTAGAATTTACCGACCATTCATTTTCTGCCTTACTCGAAAATAACCAGTTAGATACAATATACCTAGATTTTGCCAAAGCGTTCGACAAAATTAACCACAATATTCTGTTGTTTAAATTATGGAACTTTGGCATACGTGGCGATCTGTACAGATGGATAAAGTCTTATATAACAAATAGATCACAAGCAGTAGCCGCCAAAGGTTTCCAATCGTGTTTTGTTCCAATTCCCTCCGGAGTACCACAGGGTTCTCACCTGGGTCCATTGCTTTTCCTGATCTACATTAACGACATAACACAATGCATAGCTACCTCTGAAATAATTCTTTTTGCCGACGACAGTAAATTATATAAACAAATCTCATCTACACATGACTGCTCACTGCTACAACAGGATTTAAATAACCTTTTTTGCTACTGTGAAAAAAATCAATTATATATAAATATAAATAAATGTTTCTCAATGAGTTTCAGTAGAAGCAGAAATGTAATTAAATTTCACTACACTATTAATAATAATATATTGTCGCAAAAACTCGAAGCGAGAGACCTACGCGTTATCCTTGATAACAAACTATCATTTATTCCTCATATTGATTCTGTCGTAAATAAAAGCTACAGAAACTTGGGTTTCATACAAAGAATAACCAAATCCTTCAAAGAAACAACCTCGCTTGTTCTTCTATTTAATGCCTTCGTTAGAAGTCATTTGGAGTTTGCATCAACCGTATGGAGCCCTAGTTACAATATTCACATCGACAGAATTGAGAGGATTCAGAGAAGGTTTGTTAAAACGCTTAATTTTAGAAAAAAAATTTACCGCCATGATTATGACCAATCTTTAAAATTACATGGGTTTCTATCACTTGAAAAAAGAAGAAAGATATCCGATGTCTATCTGCTTTATAAAATACTTAATAACCTTGTAGACAGCTCTTACCTACTCCAAAAAATTTCTTTCAACTGCCCCATGAAAACAACACGCCAAAATCACCTTTTCTATACACCATACTGCAGAACAAATTACGCACAGAATAATTATGTCAACAGATGCTTAAATTATTACAATAGTCTTGACCCCCAACCTGATATATTTAACTCCACACAGACATCGATGAAACGCCAATTACGCGCAGTTATTGGTAATATTAATGGTTAAAAATCAAACCTACTTTCCTTAAACATTCATTCCTTCCTTATCAACGCTTTCCTATATCCATTACCCTTCCCTTTCCCCCACATACACTCACCATCTTACAATGACTACCCAACATTAATAATGTATAATAATTTAAATATGTGAAACTTTATAATTGGCTATTTATTTTGTATTCTCATTTGAAATTAAGTATTATAAATGTTAAGTTTCCAAACAAATAAAAAAATAAAAATAAAATAAAAAATAAATTAAATATTACAGGGAAGAGCCCGTGGCCGCGTCCGGTCAGAAGCTGAACGTGTACCAATGCGGTGGGTCCCTGATCCATCCCCAGGTGGTGCTGACGGCCGCCCACTGCATCCCCAAGTCGGTGGCGGCACCTCCGGCCGGAGGCGCCGCGGGGGCCCCCCCCAAGCTGAAGGTCAGGGCGGGGGAGTGGGACACACAGACAAAGAACGAGATATTCCCCCACCAGGACAGGATCGTCTCAAAGATCGTATCGCACGACCACTACTATCCAGGTATGTTACCGAGACAAGTCACATTTTTTTTTTTCTACCCATCACGCAATTTCAGATCTCAGTTTTTGTTCTATATCGACCGTCGTTACAAAAACTTGTATGCAAATAGTTCTGCCTCAATAAGATTTAAAAGTGCCTTGTCCGCTGGCTTCTCAGTCCAGAAGGGTGTCCGCCAGGGATGTATACTTTCCCCTGCTCTCTTTAACATCTACGGAGAGTATAAAATTAGGAAAGCTCTGGATGGTTGGGAGGAAATCAGCATTGCTGGCAAGAAAATCTCCAACTTACGTTTTGCAGACGACACAACTATGGTAGCCACAAACGAGACCGATATGAAACAACTCTTGGAACTCGTGTTGAGAGGGAAAGTCTATCACTCGGACTGAGAATAAACCAATGCAAAACCAAACTGATAGTGATTGATAGAGCATGTAGATAAACTTCCCCCAATAAACTCTCTAAACCATCTTGAAATAGTACATGACTTCACATATCTGGGTTCCAACATATGTGACACTAGTGGTTGTGAAGCGGAAGTGAAAAGACGCATCGCCATGGCAAAGAGAGCACTGGGAAAACTCATAAGAGTGTGGAAGGACAGGACCATCACAAAAAACACGAAGGCTAGACTCATCAGGGCTCTGATATTCTCGATGTTCCTGTATGGTGTGGAAACATACACTTAGGGAGTCAGAGCGAAAGAGGATCGATGCTTTCGAAATTTGGTGCTGGAGGCGTACCTATTTTGCGCATCCCATGGACAGCCAAAAGAACGAATGTGTCAATTCTAGATGAGCTGAAGATCGAGGATCGTCTGTCGACGATATGTTACAGGCGTATCCTTCAATTCTTTGGACACATTGCCAGAATGGAACCAGACTGCCTCGAGAAGCTTGTTGTGATGGGCAGCGTGGAAGGACGGAGATCTCATGGTCGCTCACCGACCAGATGGAGCGATTTGGTTAAGTCCACAATGGGGTCTTCGGTTACTGGTGCTCTGCGTTCAGCCCAAAATCACAATCGCAATCGCTATCCTCAGTCATGAGGAAAAGTACGAATACATATATATATATACACAAACTACTCACAAAACAGGCACATTTAACGGAGATACCGTTCCAGGTAAGTTACCGAGACAGTGAGTCAGCACTTTTAACTACCCGAACTTCCATCCGCTACGAATATGTTTTTTTTTATTCCCTCTCACAAATTTAATTGTTTTTTTTATGCCCATCACGCAATTTCAGATCTCCCCCCCCTCCCAACAGCTGATTCCATCACAAAGAAATAAAAACAAATTTAAATGGCACACATAAATACATCTACCCTGAGCATTGTTATCAGAGACATTACATGACGGAATATCCTTCGCCACCAAGCTCTTCCGTCGTCTTTCGGGACGCCCTTTTGGTCTTTAGCCAGGAATTCGATAGTCCAGCGATAGTCCATATTGCCCATTGTAAGTGAATTAATAAAATTAAAGACAAAATGTAACAGTCAAATCTTAGTTGTACGTTAAAATTAAATTTGTAAATTTTCCAGGTGGTTTGTTCAACGATATTGCCCTCCTGTTCTTGGAGTCGCCCATTGATGAAGCCGAGAACATCGGTGTGGTCTGTCTGCCGCCATCTGGTTCTACGGCGCCTCAGGCTCGCTGCATGGCCTCCGGATGGGGCAAAGACGTCTTCGGCAAAGCTGGCAGATACCAAGTTATACTCAAGAAGGTACGCGCTTGTTAAAATTTCGTTCTTCAAATACTGTATCATCTGAGAAGGTTGACGACCATCAGGGCTGTCTCCACCTTGTTTACTATGCCCTATACAGTACCTTCGACGTCGAAGTTCCTTTTCTGAATCACTGCCTCAGATTAAAAAGCCATGTGACTCTTCGTCGTCCTCTCCACCCTTTTATCCTTCCCTGGATCACAATCTGCAGGAGTTCGAACATTTACCCTCTCATTATATGCTCAGTATTGCAGTTTTCTTGTCTTTATGTAGTTAACGGCCGCTTTCTCCAAGGTCCCTCAAAACCGAATATCAGCTAAGTACCCATTCGAAACTTAAATCCTTAAGTAGCTTACTTAATAAATTTGCATTTCACCAACAAATAACAGCCACACTAAGCTAAGGTCAGGATTAGTTTTTGTTATGTTTCCGGTGAACATGAATATGGACTCAAGATAACGTTACTTTAAAAAATATGCAAATAAGAAATACATAATAAACTATAAAAATATCATTAAAATATTCTAACGTGTGAATTTCACGATTTTTTCTCTATATATAAATTAATTATAAAAAAGTACTACTTTGATCTCATGAGTACAGGTAATTGCCGCTGGCGCCAACAGATGGCGCTAGCGGCGCTCGCTGTCAGGGTAGCCTTGTTTGTACACCAGTTTTTGTTTTTGACACATCATGTACAGACAGTTTATTTAGTATTCACACCAATTTAGTTATTTTATTTTAATATTTGTTACTTTTTTAAATATACAATGCAACTGGCTCATGCCAGCCGCAATTATAACTACAGACAAACCTAACCAATCTCTTTTTACCAAACTTTTGTAGGTTTGGTTTAAAAAATCGGTGTACATCCTAGGATATACTCGCTGTCATGGCTGTTTATTCGCTTCGCACTTGTTGATTGTTGAGATTGTTCGACACGGGACGCGCATATTTATCAGAGTATAATATTTAGCAGAGTATAATTATGGATAAACCAAGGAAACGTTCTACAAATTTTACCCCCAGTGAAAAAACTAAATTAATTTAATTAGTTTAAAAAAACACGGCAATTACTTCATAACAAACGGATGGAGCATGTCTATTTCATCGACCAATTCAACGATTTCACAAATCAAGCCATCTTCCAAGATGATAATAAACAAAATATAACTTAAATTTTACAAAAAAAAAGATAAATTCAATAATAAAACAACTCTGCGACGAAATCGTAAATCTATCTGTCAAACGCGTTAAGTGACGCTTATGACGGTTAATCCACTAGAGACCGCCACTTAAAATTTTATGCGCCGACGTCGCTAAGCGAGGCTAAGATTGTTTGGTGAAATGCAATTTTGCGCTAAGTGGTTCATAAATGTGATTTTTTAAGTTAAGGAGCCTTGGGGAAATCGGGCATAAGAGGCTTAACACCTTTTTAACATATAATAATAATAATAAACACTTCCCTGCACCCTGCGCAAGTTGTGAGTTTAAAATGTCGTCGGGAAGTGTCATAAGACAATACATTAGGGCAGTGATGGGCAAACTTTTTAAGGGGAGGGCCAGATAAAATAAAAAAATATCTAGGCGGGTCGAAAATTTTTTAACAAAACAGATTTTTATGAGTGATAAACTTTATTTTTGATTTTTACATCACACACAACTTATATTTTATAGATTATTCGAAACCATGTCACGGGCCGGATTGACTACCCCGAAGGGCCGGACTTGGCCCACGGGCCGTACTTTGCCCATGACTGCTTTAGGGGGTCTTCCAACACTCCTAATATCCATCTAGTGCTCCACTGTAGTATTTTGAGTGCCCACCTAGAATACCCTTGTTTATAAATTTCTATAAATTTTTTGTACGAAAAAATATTGTATATCACAGATTTGGTGATCCAACTGTCGATTTGTTCGAGAGAACTTTGTTTTCTTATCATATCGACAAAGGATACGCGAGATTTGTATGTAGGGTATATATTTTTCACGGCTTTTCCAAATTTGAAGTCAAAAAACACCAACTTAGGGGCTTGGCAGCATATATGTTCTATATACGGATTTACTCAGAATTCGGAGTAGAACATTTCGTGTCTGTGTGTGTGTCCGTCCCCCGCTTATAACTTTTGATCCGCTCAATTTACAGAGCCCAAAATTTCGGAATATATAAATAGTGATAGGCCTACAAAACTTTTTAACTCTGAATTTTGAATTTTTGTTTCAGGCAGGGGTTATCAACTTTTGAATTTTTACTTTATTTTTACATATATCTCAGAAACCATAAAAGCTAGAACGCTGAAAATTGGTAAGAAAATAGACAAATACAAAATCTCAAATCGGTATTTTCAAAAAAATTACAGAGTTTCTCAAACATTTTTTATTAAGAAAAATATTTTTTTATGATAAATTTATGTGTTTAACTGCCTATATTTCCAAAGTTTTTAAAAATATCGAAAAATGCCGATATATCCCAACTAGATAATTTAATTTTCTGTAAAAAATATGAACATTGTAGTAGTAGGTACATCTCAATTTTTTTTTAACAATTTTTATAAAAATTGAAATTAGTGACGACATTGCTTCATACAATAGGTATGTATGGCAGTCGCATATACACAATATCTAAGAAGACTTAATAGTTTGATACTTAATCTCCATACCACCATGCTATTTTCATATTCTGGGTAGGAAAAAAGGACTGACCTTCATACTGTCCTATCTTGACATACATACCTATATGTGTTGTATAGAAAACAAAATACCTAAAAATATTCAACAATTTGGATTTATGAATTAATAGTTTGGTACTTATTCTTCAACTATACATACTATCGGTATCGACAGTTGGATCTCATGTGTTACATGCAACTAGTATTATACAATATTTTTTCGTGATTCATACATTAGAAGTCAATAAGTATGAATATTTGTGTATTTACATCTCATATACCCAAGGTCATAGATGTTAACGAGGACCTTAATGTTTAAGGTGGAGCTGCCCACAGTAGAGAAGACTCGCTGTCAGTCCGCCCTGAGGAAGACCCGCCTAGGACCACACTTTGAGCTCCATCGCACCTTCATCTGCGCGGGAGGAGAACCTGGGAAGGACGTCTGCAAGGGTGACGGTGGATCGCCCCTTATCTGTCCCGTACCAGTGAGTATAACATTTTTTTTTAAATACTTGCGCCATTTTATTGCCATGTGGCCATTTCTTCCAACTAACCAGTGTTTCCAATTCAGAGAAACAAGATTTGAGTGAGAAATTGATTAAAAATTAACTAAATATTTTAACTTTGTTTACACCACGTGAGAATTGAATTTGCGACCGATTTCGGAACTAACCGTTCCCTCCTCGGGCAGAATTTCAACTAAAAGCTCTTCCTTCACTATTCATGCTGCCCGGCTGTGGAACAATTTAGCATTTGAAATTAGAACTGCCACATCACTTCCAATTTTCAAATCTCGTCTTAAATACTCACTCTTCCTCTCAATTCCATAACGAACATATATCCCAATTTCACTTTCCATCCCTTTTGTTCGCTCCTCATCCTCTCCCTTCCCTTTCTGATTTTCCTCTCCTTTCTGAATTTGTGTAATTTCTCACTTTTGTTTTGCTGTCTTATACTGGTTGGGTTATTGTGTTATTATGTATGTATATGCCGAAACTATGTTATGTAAGTACTGGGAGAAATTGCCTCCAGGCAATAAGTCCGCCATTTTTACTATGTAATTTTATGTATATAAATAAATAAATAAAAGCAGAATATGACTGTGTGTTTAAAAGAAGGCTTTGTATTTGAATATTGGTGGGAGTTCATTAGGGGCGGGTCTTGTGTAGAATGGCTTTGATTGGTTAGATTGATGGAAAGGGGAAACATGTTTAAAAGCGGGCTGTAAGTTAAATTTACTTGATCATTTATTATATTTCTGTTTGAATTAATTGTTTTTTTTTTATTTCAAGTGCCTCTAAATTATCTAAGTGTAAACCTACTTTATTAATGTGTAGAACTTGTGTACGTGATTGAATATTAAATTGGTTGTCATTTATTAATTTCATTATTTATTTATATATCTTCTTGTACATAATATAAACAAATATAATTGTACACTGGTGGGCTTATTGCCACTAGGCAATTTCTTCCAACCAACCAGATTACAAAGTATGACAACATTGTGTACAACAATTAAATATATATTACACTTAAATACTATTAAAACAAAAAAAAATCATAGCAAGAAAAAAGGATATGGTAAGGACAGGAGAGGAAATCGAGATCAGGTGTTCAAGGATAAATATTCCTTCTTTAGTTTTTTCTTGAAAATACTAAGTGAGTTAGACGACGCAATATCCGGACTAAGGCTATTCCATAATCTTGCTGATTGTACTTCGAACGAAGAGCTGAGAAATTCTGTATTATGGATAGGGATGTATTAAATTAGATGTATTAATTATGGATAGGATGTATTACTAGCTATATGTAGCCATGATCCAATTTGTCTGGTTCCCCTTTCTAAGGGTTACGAAGGTCAGATGGCAGTCGCTTCAATGTAATAACCAGACTCGCCAATTCCAGGATCATGGTCAAAGCGTACCCCGATAGAAACGGGACAAAAGCGCCAAGGGGAAAGAAGAAGGATGTATTATTAGTATTAAATGTTCCGCTAATTCCGAGAAGTTATCAATTTTTAAACATCTGACATAATAACAAATTAATTATCCTGGGGATCGAACCCTGTGATTCAATTATATGTTTCCACCTTCTTACATTCCAGGGTTACTCATAAAGATGATGAAGATTAGTTTGATATTAGAATCAGGGGGGGGCAAATGTTCGGTCAAACAGTGAAATCAAAACTAAATTAGTGTAATTGTAATTAAATATTATATCTATAATTATAAGCTGCTTCAGAACAGGTGTTTAACATAGTGAAGCAGTTTACAATCCGCATCTAGTTCTTGAGTATCTTTTTTGTAAAAAAAAATGTATTGTTAAACTTTGGTGTGAATAGAGTGTAAATTATTTCTTATGTTACAAATAAAAAAAACATAAGATGTTGTATGTAGGTACACTATGTTGACACATAAATGTTGTTAAGAAATTTATGTTTCATTTTTTTGTTTTTTTTTGTCATATTTGTTTTTTTTACGTAATGTTCAATTCATTTTTATGAACTTTGCTTTATATGTATATTTTTTTCTTGTTATTTGGCTAGAACTGGAAAATATATGATATATTTAAACAGGAATATTTTAAGTGACCCGTCTCAGAATGGGTTTTCCTAGTGAGACGGGAATTCAGTGGTCTCGAAGAAGAACTTTCCAGCCTTGAAATTGTTTTGCCGTGGTTATAGTGCCTTTCTGTCTGCTGAATCAAAAAAAAATCCAGAATGCCCTTGGTCAACTCTCTGATGCCCAGTTTTACAGTCACAGGCTTGAAGTAATCTCGCGACAATCCATGTCTGTGAATATTATTTTCACAGATGTCGATTGTCTTTTTTTTTTGTACTGTTGTGCCGAGACCACGAGTCTAGAGGAGCTTCTAGAGCTACTCTGAAATTCGTGCCATGCATTCTTTGTCATTCTTACTATCGTTCTGCGAAGGGGCCGTTTTCAGTCCCCGTATGCGGAGCAGGTGGAGACGGGGAACGAAAAATAAATGGAGCTGATCACCCTACATTTTGTCGGACCTAACATACGACAACTGGGAACGGGGTCTTATGGTGACTTTCACCAATGTTACCTAAACTGTCACATAGCTGGGTATCACCTAAGCTTAGGTAGCCCCTAACGTATCGTTTGGTTTTCACCAGTCTATTTTATCCCCTTCCCTAGCTAGGAATTCAAAACGATTATTTTTGTTTATACAGTGGCAACATTTGTATTTAGAATGCATCATATTGCATCATGTTTATTCTATGACTGTCACTTTCTGTCAATTACGTTGTGATTTCGTTCAACATTTCCAAATAATTCAGTTTTCGTTTAGTTGATTTTAGTTATTTTCTTGTTAATAAGTAACCATTACTTGTGCTATTACTAATAATATGTATATTCAATGCCTAAAAATGCAATAATGTTATACATAAATATTGAGGACATCATTTAGCAATTTTGTCTTGTATTTTAGGAAATGCCAATCGAAAGAAAACGGCAACCAAATTTTACCGTCGATGATTGAAACATTACGGCATTTATAATCCTATTCATTTTTATTTTCAAAATGCCTGTAAATCGACGAAAAATTAAAATTATTAACACAATTGACAATATTATGCTACTAAATCGCTATATACTGACTGTCATTTGTTTCTTAAGTATTCGTTTAGGTGGCGGAAATCGGCTCCCCAGAATTAGGGGGCTCTTAGCGTCTTAGGTAACTTAGGTAACGTTAGGTGCTACATAAGAATTCTTAGGTAGCACCTAAGAGTTAGGGGACGTTGGTGAAAGTGACCATTAGGCGAATAATAAGTGTTGGACATAGTAATTTTATACATTGGCGGGTATTCCTTGTTAGAATATTGTAATGTATATCTGACTAACGGCATATTTGTGTAAATTTTCAGGGCCAACCCGACCGCTACATGCAGTCTGGTATAGTGGCTTGGGGCATTGGTTGCGGAGAAACGGGAACACCGGGAGTGTACGCCAACGTGGCAATCCTCAGAGACTGGATCAACGAACAGCTCATCTACAACAACATCGACATGACCGGGTACGAACTGTGAGAGACGCCGCAAAAATCGACGTCAGAATAAGGGTTCGGTGACAAATCGTAACAGTCCAAGCAGAGCATGACAATTCGTAATACACTATTCGTAAAGCCATTTTATTAAGCCCCGTCATTGCAGATGGCGTCGTAAAAAGTAGATGACCGGATTTATCGCGAACAGCGTGAAAACTAAAAAAACAAAGCGCATTCTTGTTTATCAAAATGTATAATGCGCTTCGCTCACGCGATTCATCTTAATTTTATACTAACCTAACCGAAAATAATTTGGATCGACATTTTTGGACTAAAATCGCAACCGGTGTAAATAAATTAGCACTGAAAATAGATGCATATCTATTTATCAAAATGTATAATGCAACTCGCTTACGCGAGTCTTCTTAATTTTATACTGATCTAACCGAAAATAATTTGGATTCGACATTTTAAGACAAAAATCGCAACCGGTGTAAATAAAGTAGCACTGAAAATAGATGCATACCTATTTATTAAAATGTATAATGCAACTCGCTCAGGCGATTCGTCTTAATTTTATACTAACCTAACCGAAAATATTTTGGATTCGACATTTTTGGACTAAAATCGCAACCGGTGTAAATAAAGTAGCACTGATAATAGACGATGGACGAGCATTATATTTTATTTTGTTTATTTATTTATTTTATTAATATTTAGAACCAACAGTTTATAATATATTATTAACAATGGTATATTAAATTACAAATTATGTTAGAGACCTTTTAAAGGCACTTTTAATAGGTAAAATAATAAGCAATTGCTGGAGGGAGAAAAAATATGTTTAAAGAAAAAGAGAAGCAAATAAAAATAAGAAGTTCACTATAAAGCCATTTGTTTACACACTACAACTATAATATTTTTTTTAATTTTCAATGTAAAGTGCTATATTTTGTCTTTATTTTGTTTTATTTGTCACCGTTCTTATTTATCAATGTACTGAATAGACGATGTTCTTTTTTGACTACGTTCTGTTTCGTGAATTTCTATTTTGACGTATTACGATTTGTCCCGTCAAAATAAGCTATCTACTATTTACGGCGCCATCTTTAATTACGGGGCCTAATCAAATGGGTAGCCTAGTCTTCACACCATTTTTTTAAACCTAACCTACAAATGTTTGGTAAAAATAGGTTGGTTAGGTTTATTTGTAGTTATAATTGCGACTGGCGTGAGCCTGTTGCATTATATATAAAAAAAGTAACGAAAATATAAAAAAAATAACTCAATTGGTATTATTACAAAACTTTTGTAGGTTATGTTTAAAAAAAAATGGTGTGAAGACTAGGCTATCCTAATCAAATGGCACCATTCATATTTTTAACCTCAAACATCGCATTAAGGAATATTTTAAAATCAAATTACTCAAATATGCCAAACAGTGTGTTTCGAAAAAATATCATATGTATTTTGAACATTTATTTTAAATTTATTATAGATTTATCTGTTTATTAAAAAGTTTATTAATTAAACAAACTAATTGATTAAATCGTTAAAATTGCCTCATCTAATAGTTTTATATTTACTCAACAGTATTAAAAGTTTTATACTACAAACAGGTATCGAACGTCATTTATTTATACCGCCACCATCTTGAATGCTAAGTATTTACAAAATGGCGTACACCCCATAGACACAAATGTAATTAAATATCATTGCTGAGATTATTTTGGAAATGTGAAAACTTACAGCATATTAAGATACCCAACATTTTTTTATTTTACTGTACCCAAATATTTAATTCTATTTCATCTTTGAAAATTTTTAAGCGATTGTAATGAAGATCTGACTACTTTTGTAAAAAAGTTAAGAAAATAAAAAAAATATTAAAAATAAAGATGTTATTTATTTTTCATACGCCCAATGTAAAACGATTACCATCACAGCATTTCCCATAATGTGGGGTAACCAGCGACAGGTGTGTATTACCTAGGAGAAGCAAGTATGATACGTGCGTGTATTTCCATACACCAATCTCAACTCACCTAAAAAGGCACTACGTTCAGAATGTGTGGTGAACCTCATTGCTGACCTTTGTAAGATGTTATTGTTACCTGTTGTATTTTTGATTATCCGACGCTTACTGGACACCTGAAAAAAATTATAAAATGATTATCCGACGCTTACTGGACACCCGAAAAAAATGATTAAATGATTATCCGACGCTTACTGGACACCCGAAAAAAATTATAAAATGATTATCCGACGCTTACTGGACACCCGAAAAAATTGATAAAATGATTATCCGACGCTTACTGGACACCCGGAAAAATGATAAAATGATTATCCGACGCTTACTGGACACCCGAAAAAATGATAATAGAAAAGAGTGGATGCACTATTCTAAGCCGGTGCCTCGCAGTATTTTTTGTAAAAATATAGACAGTTTCTCAAATTAACAATTCATTTTTTATTTTTTGGGTTGGTAAAAGTGATGCCAGGTGTCAGAAACTAAACATCGAAAGATGTGACAGCTTATATGGAGATCAAATAATCAAATTGGATTAATGAATTCTGTAGAATTCGTAACAAATTAAGATAAAAAAAAGTTGTTTTTTGATACCTATTCCTTCCTCATAATTGAGTTTTGAATCGACATTATATTCCAACTGTCGATTTGTTCAAGATATTTTTTTTTTCTTAACACAATAAATCGACAAATTATCGTCAGGTCTATATTTTTAATGTTTTTTTTCAACTTTGAAGCTAAAAAACACCAACTTAGAAGCTTCGCAGCATATATGTTCCATATATTATATTCAATGGATTTACTCGAATTGAATTCGGAGTAGAACTTTTGGTGTGTCTGTGTGTATCCATCCACCCCTTATAACTTTTGATCTGCTCAATGCACAGAGCTAAAAATTTCAGAATATATAGAAAGTATAGAATTATAATACCCACAAAACTATAGAATTTTGAATTTTTGTTTCAGTCAGGGTTTCATAACTTTTATTTTTTTTACTTTATTTTTCCATATATCTCAAAAGCCATAAAAGCTATAACGCTAAAATTAGTACCTATAAATATATATAAATACAAAATCTTCAATACATTTATTTAAAAAAAACTCCAGAGCTCCTCAAACATTTTTTATAAAGAAAAACATTTTTTTTATGATAAATTTAGGTAAATCGAATATTCTTTTTCAAACATGTTTGGGTATATGCAATTAAAAAAGAATATTCGATTTACATACACATTGGTACAAGTAGGTAAACAAGCCAAAAATGAAATAATATTTCTGGCGCAGTTCAGTGGTGACATCTGTGCGTGACACCTGTTATGAATCAAAAACTTTGAAGTAGTTACCAAATTATTATTCAAATAACAATATTAATATGTAACACGCCGACTCACATTATAAAAAATATAAGAAGTCTTTGGCACAGACATCGGGTAAGTTCTCTTGCCTGAACTCAAGCCCTTCAGGGAATTTAAATAACTTATTAATTGATTAATTGGCCGTGATGTCCTTGGATCCCTCCGTCATGCCGATCCCATGTTATTTAAGCTTTTTTCAAATATCAGAAGGTATCATTGATCAATCATACAATTGCAAATATTAATTTCAATTTAATTTTGTCTTGAAACAAATGTTCCAAATCACACAATATTATCACAAAAAACATCTTATAACAATTTCCATACTACAGGAAATGTGTCGTTTCGACTCACCAAGTCTCGTCAGGCTGGCTAGGATTATCAGCAACAACTTCGGTCACCTGACGATTCCCACAAATATGTAGGTACATACGAGTGCCATTGGCCAATAAGGCAAAACCAGGAACGAAGAAAAAAGAAAAGACCTGCATCAGTCTTCAATCATCCAGACACTTATAAAGTTGCGCTATTTTTATACGCCTACTTTTATATAACAATTTCCATACAACATGAAAAATACATATTTTACACCTCGAATCTGACAGTTCGAGAACCAAACCAAAAAACAAACCCCCCGAGCTGTCAGAATTTTTCATTGAAAAAAACTTTTGTTTTTTCGTGATACATTCAATTTACTTCTATTTTCAAATTATTTGAATAATAATTTGGTAAAGTCTGATTTTTTTTAAAGTGCCAATTCTATACATAAACAAAAAAAATGCATAGTATTTACGCATGTAAATGTATTAGTAGACTCGTGGTTGCTGATTGGTTTACACCATTTGGTGTCCTTAACAACAAACATCAACAAACCTGACAGTACGTATCTATCTCTCGAAGTGAGCGCACGTTTGATTTTTTATGGTGACCATGTGTTCTAAATTAAGAATTTAATTGTATTTATTTTTATAACTTATGTATTTTATTTTTTGTTTAATATCGATATATAATTATTATTATAAACATGTGTTATCACCGTCTTAGTATAGAATATGTGTCCATTATTTATTTGTATTAGTTACATAGATATATTATTTATGTATGTGTGTTTGCCTCAATGAACTATTATGTAAATATTTTGTATAATATAATTTATTATTTCGTAAAATAATATGTAACTGTTTATTATTATAAGGATTAATTACTTCATAATGTATTCTTTTATTTTCCTAATAAAAAGTATCGAATAAATATTTTGTTTAAATATTACTTTCCCAGGAGATGCCCATTAACATTTGCAGAAAAAACCTAATAATATAGACTCATTAAAGCCGCATGGTACCGGGAGTAAGAATTGGTATGAAAAGATTTGAAGGTTTTGAAGATATATGCATGTGAAAGTTACAACCGTTTTATATCATGAAATGATAAAAAAAAGCCCATAATATTTTTTTTCTTTTACACCATGGTCACCCTATGAGCTTTGGCACTCTTAAAAAAATCAGACTTTAACTACTTCGAAGTTTTTGATTTATAACACACCTTCATCTCATTTATAATCCGTCATACTAGATACTCATGCCGTTTGGTTTCTGTGCGGGGGTCCTGGATTCGAGTCCCAGCAGCGGAGAAATTTATTTATATTCATTTCTTACGTAAATATCCAGACAGAAAACACAATAAAAACATTGTCTCTATCGAGAATCGAACCTGGGACCTTTGGATCAGCTGTCAGATACCACGAAGGCCGGCGACTTTAGTTTTTAAAATACATTCTCGGCTTATTCTCGGCCTTCGTGGTTCAGTTGGTTAGGTAACTGACTGCTGATTCGAAGGTCCCGGTTCGATTCCCGTTGGAGACACTGTTTTTAATTTTTAATTGAGTTTTCAGTATGGATCTGTGAAACGATTAATATAGTAAGTCTCCAGAATGTGGCAACTTGCTATCGGGTATGTGTTGAATTAATATTTGACATAGCACCAAAGATATTAATGTATATACCTAGATGGAGTACTTGTCGGAAATAGTGTGTCGAAATTCGCGGGAGTTTTTGCGCACTGGTAGGCAGAAGACTGATTTTTGTACGTTTTTCGATACATTTTGCTCCCCGTGTTTTGTGAAAAATTCATCGTTATACCTCATTTTATTAATTTTAATGGATGTATTTATTATGCCAAGGACTGATTTAGTGTTTTGCGTTAATTAGAATCCCGATTTGTTTTTTTTATTTTAAGTTTGGTGTGATTTTTATTTTTTTTGACATTTGATGGTTATATTGAGTTATTTCTAAGTTTAAAACAGTTTTTTATGATATTTTTAGTGTTAAAATTAGTGGTTAAGTTTATTTACACAGTAATTGTGATAGTTAAAAGGACTTTTTAATTCTATTTGACCTTAAAACGTTTTATGTGATCAGTGACCCTATACTTTCAAATTTGTGAGACCTAAGTTGTTAGCTTTATGTACCTATACCAAAATTTAAATATATAAAGTTATTTTTTTTTCAATAAATTTTTGTTTAATATTCTACAAACCCCTTGATTTAATATTGTTTTCTAAATCTTTGAAAACAAAAGATAAAATGTCCAAGAGTAGTAAATTTTAGAAATGTTGCTGATGAAAGAAAGGGAATCCATTCTTATTTAGCTGTTATAAAAAATATGAACTCATTTTTCACATTAAGATGATATCGACTGCCATGGCACAGTAGTAAGCCTCTTCTTCTTTGCTTGCGTCCAGGGTTCGATTCCCGGTAGAGGAGAAATTTATTTCTCACGCAAATCACTGGTTAGTTGGAAGAAATTGCCATTTGGCGATAAACTCGCCACTTAAATAGGATGTAAGGTAGTGTTTAAAGAAAAAATATGTATTTTTATTCCTAGGGTTTTATTTCAGTACTTCGAGTTGGTAGATGAACCAAGCTACCAACAATGTATGAACCCTCGTCAAAAACAGGTAAAAAAGACAAAAATAAAACCAATGTTGGTATTTTTTACATTACAATGCACACCAGTTACTTCCTTAATTGCTTTCTATTATTTTTTTCAACTGTTAACTCTATTTTCGATTAATAAATACGAAAATATCATGTCATACTCAACAATCTTCATACAAACCGCGTTTTTCTTGCCTACCGATTGTGCGAAAGAGACAACATTTTTTTGCCTCACGTCACCGCTATGAAAAGTTGACAAGTACTCCATCTAGGTATATACATTTAATATCTTTGCATAGCACCTGTTAGTTGCCCGAGAGATAAATATAAAAATAAAATAATGATTGTGAAAAATACATATGATTTCGTTGAGTGTTTAGTACGAATCAAACGAGTCGTTGTTATGAACGAATCGACACTGAGTCGAATCCGATTCGGAATCCGTGGGTATTCCGACTCGCAACTATTTATTATTTATTCCGATTTGGCGTTCATCAAATCAGGTTGTGTGTGCGTGTGTTGTATCAAACAGTCGGGTTTGTTTGTCAAAATATCGATAGTGATAAAATTGTTACATCAACAGTGGCCTAGAGGTGAGTTTATCTTTGTGTTTATGTCATTAAAATTAAATTAGTTAGCATAAGAATATTTAAATTTTTGATAAGAATAATCTTATATTATTTAAAACCACAGAATATTAAATATTTTAAATCAAAAGGACATATCGTATAAAATGCAAAACGCTTAAATCTAAGTAACTGATAACATGATAATATATTAAAACCGCTATGCGCTAGTAAGGGTAACTATTGCGTGCGTTGAAAAAGTTTTAATACATGATTTAAACTATCGGAAACCCAAAATTTGTTATTTTTTTGCGTTTTAAGAACTAACCAGGGACTCATGACACATCCTTAATTTGTTTTAATCTTATAACTCTGCAGGGTTTCTCACGAAGTTGATTAAAGTAAGATTAAGATCAGCTTCAGACATTAGCAATCTTTGAGATTAAGTTTTTTTTTTATTTATTTTCAGAAAAGTTTTACATATTAATATTTGGGATCTCATTGAGTTCCCCATACAAAAAGGTCAAGTACATGTTACATTCCTTAAGTTACAGTATTAAAATTATGTGATATATGTTTTTGATTTAGTTACATACACGCCATGTCCCTCACGGAGTAGGCAGAGAGAACCGAACGCCACATTTTTCTATCTTGACACACATTCATCGCCTCATCAACATTCATACATCGTCTTATACACGTTCGTCTGTTGTTCACGCTTCTTACATTTCCATCTTTCAGAATATCGTTTACATGGTCGTGCCATCCTTTTCTTGGGCGCCCCCGACCTCTTATTCCATTCCTGTCAGCTTTGTATATTTTCTTCGTCAGGCGCTCTTCATTCATTCTCCCCAAGTGGCCAACCATCTCAATGTGTTAACTTTCATTCTGTTAATTACATCTTTCTTCATCTTACATTCTTTCCTTGTATCTTCATTTCAAACTCTGTCATACATCGTTTTGTTACAAATTCTTCTAAGCGATCTCATTTCAACTGCATTTATTCTGCTTTCGTGCGACTTCTGCCATGTCCAGGTTTCACTTGCATACGTCAAGGTTGGCACTACGATTGCGTTATGAATGGCAACTTTAGCAGATTAAGTTACTATTTATAAATGTTTCAAATGTTTTTAATTACTTTCTACAATGATTTTTTATAAATATAGTTTTAACTGAGGATATTTTATCAAGTTTATCCATACCACTTGGAAGGATATTAAATATTTTCGGTATGCTTACTTTCACTGTCCTTTTTCCGTAATAGTTTGTACATCTGGGAATTATCAATTCATTTTCCGCAACTTGTCCGGAATCATATATATTTCTTACACGTATTTTATTTATTTACCTAATACAAAAATTTATGACAATTTCATACTATACATTGAGCTTTACATTTTTTTTACTATAAAGTACTTACTGATTCATACATTTAAGATTAGGGCAAGATAAGAACGTATTAAGAACGCGTCATGAGTCGCCCCCTAGTACAAGATCATAATCAAATCTTACTCTCATTTTTCGTTGATGATTAAAATTTGTTATACTCATCCATCTGTCGATTTGTTCAAGAGAAATTTATTCTCTTAGCATATCGGCAAAGTATCAAGCCAAGATACGCGAGATTTGTATGCAAGGTCTATATTTTTCACGGTTTTTCCAACTCTGAAGTCAAAAAACACCAACTTAGAAGTCAAAAAACACCAACTTAGAGGCTTTGCAGCATATTATGTTCTATATGTATGGATTTAATCAGAATTCGGAGTAGAACATTTAGTGTGTCTGTGTGTCCACGATGTGTCTGTGTGTCCGTCCCCCCTTATAACTTTTGATCCGCTCAATTTACAGAGCCCAAAAATTTAGAATATATAGATAGTCATAGGCCCATAAAACTTTTATACTCAGAATTTTGAATTTTTGTTTCAATAAGGGGTTATCAACATTTGAATTTGTAGTTTTTTTCCATATATCTCAAAAATGTTTCCATAGAAGCTAGAACGCTGAAAATTGGTATACCTAAATATATAGACAAATACAATACCTCAAATTTGTTTTTTCAAAAAAATTCCAGAGAATCTCAAACATCTTTTATTAAGAAAAATATTTTTTTATGATAAATTTATGTGTTTAACTTCCTATATTTCCAAAGTTTTTAAAAATATCGAAAAAAGCCGAAACACCCCAACTAGATAATTAAATTTTCTATAAAAAATATAACCATTGTAATAGGTAGTACATCTCAATTTTTTTTAACAATAATTATAAAAAATTGAATTTAGTGACGACATCGCAGTCGCCTATAGGTACCTACACAATATCTAAGAAGACTTAATAGTTTGATACTTAATCTCCAAACATACATACATACCATCATGCTGTTTTCATATTCTGAGTAGGATCAAAGGACTGACCTCCATACTATCCTATCTTGGCATGCATACCTACATGTGTTGTATAAAAATCTAGATATGTTAAAATATTCAATAATTTGTATTTATGGGTTTATAGTTTGGTACTTATTCTTCAACTGTACATACTATCGCTATCGACAGTTGGATCTCATTTGTTACATGCACCTAGTACTATAAAATGTGAGTTTGAAATTGTTAAAATCGGACAATGCTGTAAAGATTTCTTAGCGACAAATTGAAGAGTTTGATCCATTTCTCGTGATCTATTTCTAGTCCAATTTGGAATGAGACGAATCGGAAGATATTCCCTTTTTAATGATAAAAGCTCCAATTTTAACAACCTGCTCAATAACATTGACTTTTTTCATACCCAATCTCTACACTCGTTCAAAATTGCGATAAAGCGCCAAATTTGCACTGATAACATAACTCAAAATTCCACTCTCTAGTACAGCGATTCTTAACCTCGGGTCGCGAGAGAATTTGAGATGGGTCGCGGGAAATCCCCAAACGACTTTAATGAAGTGGTTAAATTTCTTTTTTCTATACATTTTTAATATCGAATATTTTTAATTTTGATCAATAGGTCGATCGATGTCTCTTCACTACTTATTTATGTGAAGCAGAATTTTCGTGTCTTGCTGTCATGAAAAATAAGTACAGAAATATATTGGATCCTCAGCATGACATGCGGTGTGTGTGCACTTTCTGTAAACTTAACTCCACATATACACCAGGGTAGTCACTAATTATTTATTACAATGCTGCATTGTTGCATTTCAATAAAGAAAAATTAAATAATGTTGTGTATTTCTATATGAGCGGTGATAGCCCAGCGGTAAGGTCGTCGCCTTACATGCGTAAGGTCAACGGTTCGAATCCGGGCGGGGCACCCATCTCTGGATTTATATCACTAGCTATGTATAGATCCAATGATCCGATTTGTCTGGTTCCCCTTTCCAAGGGTTACGAAGGTCAGATGGCAGTCGCTTCAATGTAATAACCAGACTCGCCAATTCCAGGATCATGGTCAAAGCGTACCCAGAAAGAAACGGGACAAAAGCGCTAAGAGAAAAGAAGAAGAAGAAGTTGTGTATTTCTATATTTTTAATAACATCCTATAATCCGTTTTATTATCACTGGAAAATAATATAAAACGTTCGGGTCGCGGGCTTCAAATATATTTGTATTTTGGGTCGCCAGCCAAAAAGGTTAAGAACCGCTGCTCTAGTATATACATGAGTATATGTATGTGTCGTGTCACCATAATGGTTGCAACACCTTTTTCGTTTGATTCTAGAATATAATCATCTTTGTACTGTTCCTTGTATATTTCAGGTGTGATCCTATAATTTTGTTTTTCTCATTTGTTAAAAATTGTATGTACTTGATATGATGTCCTGTTATTATGTACCGTAGTCTATCATTTCCATTGTTTTTTATAACATTATATTCTACTGTAGGTACTGTTGGATATCCAAAATAAATAAAATAAAATAAAATAAAATAAAATAAAATAAAATAAAATAAAATAAAATAAAATAAAATAAAATAAAATAAAATAAAATAAAATAAAATAAAATAAAATAAAATAAAATAAAATAAAATAAAATAAAATAAAATAAAATAAAATAAAATAAAATAAAATAAAATAAAATAAAATAAAATAAAATAAAATAAAATAAAATAAAATAAAATAAAATAAAATAAAATAAAATAAAATAAAATAAAATAAAATAAAATAAAATAAAATAAAATAAAATAAAATAAAATAAAATAAAATAAAATAAAATAAAATAAAATAAAATAAAATAAAATAAAATAAAATAAAATAAAATAAAATAAAATAAAATAAAATAAAATAAAATAAAATAAAATAAAATAAAATAAAATAAAATAAAATAAAATAAAATAAAATAAAATAAAATAAAATAAAATAAAATAAAAATAAAGCTTAGATTATATATGATACAGATACCTAGGCAGCGCAATGAAAGTATGTCAACTAAAACTAAGAACAATGTTCTGAGTTTCACTCGCCCAGCCGCGTATTTACGTTTCCATGTTGATTAGGAGGCAAGTTGGTACTGCCTCAAATTAGGCACTGGTTTGTAGCGCTAATGAACTTAAAAAAACTTGTGTTGAATTCGAGGCACGTGTCCTCCAAATGCGCACGGTTTAGCGACGCAAACTGTTCTAAGTAAAGTCTTAGTTAGTAGATATTAGATTTACATATTTGCAAAAATTGAAAAGAATCGAGTGAGTACTTTAGTCTATAATCGATAAAGCAGAATAAATACGCAGTACAAAACATACAGCAAAAACACACATCTATACATTGTGTTACATATGTAGTTACATTGTGTAGATAATCTGCATTAAAAAAATAACCTTAACAATTCATAACTCCCCTCTACATTTATCTTCTTGGTGTAGTGTGGAATAAAAAAGTTCACCTCGAATTGATAACCTCTTGCGTTTTTTGATGTAGGTTAAAATTTAATAACGGCAATATTCTAAGCCGGTATCTCATATAAATTTCTAAGTTAAATAATAAAATTAATAAGCATCGATAAATTTTATAGAATGTTGAACCTGATGATGGCAAGCTCCCTGTTATAAACGTGTCTGTCATTATTTTATCAAATAACAGGTTAGGTTAGGTTAGGTTACAACTAACGAGATATCTGTGCAAGTTTTTACCGTACAATGACAGTGACCTGTGCAAAACCCAACTAACGTACCTATATGTATTATGAAGTCAAATATATATAAATGCATCATTATATAATATAAAGGCATTAAATTATTTAACAACCTACCAATAAATATTAGAAAAGAAACAAATTATGTACAAATTATTTAAAGATAAACTCAAGACACTTTGATACACTCTCCCCCATATTCCATTCCATTCAATTGCTATTTTTGTGGTTCATTTTTATTTTTCTATGTAGGTATCTATTGTAATTTTAATGTTGGTGTTTTCTTGAGCTGTGAGGCACCGGCTTAGAATATTGCTTCCACTCTTTTCTATTATTGTTTTCGAGTGTCTCGTAAGAGCCGGATAATCGAAAATACAACAGGCAACAATAAAATCTGACATAGTTCAGCAATGAGGTTCACCAACCATTCTGAATGTAGTGCCTTTTTAGGTGAGAAGAGACTGGTGTGTGGGTATACACAGATATGTTGTGCTCCCTTTTATAAGGCAATGCACACCCGCACATCTTTCGCTGGTTACCCCACATTGTGGGATAATATGCCGTGATGGTATGAATGAATGTTTTCTTTGTTTTGAAATTGTGTTCTTTTTTATATATAATTGTTAATTGATTTATTTTATATAAGTATTTTATTAGATTTATTTTATGTATTTTTTGTGAAGTATTCATATACATAGGTACCTAATGTAAGCAAAGAGCTGCTGCTTTTCTAAACACAAGCTTCTAGCTTAAATTAGGAAAGGAAATATTAATATGTTGATAAATGTAACTAAGTATTTGTAATCGTATATATTGTATAATGAATAAATAATAAAAAAAAATAATATATACTTACATACTTCGATAACAGAGCGGTCAGTTTTTATGCAGGACCACTTTTTATAAATGATCACCTTTGAAAAGGCGAGTACACGAACTATGTTATATACCTACATAGAATAATAATGGTATAGAATACTCTTTTGCCTGCAGTAAATGCGACTGCTTCATTTTGACTAATTTGGTCAACATTTTGCTACGAGCATTCAGTAATCATTTGGCCGTCTGCGTGATACGTTCTCCAAATAGTTAATTTTTTAACTACTTGCAAAATTATTAACGCAGTCATAACGAGTAGTACTATACGAACAATGTCTACCAACAGAGTCATACATATATTGACACGAGCCGGCCAATAAAACGGCTTCACTTTTTCAGCGAGGTATTGTATGGGAATGAGTATTCTATAGTTTTATTATTATTCTATGGTTATATACTAGTTGCATATAACACATCATGAGATCCAACTGTCAATGGCTGTAGAATGTATCTATAGATGAAGAATACATTCCAAACTTTAAACCCTTATATCCAAATTAAGTATAGATTTTTTTTAAGATGTATGTCAGGATAGGATAGTGTGGGGGTCAATTGTTTTTCTTATCCCGAATGCTTGATACTATGTATGTTGGTATGGTGATTAAGTATCAAGCTTTTGAGAGTCCCGTAGATATTGTGTACCTATACTGCCATACAAGTTGTATGAAATAATGTCGTCACTAAATTTAATTTTTACAAAAATTATTAAACAATGTTTAATATTATTTATGATACGCACCAACAATTTATATGAATGAAATATATAATGAAAATGTAAATACATATAAAACAAAAACAATAAAGAAACGGAGATGACAGGAGAGGGGGGGACAAGGATAAGATAAGGAGTGATATAGCGTGTATACATCGAGTATACAGTGTGTACACATCGAGTATATAGTGTGTACACATCGAGTATAGAGTGTGTACACATCGAGTAGGTATATAGTGTGTACACATCGAGTATACAGTGTGTACACATCAAGTATATAGTGTGTACACATCGAGTATACAGTGTGTACACATCGAGTATATAGTGTGTACACATCGAGTATACAGTGTGTACACATCGAGTAGGTATATAGTGTGTACATATCGAGTATACAGTGTGTACACATCGAGTATATAGTGTGTACACATCGAGTATACAGTGTGTACACATCGAGTATATAGTGTGTACACATCGAGTATACAGTGTGTACACATCGAGTAGGTATATAGTGTGTACACATCGAGTATACAGTGTGTACACATCGAGTATATAGTGTGTACACATCGAGTATACAGTGTGTACACATCGAGTATATAGTGTGTACACATCGAGTATAAAGTGTGTACACATCGAGTAGGTATATAGTGTGTACACATCGAGTATACAGTGTGTACACATCGAGTATATAGTGTGTACACATCGAGTATACAGTGTGTACACATCGAGTAGGTATATAGTGTGTACACATCGAGTATACAGTGTTTACACATCGAGTATATAGTGTGTACACATCGAGTATAGAGTGTGTACACATCGAGTATATAGTGTGTACACATCGAGTATACAGTGTGTACACATCGAGTATATAGTGTGTACACATCGAGTATACAGTGTGTACACATCGAGTATATAGTGTGTACACATCGAGTATACAGTGTGTACACATCGAGTATATAGTGTGTACACATCGAGTATACAGTGTGTACACATCGAGTATATAGTGTGTACACATCGAGTATACAGTGTGTACACATCGAGTAGGTATATAGTGTGTACACATCGAGTATACAGTGTGTACACATCGAGTATATAGTGTGTACACATCGAGTATAGAGTGTGTACACATCGAGTATATAGTGTGTACACATCGAGTATAGAGTGTGTACACATCGAGTATATAGTGTGTACACATCGAGTATACAGTGTGTACACATCGAGTATATAGTGTGTACACATCGAGTGTACAGTGTGTACACATCGAGTATATAGTGTGCACACATCGAGTATAGGTACATTTATTAAAATAAAAATGATCACTTGTGCACAATAGCGGGCTTAGTGCCAAATGGCAATATCTTCCAACCAACCATATGCTTATTGTTTTTATGATACGTACCAACAATTTATATGAATAAAACATATAATGAAAATGTAAATACATATAAAACAAAAACAATTAAGGAACAGAGGATTCAGGAAAGGGAAGGACAACTGACAAGGATTGGATAAGGAGTGATATAGTGTATAATATCTAGTATATACACATCGAATATATAGTGTGTGCACATCGAGTATATATTGTGTATACATCGAGTATATATTGTGTATACATCGAGTATATAGTGTGTACACACCGAGTATATAGTGTTTACACACCTAGTATATAGTGTGTACACACCTAGTATACAGTGGCGGCTGCTTACTAATAATTTTAACGGTTCGGTGGAGCAAAACAAAAACACTTATTTATTTTTTGTAGGAAAGCTTTGATCTTTTATATTTACGAACTCTTAATAACTCGCATATTAAAATCCTGTATTGTCTGAATCAACTTTCTTTCGGTGATCAGCAGACAATGCGTTGAGACGGTCCTGCATGTGTCATGGTGTTTCTTAAACATATTTTTATTCTATTTATTGTGGAAAAATAACGTTCACTCTCAACGGAAGTCGTAGAAATTGTACATATTAGTTTAACGGATTGTGAAGAAGACTCGGCTAGACCATAATTCAAAAACAGTTGTCAAATTGAAACCTTTCTAAAATCGTCAAGATTCTAAATTGTGCAAAGTTTATTTTCAACATAACACAAAAATCCACACAGAATTCAATATTACTCAGTCATGTAGAAAAAATATACAATATACAATGAGTTATACATAATTTATAATCAAACAACAGTGAAATGCGCGCCGCCTAACAAAGAATCGGCAAACTACATAGCTTAGCGGTGCGGCGCGCCAAAGTCCTCTAACATTCTTATGAAATATCTATCATTTCACGAGCCAGTACGTTATCTAAGTTTCCATACATTTGTTATAGAATCTGTGGTGCGCTTATAAAAACGCACCGCGGGTCTCTCACAGATGCATAAATTCAGGCGTTTATTTAAGTCAAGCGATACTCGAATTTTTTGTATTCATTCTTGTACTTACGTTACAAGTAATTTGGTATTTTTTTTAAACATGTTTGTTGATACATAATTTGGTTTATGCTTTTATTTTATTTCACCGGTTCAGCGCTCCAGCGCACCTAAGGAGCATCCGCCATTGCTAGTATATAATGTAGGTATACACATCGAATATTTTAGTGTGTATACATCGAGTATAATATAGTGTGTATACATCGAGTGAATTTTGAAAGGGGGGGGACTGCTGAGAACGTACCTATTTTTCAATTTGATATACCATCATTATTTCTTATCAAATCGTTTTAAAAAAAATTATTTAGATAGTTTGGGTATTAATAAAGAAAAATATATCTTTACTTTTTGATAATGTTCTGTACAAATTCTTGTAGAAAAATAATGGCTTACCCCGATTTTCAACGTTTATCTTATATTTTTAATAAAATATAAGGCGTAGTTCAACATATATTTTTTTTTAATTAAAGAAGACAAAAATATCTAGAAAAATATTATGTGACGTTACATTAATGCTTCAGGTTTTAGTAAATAAACATAACAAACATTCCTGATGCATTAATACAACGTTACATCGTATTTTTCCAGATATTTTAATCTTCTTTAATTTATAAAAAAATAAAATGCTCTATACATTATAGTTTTTTTAGAAATTTAAGATAAATGTTAAAAATCGGGGTATGCTCATTATTTTCCTACAAGAATATATACAGAACATAATTAAAAATTTAAGGTATATTTTTGTTTATTAATATCCAAACTAATTAGGTTATTTTTTTCAAAATGATTCGTTTTGTAGTAATGATGCAAATTCAAATTGAATAAATAGTTACGTTGGCAGCAGTCACCCTCTTAAATTGTTTTTCTTTTCTTTGCATTTATTTCTAGTTTACCAAATATGCGCGTTATATTTTGGGTGTTGACGGGTCTGGTCTATGCCATGGCCCAGGAGATTGACGAGGACATCTTGAACCAAGTCTTCGCAAGGCCAGGAACTACGAACAATCAACAGACAGGACCTTCGACGGGAACTGGGACATTAAACTTGAATCCGTCACCTGACAGTAAGTTGCTTAGATATTTATTTATTGACTTATTTACTAGTTTTTTAGGTATACCCGGCGTTGCTCGAGAAGGTAAATGTGAAGTAGTAAGCTAACTTATCAATAAAATCTGTTTTATTTGTTGTGGTAGAGCCAGAATGAGTTAAAAATGTCCAATACAAAATTATATTAAAAAATAAAACAATATATTTTAAATTCTACGTATATTTTTGAATTCGACGATAGCTATTTCACCTTGCTAGGGAATCTTCAAGACTATGCCCTAATATGACCTATGAAGATGCCCTAGCAAGGCGAAATAGCTATCGACGAATTCAAAAATGTACATAGAATTTAAAACATATTATTTTATTTTTAATATATTTTTAAATGGAATTCTATTACGTAAAATATCCACAAGTACTTCCAATACAAAAAATAAAAATTAACATGAATTAGCAAGTTTAAAAAAAAACCTCCGTCCCGTCCAGTTGCTTCCCTTCAGTCCTTCGTCTCCCTTCAGTTCTTCGTCTCCCTTCAGTCTCAAATAATGGACTTTGGCAAGTGGTTTGAAATTAGATTGTATATAGGTAATCTTTGTTAAGAGTGTAGAAATGCCCACAACCCATTTGTTTTTATTTATATTTAAAAATAATAATGAAACATAAACTACAACTATTATTTAAACACGAATTTCTTAAATTAATTGGCATATGCATACAAACTGATTAAAATACAATTAAATAGAACAAAAAAGGCAAATGATTGAAACAGAATAACTCGCAACATATCTTAAAAAGCACTAAAACGTTCCTAATTGATTGTGGTAGGAGACTGTGAAATCCTCTCAATACGCAACTTATTGAAAAAGATTAAAATCAACTTGGAATGATAATGCATGGGAACAATCATCCATTAAAAATTTCTTCTATAATATCCCAACTTTGTCTCTATTGAGATGTTAAAAAGTTTTTCAGTAAAAATATCATTAATAAACGTTTACAATGCAAACAGATACATATAATAATTCCATCTAAGCCATGGTTTTATGTCAAAGGATACCTATTATAGATAGCTATTTCCAACAATAGCCGTATGAGGATTGGTCATTGTTTAATAGCCAAACATCTCTATAAAATCAACATCAAAGATAGTCCAGTTTGCTTGTGTGGAAAGAATATGGAAGCACTCGGCCACCTATTCTTCGAGATTGTCCCGTACACCATAAATACGACCTATACGCAAAATTGAAGTTATTAAAGTTCCTACACTTAAGTGCACTTTACATGGATGCTGTTTCCAACGCTTAAAAACGAGGTTACTCCAAAAATTGCTTTACAGTACTTTACACGATTGTATTTGCAAATGTATAATGTAATATAAATAAATGTTTATCGAAAATTTATATAATAAATGTATATCGAAAGTTTCCAAATAAACAAAATACATCGCGAGCAAATGTCACATGTAAAATTCAACGCAAACGGCAGCCATGTTGACTCGTCGATAATGACGACAGGAAATAATTTTACAGATTTCTGTTTTACCGCATTGAAAATAGAACCGTTCTATTTTTTGCCCATCGCTTTGAAAACCCCGTCGAATACCTGAAAACCGTTGAAAACAGCGTCTGTATAAAGTAGACTTTAGTAAGATTTATCGCAACTTAGCTCTGCTACAGATATCCAATGAAATCATCGATGAATAAACAATAGTTCGTAACCAAAGATCAAATGTACCACCATATTTAACTCGGCACTTAATACTTCAATACTCTCCCAGGCGATATAAAGTTAGTGAAAAACTAACTTATTAAAAGATAAAAATAAATATAGAAAATATTGAGTGTGTGTGCGTCTTTATAGTGTAAATTTATTGTATCAAAATTGTATAATATCAAAAATTTAATGTCCATTTTATAGAATAATTTTAGAAAATATTTTATAAAATGAAATAGAATTATTTCTAAAATTATTAGAAATATTTTTTTTTGTTTTCCCTATTACATTGTGGTGGATAAAAT
This sequence comes from Molanna angustata, assembly GCA_963576475.1. Lineage (NCBI taxonomy): Eukaryota > Metazoa > Arthropoda > Insecta > Trichoptera > Molannidae > Molanna > Molanna angustata. The sequence goes on along the minus strand of OY754983.1, from coordinate 21,117,104 downwards.
ATTATAGAGATACATATATAATGGAGATAATACCCCGTATTCAGTAACTATTGTAACTAAAATAGGAACGTACTATAATTGTAGATTTTAGATTTACGGTCTTATTTCAGCGTTATAAAATATCAACTTGGACTAAATAGAATTGGAACGTACCTATTTTGGCCGTTACGTTCTTAAAAAGTTACTTAATTAGACGTATTATGAATAATTATGAAAATTATTAAATTTTCATCATTTTCATAACTATTCAAAATACATCTAATTCAGTATTTTTTTAAGAACGTTCCGGCCAATATAGATACGTTCCTATTCTATTTAGTCCAAGTTGATATTTTATAACGCTGAAATAAGACCGTAAATCTAAAATCTACAATTTTAGTACGTTCCTATTTTAATTACAATAGTTACTGAATAGGGGGTAATCTAATTGTAATCAATAATAAGATTATCTCCAGTGCCGTGGCTTGACGTATCGCGAATTCTCCTCCACATGATATGAGAAAAAAACATATAAAAAGCAATTGAATCAATTAGAATCATATATAAACACAAATATCGCATGTACAAAAAATCACAATAGCTACCGTTTAACAGAAAAATCACGTGACGTGACATTTTGTTCAGTGGTCATGACAACCAACTTGACAAAACTAAATTCGGCGCCGTCGTATAGAATAGAGCTCAAAATCGTATAAAATAGAGTTCATCTGAACTGCGGTTCAAATATTTCTATTAATAAGCTTCAGATCGACTTCCTGGAAGACCACACAAGCGATGGAGGGATAGTTGGACGTCCGCCTCACAAGAACAGGCTCCGAGAATAACAGGACACATTCCTAACTAAAGCGGAAGAAGAAGTTTCAGTCGAACGTGGAATAAAACTTTGAGCCAGGTTCAATTTGAACCGTGATTAAATATTTTTTTTTGTAAATAACACTGTTTAAGCTTAATTTGTTTTTTTGATGAAATTGCACATTTCAAGCATTGTATTTTTTAATTGGTTTGCAATATTCACCAAAGAACGCTGTCACTTCTTCAAATGTTCCTATATCTTTTTTTGTCTTGTTTCCGTCGATTGTCAACCACCTGTCATCTATGTTGCTCAACAAAATTGTATTTTTTTGTCTTCTTTGCATTTTATATTTTTTCATGCAAATTTAGTCGTTGATTTTTTCTTCGCTTGTAGATTTGCTACAGATATTGTGAATTGCCATCTTCCTAAATTTTTTTTTTAGTAAAATTGATTATTTTACCCGGGGAAATGCCTGTAGTTTGATTTATTTTATTGATATTGTTTTCTTTTACGATTCACAGATGGTGACAACACGTGCACCACGGAAGACAACCAGCCCGGAGAATGTGTCCAATATTACCTTTGCAATGCCAACAATTCCATCATTGTAGACGGTGCTGGCATACTGGATATCAGGTAACTATATATCTATACATCTTATCTTACCTTAGCAGTGGTCATCCTTAATGCTGAGGGTCATGTATTTTCTGAGATTTGTTTATACAATTTAGGTACCTACCTACTGTCGTCGGCAAAGAGAATTATTTCGGAGGTAGCTATGCATTATGTTATGACGTAAATATAGATCAGGAAAAGCAAATAAATCATACAAACTCTATTTTACCAACACAAAAATATCACATAGGTATAGGTACTGCATAAGACTAACAGACCTAAGAATGTGAATGTTTATTACATTTGCATCGAATATTTTTAAAGTTCTTCTTCTTCTTCTTCTTCAGCCTGTTTTCATCCATTCTTGGACATAGGCCTCCCCCTTGATCCTCCAAAACTCCCTGTCTTGGGCACACTGCATCCATCTCCCTCCGACACATTTCTTGATGTCATCAGACCACCTTGCCTGGGGTTTGCCGACACCTCTTCGGCTTGTTCTCGGTCACCATTCTTATTATTCATTTTTAAAGTTACATACCTATATGCAAATATTGTATTTATTTCCATGGCCGGGAGGCGTATTTACCTTTCCGTGTTGATTAGGAGGCAAGTACTGCCTCGAAATAGGCACTAGTTTGTTGCACTAATGCACTTAAAAACTCGTGTTGAATTCAAGGCACGTGTTCTCCAAATGCACGCGGTTTATACTAGTTTTTTTTTTTATAAAAAAGTATGTACCTACATGGAATTCATTAAATGATCCAAGCGGATGGGACAAGCAGAAACTCTAAATACTCTTTTCACACTTACCTACATAATAACAATGTTTATGAACATGGGGGTTGTGGCCAACACTAAACTCTTTATAATGCTTAAATTCATTCAAATTATAAAAACACTTTTCAACTCTTGCTAAAATTTCTTTCCCAGTCTAATTCTACTGAAATTTCAAACTAATTTCAAACCACTTCCCTTTACATTATTTGAGACCGAAGGGACAGTAAGAACTGAAGGGACAGAGGGTACTGTTTTAAAAAAAATAATAACTTATTTTTGTTAATTTTTATTTACTGTATTGGATATTATTTACTCATTCTTAATTTATCATAACAAATAAACAGTTCAAAATTACGAAAACGATTTTCTTGATGCGTTAGCATTTTGCTTCACATTTACATTCTCGAGCAACGCCGGGATTAAAAAACTAGTTATTAAATAAATAATTAAAAATCATACTACATAAAACCTACCTTCAAAAATATCATACTCTTAAATATTAGTATGAGTATTTGATTGTAAATATGCAAACGAAAAAAAATGAAAAATCAAAGTCAGATATTTCTAATAAGTATGGAATAAATAGGTATGTATGTAACACTTTAGTACCTAAGTATGAGGTAGGTACTTACCTATACCAAAGTTCTATACAAATTCCCCAATCAGTACATAGGTTGGTATATTTGAAAATTGTATTCTGTGTAACCATGGAAACGAAAACGTTGATAGATATTTTAGTACTTTTTGTTCCCAGTAGATTCTGCTAGTTGTTACATAGTTCGATCTATTTGTTCATATATAAAATGGCAAATTTCCTTACAGAATTTTTACATTTTATAAATACGAAAAACATTTTAATTACATATAATAATCTCAATGTTTTTCACTCAAACGCTAAGTTATACTTGCAAATATATGTAATTAGTGTAAAAACGCACTTCTGAAATTGAAATAAACAAATATTTGCTTACGAAAAAGTATATATATTGACGTTTCATTTGTGACAAAATTTGTAGGAAAATTTTAGAAAAAAATGAAAAATAACATAATAAAACATTAAAAAGTTTATTTTATATTTGCCTAAGTTACTCACTGGTCGCAAAGGAAGCGATGTGCAGAATATTCAACCTTTGATGTTTTCTAGTTGTTGATTGAAAAGATCACTTTAATCACTTAAAAAATACCCACATACCTACATATGCACATATAAATATACATACATATATTCGTACATGTAACATTCGAAAATATCATGGTGGGGAAGTAATACTATCATCTTACATATATAGGTATTCGTCCTTTTCCTCATGACTGAGGATAGCGGTTACAGTCCGTCGCCACACGTATGGCCCGCCTCCATGCCAATCTGTTTTGGGCTGAACGCAGAGCACCAGTCACCGAAGACCCCATTGTGGACTTAACCAAATCGCTCCATCTGGTCGGTGAGCGACCACGAGATCTCCGTCCTTCCACGCTGCCCATCACAGCAAGCTTCTCGAGGCAGCCTGGTTCCCTTCTGGCAATGTATCCAAAGAATTGAAGGATACGTCTGTAACATATCGTCGATAGACGATCCTCGATCTTCAGCTCGTCTAGAATTGACACATTCGTTCTTCTGGCTGTCCATTGGATGCGCAACATACGCCTCCAGCACCACATTTCGAAAGCATCGATCCTCTTTCGCTCTGACTCCCTAAGTGTTCATCATCTTACATAGTTTAGCAATAAGGTTCACCACACATTCTGAATTAAGTGCCTTTTTAGGTGGTGGTGGTTTAAAACCCGCCAGTCACACATGACATGTGTTTCGGTGATGTAATTATTCAAAGAAAAGATATGTTTTTATACCGCTAAAAATACCCAAGTTGTGATAACCTTTACTATAAACAAAATATAAAATTATATTTCAATAATAAAATTATACAAAGGTTATCGTTTTGGAAATATTGTGCTGTAGATAGGTACGTTACGTTATACAAACATTTTTCCCTATGATTATGTAAAATGTTTGATTGACGAGTAGTGATGAGCAAATGCAGACCAGATTGGTCAGAGTCTCGGTCTTGCAACTTTTATAAAATCTATTTTTATTTTATTTTATATTTCTTCTCGGGCAACTTCTTCTTCTTCTTTCTCAGCCATCTCTCCACTGCTGGATGTAGGCCTCTTCTAATAGCTTCCACTCGTCTTTTTTCTGGGCTTTTCGAACCCATCCGCTTCCAGCGACAGGGACAATATCATCGGCCCACCTTTTCTGGGGCCGGCCTATTCCCCTTTTCATATCCCATGGTCTCCAATTTAGAATTCTGGGTGCCCATCTGTCCGTACCCTGTCTGGCAACATGACCTGCCCATTGCCATTTAAGTTTTGCAACTCGATCCATGACATCAACAACTTTTGTCTGGCGTCTGATTTCTTCATTTCTAATTTTGTCTCTTAGACTTACGCCTATCATTTGCCTTTCCATGGATCTCTGAGTGCATTTTAGCTTATGTATGGTCCTCGCAGTTAGCGTGATAGTTTCCAGACCATACATAAGCACAGGCAGGATACATGTTTCAAAAACTTTTCTTTTCAGACATGTGGGAATATCTCTGTTTTTTAGGACATGTTTAAGTTTTCCAAAGGCTGCCCAACCTAGTCCTATCCTTCTGGGTATTTCTGCTGTCTGGTTATCCTTTCCTAATTTTATCTTGTGTCCAAGGTATATATATTCTTCAACAGCTTCAATTATTTTACTATCAATTGTGATAGTGCTGTTAGATGATGGACTCATGATTTTCGTTTTGTTGATATTTATTTCCAGGCCGACCATTAGAGAAGCATCGTGGAGTTCTTTTATCATAACATGAAGTTCTTCCAGATCATCACTTATAAGTACTATGTCATCTGCAAAACGGAGGTGGTTTAAGTTTGTTTTAAGTTTGTGTCTCGGGCAACTAACAGGTACTATGTATGTCAAATATTAATTTAACAGGTACCCAATAACAAGTTGCCACATTCTGGAGACTTGCGATATTAATCGTCTCACATATCCAGACTGAAAGCGCAATTAAAAACTGCGTCTCCACCGTAATCGAACCCGGAACCTTTGGATCAGCAGTCAGATAGGTACCTATTAACCAACTGAGCCAGAAATGCTGACAAATTTTTGAATTTTCTGTTTGAATTCATTCTTCTTCTTCTTCTTTAGCTTATTCCCGTCCATCATCAGCGCCCATTTCCACTTCAGAGTCGCCACATGGTGGATACCTATATCAGTTACTTTTGATCTTTCTCTCACCGTTCCATTTCTTACATTATCTCTTAGTGACAGACCCAGCATGGTTCTCTCCATAGCTCTTTGAGTGACTCGCAGTTTCTCGGCACTTAGTTTAGATAGAGTTACTGTTACTGGGCCATAATATGTAGCAACTGACTGTGCATGCAAGACATAGACTGAATATACCAGACTAAAGTGCACTTTACACGGACACTATTTTCGGCCCGGTTTCCAAAGCTTAATACAGCATCCAAAATAGAGGTTACTCCGAGCATCGCTACAGTATCTACTCTACATAGTTTACATGATTATATGTGCAAATTTTTAATATAGATATGTAATATAAATAAATAAATGTAAATCGAAAAATTATATAATAAATGTAAATCGAATGTTTCGACACATTCCAAATAAACAAAATACATCCCGAGCGAATGTCACACGTAAAAGTCAACGCAAACGGCAGCCATGTTGGCTCGTCGATAACGACGACAGCGAATAATTTTACAGATATCTGTTTTACCAAAAAGGATGAAAATCGCGTTGAAAATAGAACACGTTCTATTTTTTTGCCCATCGCGTTGAAAATCCCGTCGAAAATCCTGAAACCCGTTGAAAACAGCGTCTGTATAAAGTAGACTTTAGTAAGATTTATCGCAACATAGCTCTGCTACAGATATCCAATGAAATCATCGGATATCTGTAGCAGACATAAGACCAATATTGAGCATGCAAGACCAAGACCAAAGCAAGATTAAGACCATGATCACATCTGTAAATGCAAGATCAAGGCTACGACTGGGAGTGTAAACCCACCCCAGTCTTGTAATCGCTCATCACTAATATTTATTTGTTGCCTTATAATGCAAGACTTCTATTTTATTTTATTTTTCTAATCACTAAAGAATAAAAGAAAGACTTCTCATCTCTAATGAATAATATTGTCGTTATGTTTCAGACGTCAGGGTCCCTGCGAGTCCTACATGGAGGTGTGCTGCCTGCCCCCGAGCCGCAGGCAGGATCCTATCACCCCCCCTCCCCCCGTGGTGCCCCGCCCCACGGGATGCGGGATCCGCAACGTCGAAGGGGTGGGATTCCGCGCGACAGGAGCAAAGGACAGCGAGACGCAGTTTGGAGAGTTCCCTTGGATGGTCGCTATTTTGAGGTAACAATCGATATTACGATAATCGAGATAACGATAATTTAAAAATCGAGATAACGATAATTTTATTTAAATACACGCACGCCCCTAATGAGGCATTAACATTCAATATATTTATTTAAAAAAATTTTTAGCATAAAATTACAAAATGACAATGCTTTAGTAGACGATATACTTGAGACAAATTACACTTACATACATACTTGATTTTCACATTCCTTGCATATTATTACTATATTCACTACATACATCATGACAAAAATTAATAAAAAATAGTATCTCCTCAGAACAGACCTTGGTCTAGTCAGGTGATAATATATTCCATGTAATTTTAAGTGTTTATAATGTAATAAGTACCAATTTGTTATATACCTATAGGTATAATGTAAAAAAATATTTTGTGAAAATGTGTAATTTTTCTGGAAAATAAATAAATAAAAAAAGATGTCTACGATAAATCTTATTATATTGATAGGGAACTCAATAATAAGGCATTATTAATGCTATATAAGCGCATAAGGTGATAAGATGTCGTGAGCCTTGTATGTGCTTTGATTTGCCGGTTCACTTGTAATATTACAACTTTATTAATATTAAAATTAGAGTAACATCTGGTATTGTATATTGCAGGGAGGAGCCCGTGGCCGCATCCGGTCAGAAGCTGAACGTTTACCAATGCGGTGGGTCCCTGATCCATCCCAGCGTCGTGATGACAGCAGCCCACTGCATCCCGAGGCCGGCAGCAGGTGCAACAGCAGCTCCCAAGCTGAAGGTCAGGGCTGGAGAGTGGGACACTCAGACAAAGGGTGAGATATTCCCGCACCAGGACAGGATAGTGACCAGGATTGTATCGCACGAAAACTACTATCCAGGTTAGTAGCATTGCATTGACTCAAATCCAACAAACAAACTTGCCGTTAGTTAAACAACTGTAGCGCTGCACGTGGCGTGCCATCAAATATTCTAGAATCAGACTCCCCAGTAGCAGTAGCGGCTGGTGACCTTATATCTTAGAAGGGCTCAAAATTATAATTTTACCTAGAAGAGAAATTAACTTAGGTACCTACATACAACAGGAATCAGAAAGCAGATAGTCGGCCTTCGTGGCTCAGTTGGTTGGATATCTGACTGCTGATCCAAGGGTCCCGGGTTCGATTCCCGGTGGAGACACAGTTTTTAAAATTGTGTTTTCAGTCTGGATCTGTGAGACGATAAATATCGTAAGTCTCCAGAATGTGGCAACTTGTTATTGGGTGCGTGTTAAATAATTATTTGACATAGTACCTGTTAGTTGCCCGAGAAGCTACATAAATAAATAAACAATATTATTTTCAAATATTAAAATTATCAGTTTTTTCCATAATTCTTTTGTTTATCGGAAATTAAAATGTGAACCTGATCATTTATGCTGTATTTGATTGGGTTTTTAATAACGTTTATAATAAAATGCATCAATAAATTATAAAATAATTTGTGACGCTATTAGGTACATTTTAATCATACAATATTGAAATAAAACTTCTGGCAACAGCCGCAAGACTGCTTCCTGATTTTACACATTTTATGTCATTTTATTTTGTAATATTATGGTATCAATTAATTAAAAAATAATACTAATATATTTCGGATGATTTATAGTTTAAACTATATAATGTTACGATATCGATTAATGTTAGCCTCAAGGAATTGCAACTGACTACCAAGCGTTCGACCATCGCAATGTACAACAAAATATGAATGAATGAAAATATACTTTAACTTCGCGGGCACTGCCCTGTTTTGCTCGAAATCGGCATACATTCAGCGTGTACAGCGAGCTGCGGCGACAGCGGGCGGTCGCGTGAATTGTATGGGTTCTCCGGGCACAAGTCGACTGTGCCCGAGGAATAAAATATTTCATAGAATCTTGCTTGCTTTACAAAGCAAGGTTTAAATACTTTCACTAAATATACTACAGACGTAAGACGTCAAACATTAATTAGAAAAATAATGTGTTCTCAAAATTTAATTACATACATTTTTTGGAATCTTTTGAAAAAGTGTTTGGGAGGGCTGAACCCGAGAGCCCTTCAGGAAGAGCCGCCACTGCCCAGGACTATATAAGCCATACCAAATGCACATTTCTTCATTCGGTTAAACTAGTCACCTGATACCGTGGTCGCGCTGCTCTTGCGACCTTCGAGTTCTCAACTCACGTAATTTATCGATATTGTTTTTCTTAAAATATCAGTATTAAATAGAATAATTTATTTGCATTTATATTAGAGTCAATTATATTCGATAAACGTATTTAAGTAATCTTCATTATCTTTTAATCTCTGTTTAATTATTATAATTGTCGCCAAATCACTTGAGCTTTTAGCCGAGAAGGGGGGCGATTTGCACCTAAACCGACGAAGTAAAAAGACAAAAATTTGCGCTCTGCGCAGACGGAAGCTCGTTCAAGATATTTGGCGAAAATTATACCTGTGTTTTATTACTGCATTTTCTGTATTTATATGTACGTAGTACTGCGCTGGGTATAGATACCTACACAGTATTACAAATACCTACGTTTGGGGACAGGCGAACAGGTGAAATACCTAATGCCTACATAGACCGGCACAGCCTAACCTTCAATACCACCTGGGTGACCGCCGACAGGTTCATGTAACCTAATTGGCAACGCATACCCAGCCAACGTAGGGAAACAACAATATTTTAATTAAACTGATCCCAGCATACAGTATTTCGACATTCAGCACCACCGGATGGATTTATCCGAATATGGCGATTAAAACTGAACTTTAGACTGCCTCAGACTAACCTGGCAAGTACACAAAACAATGTGTATTAAAAAAGTTTTCAACTGATTAATGATTTGCCAGAATGTGTGTAGGAAACTTCTGGTCTTGCCGCTTTTCGTCGCCTGATACATAAAGGAAAGGTTCTTTTAATATATTGTGTGCTTCCTTTGTATTTTTGTGTAAATTGGAATATTTTCTTGTTTTTTGTTGTTTGTATATAATTCACTTGTCAATATTCTTTTTGTTTATACTAGATGTAAAAAAATGCATTTATTTTTTACATCTAAATAAAATATACATGCATACATACATCAGAATGCGGAATTTTGACATTCAGCACCAAATTATCTAGAACTTTATCCGAATATGGTTGGTTACGCAAAGTTGGGTACACACGCATATACACACACACACACACACACACACACACACACACACACACACACACACACACACACACACACACACACACACACACACACACACACACACACACACACACACACACACACACACACACACACACACACACACACACACACACACACACACACACACACACACACACACACACACACACACACACACACACACCTTTCCTATCCTATCCTAGTTTACCTCGGCCTAAAAACAACCTACCTACATACCTGCCAGCTATATGCAAAAAAGTATTGTTGCATATAATTTTCTCATTATATCAACTGTCATCTTGACTAACACACCGCACCGCACCGCTCTTAAAATTATATCTTCAAAATCCGCTGAAATTAATTAACTTGTGAATTACTAGTGAAGTGTCAAAGTTTTCATACTGTGCTGTGAATGTGGTGAAAAGATTACAGAACCAGCACAAATAAATATCGAGGCAAGGTAATTCCCTATACCTTCATCTTTTCCACCAATGGTAAATAAAATTGATCTCAGTATACAGGATTTTGACATTCAGCACCAAATCATCTAGAACTTTATCCGAATATGGTAAATAAAATTGATCACAGTATACAGGATTTTGACATTCAGCACTAAATTATGTAGAAGTTTATCCGAATATAGTGAAAAAGTCCCCAAATTTGTCAGAAAATTTTCATTATGTGGAGTCTTCATTCAATCCATTAATTCTTCCGAAGTTTGAATACATTTTGAAACATTTCCAGGTGGTCTGTTCAACGACGTTGCCCTGTTGTTCTTGGAGTCTCCCTTTGAAGAGGCTGAACACATCGGTGTGGTCTGTCTCCCGCCGCCGGGAACTTCGGCCCCTCAGGCTCGCTGCCTGGCCACGGGGTGGGGCAAAGATGTCTTCGGTAAAGAAGGACGTTACCAGGTTATACTCAAAAAGGTATGTACCTAACAGTTCCCAAACAGATGCTATTTTACAACTGTTATATACATTTTTCATATAAATATGCAATACCCCCTATTCAGTGACTATTGTAACTAACATAGGAACGTTCTAAAATTGTAGATTTACAGTCTTATTTCAGCGTTATAAAATATAAATTTGGATTAAATGGAATAGGAACGTACCTATATAGGTCGGAACGTTCTTAAAAATTTACTGAATCAGTGGTATTATTATAAATTATGAAAATTATGAAATTTTCATCAATAGCGATATTAGCGTGAGAAATTAATTTAAAAAAATTTCTCCTCAGGTGGGGATCGAACCCAGGACGCCCGCACATAAACCAAACGGCTTACCAACTGTGCCACGGCGGTACTCAATATAAAGAATACTCAAAATTCGTGGAATATACAAAGTTTTATATATTTATAAGGATGTTTTTAGTTTGGATATGTGAGACGATTGGTCTCCAGAATGTGGCAACTTGTTATTGGGTGCGTGTTAAATTAATATTTGACATAGGACCTATTGTTTTTTTTTAAATTTAGGACTTCCGTTACAAACTCTTTACTTCGAGCGTCATCGTAGTACGTGCGCCACCCCCTCCCCCCCCCCCCCTTAATGTCTCCATTTTCCTTTTCCCATTAATCAAGCATAACTTATTCAGTTTTTTAATTTACACTTTTAGTTTCAGTTCTTATGATTTGTCTTTTTTAATGTACATGAGCTAATAGTAATATTATGTAAACTTTGTTGGGTAATTTTTTGGTTATATGTGTATAAGATTTTTATTTTATATAGCTGTATGTTTACCGAAATATATAAAATAATCAAATTAAAAATAAAAATTATTAAATACCTACATACTTTTTTCTCAAGGTGGAACTCCCAATAGTGGAAAAGGCCCGTTGTCAGACTGCTTTGAGAAAGACTCGTCTCGGATCCCGCTTTGAGCTCCATCGCACCTTCGTCTGCGCTGGAGGAGAACCTGGAAAAGACGTCTGCAAGGGAGACGGTGGATCGCCACTTGTCTGTCCAATTCCTGTAAGTGTCGTGGCTGAGTCTATTTATCAGTAAAAGAAACATGTACAGTTGAACTAATGGAAAAGTATCAATATATGTAAGCTTTCAAGACTCAGTCCTGAGCCAAATGTCCCGGGTTCGATTCTAGGTGGTGACACAATTTCTAATTGTATTTTAACTCTGGATCTGTGAGACGATAAATATCGCAAGTCTCCAGAGTGTGGCAGCTTGTTATTGGGTGTGTGTTAGATTAATATTTGACATTTGAGTGTGTTGTTGTTTCCCGAGAAGCTATACAAAATAAAAATTAAATAACAAGATATGCATCATAATGAATAGAGTTGAATATTACAAATTGAATCGGGAATAGTGTTGATTATTACAAATTTAGCAAAACATATTGTTGAATATTACAAATTTTGCTAGGCAAGGTGTTGAATATTACGAATTTAATCGGGAATAGTGTTGATTATTACAAATTTAGCAAAACATATTTTTGAATATTACAAATTTTGTCAGGCAACGTGTTGAATATTACGAATTTAATCGGGAATAGTGTTGATTATTACAAATTTAGCAAAACATATTGTTGAATATTACAAATTTTGTCAGGCAACGTGTTGAATATTACGAATTTATTCAGGAACATTGTTGATTATTACCAACACATTTAGCAAGGCCTATCATTGAATATTACAAATTCAGCTGGGCATAGTATTAATTCTATTTACTGTTCAAATATGGAAAGTTGAAATAATGAACTATGAATTATATATGTAGGTAAAAGCCTTACATAAAAAGAAACAAAATACAATAATTAATCTTTACATAATTATTATTTTTAAGATTTGTCAATAAATTATATAAGTATACTGTACAATATCAGTTTAACAGATGCCAATAAACATGTGGTTTTTTATTACAAAAAAAATAATGAGATACCGCGCAATAAGTAGAACTGATATTTAAAGAGAGAATAATTCTATATATTATGCATATTATTATGTAAACTATAATGTTATAAGAAACAACATATATAAGCGCGCTGGGCTAGCAATCCAGTGATCGCGAGTTCGAATTCTGCCTCGACTGATTTCGTTAACCTAAAAAAAAAACCGATGATGTGATACTGAAGGACATAATATGACTAACGGTATATTTGAAGTGTACATGTTGTGTGTATTTTCAGGGCCAACCCGACCGCTACATGCAGTCTGGTATAGTGGCTTGGGGCATTGGCTGCGGAGAAACGGGAACACCGGGAGTGTACGCCAACGTGGCAACCCTCAGAGACTGGATCAACGAACAGCTTATCTACAACAACATCGACATGACGGGGTACGAGTCATGAATCAATCGTACACTAGTCGTCGCACCAACGCGGACAAAAAAATGGCGACATTTTTGATATATCTCAATTGTATAGAAAATATGATTAACTAAATAATAATACAATTTAATTTTTTTTTATTATTCAAATACATATAAAACAACAATTCTATAATAGCAATACACAGTGTTCTTTTGTCCCTTTCCCAAGAGCCATACAACTTTACATATTGTGCATCGATTAACTGTGTTTTCAGTCTGGATCTGTGAGACGATTAATATCGTAAGTCTCCAGAATGCGGCAACTTGTTATTGGGTGCGTGTTAAATTAATAATTGACAGAGTAAGATACAAAAGAGAAAGGCAATCGTGGTTTCACTGGATTCATGAATCCAGGCCCACGAGCACAGGCGACCAGAGTATCAGTCAGAATAGGCGAGCCATATGGGCTTGCGACCATGTATGCGGGATTATGGGCCCTTTAAGTCACGCTCACCAATCTCCGACTGATACTCCACTCCTCTGCGCAACCAAATCCAATAGAATGCGGATAATGCTGCTTTTACAACCCTATCCAAAAGTTCTTTTATTATACCTCTTGGGAGACCCAGGTCTTTAAAGTAGGAATATAAAGATTTTGTGGGCAGGCCTCTCGCCCCCACCTCTACAGCATATATACTTGTGCTAAAGCCATTTTGAACTGTTCTATCTACCAGTTCCTTGTACTTGTTTAGTTTGTATTGGTGGTCTTTTGGAATATTTGTGTCCTTAACTCTTTTCAATGAAAGAGAGTAAATTGTCAAGTCAGGCCTAAGAGACGAGATGCAGATCTCCTTTCTAAGGTTATATCTCTCTATTCTCGTATCCATTAGGATATTCCAGTCATCGGACTTCCCAATTATTGATATTAATTTCTTTGTTGTAGGTCTAACTTTTTGTCCTGTGTTAGTTGCCCGAGAAACAATGTAAATAAATAAATAAATACGATTACGATTACAAAGTTTATGCATAGAAATATAAATACATAATATATACTGTCTTACTCATAAACGTAAACTATCTATGATAATAATAATAAACCTGGCAATAACATACGTTCCTTGTCAGAAATCTAACGCAGTGGTGGAGAGTGATGTAGGTCAGGATCAGGATGGAAGTCTTTGGATGTAATTAGGTTCAAGCATCTCCCCTTTCCCAACCGTCCCTCTCCCTAAGGCCACTTCCCATCCGCTCCTTTCTTCAATTCGCAGATGTTTCTCTCTCCTACATACTTTTAATATATAACCCTTCTTCTTCTTTTTCCTCAGCCGTTTTCAATCCATCGTTGGACATAGGCCACCCTCTTGCTCCTCCACATGTCTCTATTCCGGGTACACTGCATCCAATTTACTCCCACAGTCTTTCTGATGTCATCCGACCATCTAGCCTGTGGTCTTCCCACACTCCTTCTTCCCGTTCTAGGAGTTTTTTTGTCCTTCGTTGGTCAGTAAATCTGGCATTATGACCTGCCCAGCTCCACTTCAGGGTAGCCATCCTTTTAGCTACGTCCACAACTAGTTTTCTCTCTTATCCATTTGTTTATAACCCGTGTCAAATGCTAATTATCACTTTCGCCACCGGTCGCCAATATATTCATGACGAAATTATAAAAATAAGCTATAAATAGAGCGCCTTTAAAAGGTATCGTCCACGTATCTAACCAAAGCTATGGGATAGATACGTGGACGATACCTTCGTTATATGGCCTCACGGGTTGGAGGAACTAAACAAATTTCTGAACGAGCAAATAAAAACATTAAATTCACAATGGAGATAGAAACCAACAGTCAAATTCCTTTTCTCGATGTTCTTGTTAATAAAAAAAGACGACGGCAATCTCGGTCATACGGTTTACAGAAAATCAACACATACAAACACATATCACTCGTTTGCGAGAACAATGGAGCCCTTGGGCAAAACTTCAAAAGTTGATGACCCCTGACTTAAACAAAAATTCACAATTCTGAGTATAAAAGTTTTGTAGAACTATAACTGTTTATATATTCTCAAATTTTGGGCTCTTTAAATTGAGCGGATCAAAAGTTATAAGGGGGGGGACACACAGACACACACACACACAGACACACGAAATGTTCTACTCCGAATTCTGAGTAAATCCGTTTATGGAACGTATATGCTGCGAAACCTCTAAGTTGGTGGTTTTTTTTACTTCAAAGTTGGAAAAGCCGTGAAAAAAGTAGACCTCTGCATACAATTCTCACGTATCCTGGCTTGAAACATTGTCGATATGTTAAGAGAACAAAGTTCTCCTGAACAAATCGACAGTTGGATAATGTCGGTTCATTCAGAGAATTGAATTCTCATGAACGAATCGACAGTTGGATGAACATTCGATTGAAACCGTGAACAACTTAGGAACTCAAACATTGAACAAAAATGAATATCAACATTCGATTGAAACCTCGTCTATTATAAAATAAGATGATGTTTTAACCAACAGATTTTTTAAATTAGTTGCATGTAACACGTGATGTCCAATCTGATCTGTCGATAGCGATAGTATGTATAGTTGAAGAATAAGTACCTACCAAACTATAAACCCATAAATATAAATTATTTAATATTTTAAGATATTTGGTTTTCTATACAACACATGTACCTAGGTATGTATGTATGTCAAGATAGGATAGTATGGAGGTCAGTTCTTTGATCCTACCCAGAATATGAAAACAGCATGATGGTATGTATGTATGTTTGGAGATTAGTATCAAAGTAGTAGTCAAGAGGGACTACACCACAACCACATACGACGACAAGGTCAGGGAAAAAAGTTTTTTTCCCGAGAAAATTTACCACCTATAGATACTTTTGATGAAAGTGATATTGCATAGTGAAATTAGTGGAAATTAGTGAAAAAGTAAAACCCAAAGTGTTAGCGCCGAACTTGCCGAAGTTACAAGTCGGGCTATAAGAGTGGACTGTATATTATTATCGAAAGATTGAAGAAGATATTTTGTCTTCGACAATATTGTCACATGTTATGCATCATATTGAATCCTGAATCTGTGCTTGTGTGAAAAGCCGGTAACAGGAAACGAAAGGATATTAGATAGGACTCACCAATATTCTAATTCGCCTCCTTTCACTGTTGCACTGATAAATTGGTGCACTAAGAATTTTGTTAATTTACGATGTGTTTGCGACGAGCGAAACTTTGTGTCACACAAACGACAGCGAACGAAACGTGACAGTGCTTGAGACCGATCGGCTACGACAACTGTCGACTACTGGTCGACTCATTGGCCTTTAGAGACGGGGAAAAATGAGTGATCCGTATTATTTGACCGGATCATTAAATTGAATCGGTGACTCACGGTTCACGTTGCCACAACGATCCGCTCATGAACCGGACATCACTCTCACACTTTCTATCTCATATAAAATATATCGTTAGAATGCGATACACATACCGACTCATGGCAATCATCGATTCACAACTAATTCATTATGGTTCAGAAAATCTAATTCATTGCGGTTCTTAAATATGTTAAGCAATTTTGACCGCAACATACTTTGAAAAACAAATACGTAACGTCTATAATTGAATATACTAATTTGAAGGCGATCTTCGATTCACGACTAATTCATTATGGTTCATAACATATTTAAGCAATATTGACCATTAAGTACATTGAAATGCAAACATTTTAACGCCTACATTTGCATATCATATTTTGAATCGGTTTTGTTTTCTCTGTCATACTACGTACATGTTATGTACGATAGATAAGGATAGCTATATTTGAATCATATTGAATCGAAGAGCGAATTGATGATCCGCATAAATTTCATGAATCGATTTTAAAAGACAGGATCTTACAAAAATATCGAACTTTGCACCACTATTGGCCTTGAAGGTTGGATTGGAAATAAATGGTAGGGAGAGGTAGGGAGGGGAAGGCAGTTCGTACCGTAGCGCTGATAAATGATGATTTTATTAATTATTATTTTGGCGCGTAAATTCGGCATACTGAAACAAAACCGAACACAAAGGGTTACAATGTATTTCACAGTACCTATAACTGTGAAACTGAGAGAAAAATTAGAGTGTATAATAAAACACAAACATTTGATATTTAAATTATTTAGAAATAAGGCACTCTACTGTACAATTAGTAATAATTATTTTGTTTTCACATGATCAAATATTGCAAAATGCATTTACGAATAGAGATTAAACATAATATTTAATTTTTCATGCATCCTATGCAAAATGTGTACAACAAAAAAGTCATTTTACCATGCAGTGTCTAGTAAAATCTAAGTTCACGTAACTTCTGCACGATATAATATGTTGAATTTCAAAACAGGAGAAAGTTTTTTTTTTGTATATAGTTATTATTTTTGTAGAATCTTTGTTTATTGCTACTATGTTATAAATTTAAAAGAGAAAACATTTTATTTACATAAAAAACGGAACCTTTTTTTGCAAACATTTGCATTTCATAAATAAATTAAAGCAAAGAAAAGTAGTTTAATTTTTTTTTATAAATAAAAATGCCATTCAATTCACAAAGTGAAAAAAAAGATTATTTTTTTTATTAATGGCATACTGAAATATTTTAAATAATGTGTACTTACATATATAGTTTAAAAAAATAATTTAAAAATGCATAAAACAATATAAAAATGATCATTTATTTTATCGATGAATTAGCAATATAATTATTAGGCCTTTATTAGGCAATTCACACAATATTGTATGATTTGTGCCATAATTGTATTCACAGAACACTCAAACTTGAATATAAACAAGACATACACTATGAACAGTATCAAATAAAAGAAAGTCACTTAACACTAAAAATAAACATAAAATATCAAAAAGTACATTACAGAAGGATATTATTTTTAACAATAAATTTTATTAGCTTACGATACACATTATTTTTTTTGAGAGCTAGGAGGTGAGCAAGATTAAAAGGTCTAGAGATTTCACTAAATTCGTTGTAAAGATTACCAGAAGACTGGATTGGACACGAAAAGAACAGATGATCCAACGTTTCTATGTCGGTATTACATTCACATACATCACTATCGACTATTTTAATTTTATTTAAATGACTTGCAATTAGACAGTGACCAATTCTCATGCGACAAATGATTTAAATTTCTTTTTTTGAAAATTTAACATCGTTGTACCAAGGTCTTCTTGGAATGATATTGTTTTGAATAGATTTGTAAAATGATCCTTTGGTTTCAGACAGCCAATCAGAGTTCCATTGATTCCATATTGAGTTTGTTAAAGAGCGAATCAGATCAGAATTAGGTAAAGAAAATGATTTTGCTACAACGCCTGAAGAAACTGCAGACTTAGCATCAGTATCAGCAATTTCGTTACCCATAATACCTACATGAGCAGGAATCCAAGCAATCGAAATATTTTTGTCATTTTTCAAGGATGATAATAAAGACTTAATTGAGCATATTAAATCGTTATTTGGAACTTTGGAGACATTATTTTTAATGAGTTTAATAGCACTGAGTGAATCTGTTAGTATTAAAATATCAGGAGAAAATAAGTTTTGGGAGATAACAAGGGCTTCTTTTATAGCAAAGCATTCTGCGGTAAAGACGGACGTTTCTGGTGGCAATTTAAATTTATAAGATTTATTGAGTGAAGAAATAGAAATGGCAGCTCCAGAATATCCATTTGATTCGAGTTTGGAACCGTCTGTGTATAAGCAAATAGCTGATGGCCAATGTGAGGAAATTATGTTTTTAAACATTTTATTAATATTATTTGAATCACATTGTGACGATTTGTCTAAACCTATGTTTTCAAAAGAATTAATAGGCACAGTTATGGCCTTATATGATAATTGATAATATGGCAGGATTGGTGAAAAGGTAGACGGAGGAATTTTAGAAGAAAGTGAAAAATAACTTTTACATAAAAGAGGGGGGGATTTATTTTTCCAAAAGTTATTCGATTGAGTAATTGAATGGAGTGTAGCCAATTTATTAGGGAGAGGGTGGGTTCTCAAACGAAGTCTTTTAGAAATGAATTTATCTGATAACAGTTGTCTTCTGAGGGAAAGGGGCATATCAGAATTTTCAATTTGAAGAGAGTTAATGGGCGAGGAGGACATAGCACCAATTATTAATCGTAAGCATTTTGACTGTAATTTTTCAAGATTTAATTTGAGATATATTGGTAGAGGATCCCATAAAAAACTGCCATAGTCCATGTGACTACGGATGAGAGTATTGTACAGAAGTTTCATTGTAGAGGGATGAGCACCCCACCACACCTTTGTAACTGCACGAAGAACATTTATGTTTCGTTCACATTTAGAAATAATAAAATCAATGTGAGGTTTCCATGATAATTTACGATGGAGGATTATACCAAGAAATTTAACAGTCTCAAAAATTGGAATCGGTATACGGTCAATTTGGATAGATATATTAGGTATTTTATGTTTTTTGGAGAAGACCACAACTTGACTTTTATGCGGAGCAAGTTCAAGACCATTTATATAAAGCCATTTATTAAGACACTTAAGGGCAATGTTAAAATTCTTTACAGCTGTATCAATTTTTTTCATAGAAAGATATAAAACAACATCATCAGCATACATTAGAATAGAACAGAGGCCTTCAACACATATGTGTATGTCATGGCAATATATGTTAAAGAGGATGGGACTCAAAACTGACCCTTGAGGTAAACCTTTCCAAATAGTACGGAGTTTGTCTTCGTTGGAGTTCAGAATTTTTATTATTCTTTTTGAAAAAATATTGTGTATGAGTTGGGATATTTTTCTAGGAATTCCTATTTTAAACAATTTTTCTTGGAGTAAAAAAAGATTGACATTATCATATGCACTAGTTATATCCAAAAATGCAGCTAAAGTAAACTGTTGTTTTGTATATGCAATTTGGATGTCAATAGTCAAAATACTGATATTATCCAAACAGGATTTAGATTTTCGGAAGCCAAACTGAATTGGAGAAAGCAACATTTTACTTTCCACAAACCAGTCTATTCTGTTTTTAATCAAATGTTCTAGTAATCTTAGAAAACATGATGACAAAGCAATAGGGCGATAGGAAGACCCTATTGTTGGATCTTTACCAGGCTTAAGAATGGGCAAAATTAAGTGAGTTTTCCAGGATTTAGGTATATAGCTAGATTGAAATATGAAATTATAAATACCTAAAAGGAAAGGTTTAAATTTGAGGGGAGAGTGTTGAATAAAATAATAAGGGATTTTATCGATTCCGGGGGTATTACTGTGAACTGTTTTAAGAGGAATTAACAATTCTTCCATAGTAAAAGGGGCGCAAAACCAGGAGGAAGAAGGCTCTATGCTCTCATAATATTTAATTTCGTTTAAATTAGGGGCATAAGGAGGGGCCAGTCTATCTAAGAATGACTCAATCCAGGTGTTTGTACAAGCATGTTGAATTTTAGAAGAATAAGCCGATCTAAATCTGCGGATTTTTTCCCAGACATATGAAATGGGAGAATCTGGTGAGAGGGAATTGCAAAAGTCAATCCACCCTTTTCGTTTTTTCTTACGAAGAAATAACTTTACTTTCGCTTGGATCATCTTAACCGCCAAATAATTATCTAGGGACATGTTTTTCCTATATTTATGCATAGCCTCTTTTCTTAATTTTATAATATTGGAGCATTCTTCATCCCACCATGGAGCTTGTGGGGTATGCCTGGAGAATTTTTTGCATAAGGGAATGGCTGAGTCGGCCGCAATTTCTAAAGTATGTATCAGATTGGACAATGCAATGGGAATCTGAGAGATATCAGAAAGTGAGTTAAGAGGAATAATCGAATCTAATTTTGATTCTATTAACTGAGAAAATTTTGACCAATTTGCTTTGTTCAGATCATGTTTTTTACGGGTATACAAAGGTTCTCGTGGATTTGAAAGAGATGAATTTAAAATAATGGGGTAATGATCGCTAGATAATGAGTCATTATGCAGTCTATATGCCGGGGCACAGCACTACACGATGATGCTTCCCACAACCAGCCGATGACAGGTCGTAAGCCCTGTAGGTGCCTTGATTTCCCGGTTCTCCTACAGTAAATATTCCAACTTCGTCTCTATTGAGATAATTAAAAAATCTGTTAAAAAATATCTTTGACTCCCGACAGGGAAAAAAATCCAATGTTTGCGCATATGCAATAATAAAAATATATTCGATTACTTACACATTGGTACAAGTAGGTAAATAAGACAAAAATGACCTTATGAGTCTGGCGCAATTCAGGGGTGACTTCTATGCGAAAAATGCATTGTCACCTCACATATAAGAATTGTAGCTTACATTATTTACAAAAAACCAATTCTCTCAATAGATGGCGTTACAACAAAATAAATAAAAAATAATAATATTGTTGTTCATAATTTCACCCATAGATGGCTGTAGTAAAAATTCGTTATTTTCAAGCGAAAAGAATTTCAGTATTACAATATATAAAAATCTAAATTGGGAGTCCAAGGGCATATGTATAGATGGCAGATATCTAAGCCACTTGCGGTTCGTTGATGACATAGTCATTATAAGTAACAACCCTATAGAACTAACTGAAATGCTAAATGAAATAAATGAGGCATCCAAAGCTGTTGGACTGAACATGAACATGTCAAAAACAAAGGTGATGGGCACAGCTGGATCTCAGATCACGGTGGATGGGATCTTGATTGAAAATGTCCAAGAGTATGTGTATTTGGGACACATTATGAAAATTGGCCGAGAAAACCAAACGGCCGAAATAAAGAGGCGAATTGGACTAAGTTGGGCAGCCTTTAGGAAATTAGCCCACATCTTCAAAAATCCCCAAATTCCCATCAACCTGAAACGGAAGGTATATGAGACCTGTGTACTGCCAGTAGCTACTTATGGCTTGGAGACTATAACAATGACTCAGAAAAGTGCTGAAAAACTAAGAGTCACCCAAAGAGCCATGGAAAGAGCCATGTTAGGATTAAGTCTGAGAGATAGGGTGCGAAATGACACCATCAGGGAAAGAACAAAATTGGTTGATGTCGTCCACCGCATTCTTACCCTGAAGTGGAGATGGGCGGGCCACGTGGCTAGATACCCCGAAGACCGATGGCCAAGAATAGTGTTGGCTTGGAGACCGAGAACGACAGTCAGAGGTGTTGGAAGACCGCCAATGAGATGGAGAGATGACATCAGCCGTTATGCTGGTGCCAATTGGTTGCTCAGAGCACAGGATAGAGTGGCGTGGAAGGAGATGGAGGAGGCCTTCGTCCAGGAGTGGACGGGAATGGGCTGAGAAGAAGAAGAAGAAGAAGAATATATAGAAGTTTCAAAATTGAATTGATAGGGATCTCATTAAAAAGGCATAATTGGTGAACGTTGCGCAAGCGCATAAAGTGATCACGTAAACCAGCCGATGACAGGTCGTAAGCCCTGTAGGTGCCTTGATTTCCCGGTTCTCCTACAATAAATATTCCAACTTCGTCTCTATTGAGATAATTAAAAAATCTGTTAAAAAATATCTTTGACTCCCGACAGGGAAAAAAATCCAATGTTTGCGCATATGCAATAATAAAAATATATTCCACTGCAATTAAGGTTTTTGTTTTTAACGAATTAAACATCTTTAAGAGATGTTCGCTCAGATATATCACTTGTATCAACAGTTTATAACTCCTTTAATACAATGCCAAAAATCTACTATCAATTACATTAATTAATCAACACTTCTTGATTTATTTTGTGGAGCGAAAGAAAGACACACGTTCGACGGTACGTATGATAAGTATGTTTAAAATGTCTAATTAAATAAATAATTAAAATAAATAAAATTTTCAATAAATTAGGACGTCACAAATTAAGATAGTCAATATTGGACGTCACACGTTAAAATGAATAAAATAAAATAAATAACTTAAAATCACACAGCCGAAATATTGTCACACGAAAATAAAGAAAATGTCACAAATATTGTTTTGGGGCACACATAATTTTCTCGCCATGGCCATAAAAGTGCTGATGCACCGTCAATGCCGGAATGGACCGTCGTCGATGGGCGAAGGGCCAAGGCTATCGGCGAAAGCAACCTCGGGTCCCAGACACCGGCAGATGCTGGTTGGGCGACTGGCGGGAACGAACGACGGCGGCGCGAGTCTCAAGGAGATGCAGGCCGTTGCTCCAGGGTCCAGCGCGACCCAACAGCGTTTGGAACACTTTCCAAACTCAGCACCCGCTTCGGTCCAGGAAAGCGGCTCTCTCGCCGAATGGTGGTGCGCCGATCCATCTCGGCACTCCAGCAGGCTGATTTTGTATGAAACACCAAGAGTTGTCTTAACTCTTGTCTTAACTCCCGAGAAATCTTGGAATTTGGTATTTTGTATGGAGTTTTCCGGTGTTAACTCCGTGAGAAAACTGAAGGGGCGTGACCCAAACATTAGTATAAATTTGCCATATGTAAATAAAATTTCTATGTCCAGTTTAATTTATATATGGCAATCTCGTACATTTACCCGCATTTATCAGATTTTGACAGCTAATCGTGTGTTTTTTGTTTATTTTATTAATATTTAGCAAGGTATATACTCTATTTTCATTCATTGTTTTGTATTTTATAGCTTATTTACTCGATGCTTTTTATAAATAACATGTTTTAAATAAAATTTTAATTGAAATGGTGTTACGTCAAACGACTCAATTTTGAACAATTTTATACCGATACGATTTGTTTGTTATGCAAGTGATTATTCTAATAAAATTGACACGCAAATATGTTTGTTTGGGTAATAACATGGGTTAACGTTTTTTTTATAAATAATTTCTTGTTTAGAATGGACAAAAAAAGAGCATAATATTTTTTTCATGAAATTTTGAGTCTGACTTTTATTATTTTTATAATTAAATATCATTCATAGTAGTAAAATTGTTTTTTCTTTGTTGCAGATCTTCAGTATCAGCTCAACTCTGTCTGGCTCAACAATTCCTGCAGCAGTTTACCATATTATACTATACAAGGCAAAGCTATTACATAATATGGCTTCCAAACATGTGCGACACACTGATGATTGCAAGATTTCAATTACATATCTGTAAAAATAATAAACAAGGTTAATAAAATAATTTACTTTGACCACTAGATCATGGTTCAAAAATTTTCATGCTTGTGTTTTCTTTATATCCTATTTTTCCAACAAAATATATAGTTTCAGAATTATCTGCTCTTAACATGTGAGTGAATTATTAAACGCACTACATAAATACCATGCATAATTATATGAAGCAGTATAAAAAGGTAAAACTAGTACTTTTATGTGTATATGATGTTTAGTTATTTATTTTATTTTATTTTATTTATTTTGGATATCCAACAGTACAGTAGAGCATAATGATATTAAAAACAATGAAGAAAAAAACAAGTAAATGTAGACTACGGTACATAGTAATAGGACATCATATCGAGTAATTTTAAAAGCTTAACATACAATTTACGAAAAATGAGAAAAAACAAAATTATAGGAACACACCTGAAACATACAAGGAATAGTACAGAGAGGATTATACTCTAGAAGTTATCTTCATATTATAGTACAATGTGCTTTTAAATACTATTTATTGATTTAAATATGGATGTGGAGTTTTAATTTGGTCGTACAGGACAGCAAACAATGAATGGTTATTTCTGTAATGTGCGACAAATACACCTTTCGGCATGTCCAACGGACCATCGTCTTTTTATCGCTTTTCATCGTCTTTTAAAGCTCGCAAAAATAAGTATGACATGCTGCAAATAAACAAAACGTGATTAGTATCCTCATTTTATATTATTATACTCAAAGAAAAACGTTTCTTTGTTTGAAACGTCAAATTCATGATATACTAAGCCTCCAAAGTCGAAAAAATAACAACGAATGTATAAACAAGTCAAATACAAAAATAAATAATAAATTTGGTTAGTAATATGTATGAATATAGTACAAAATAAATAATACACACCTTGTAAATGATTATGGATGAAATAATTCAAGTAATTACTGTAATTAGTCAATTTTACAATATCAAACTCGCGTGCATAGAAAATATAGAAGTAAATTCGTCGCGTGATTTGACAGGAGATAACTCTTATTCTACAAATAAATAAATAATTTTAACCCCGAGTATTTTATTGGGGTTAAGACAACTAAAGAAAATGCGCTTACAAAATACCAAAAACATACATACATTGGTGTTAACGAGCTAAATCCACAGATAAAATAGTACTTAACTCCTTTCTTCTCCTCTGGTGTTTATACAAAATCAGCCTGCAGGTGTCACATCCATGGCTGCTGATGTGGAGCGAGCCTAACCGACACCCTCTGGTGCGGTTTGCAGCTGCTCTGGCCACAGTGAGCGCGGTCCGTGTCGACACGACGCGTGTATAACTTCGACTGTCATCTGTCACTTGTATTGTCACATTTCAGGTAATGTCTGATTGTCAAATATTTTTTTCATACACTTTAATTTTCACAAATATTTGTTTGTGGTCTGATTTAGCGCCGATTTCAAAATAGAAAATAACGCGAACAGGAGAGGTCTCGTCACCCACACGGCCGCAAACGCTTCCTGCTCATTCGAATGCCATTTCTGTTCGGCCGGTGAAAAATGCATACTCGCATATGATATAACATCCCGTTCTCCGTCAGAGCGTGGATGATATAATGGGGCCGCAATACCTAACTTACTCGCGTATGTTTGCAAAATAAATTCGCGATTAAAATCGGGTTGTGACAATTTTAACGGTTGTGACATAGCCAATTTAATATTACGTATAGCGGCATCGGCTTGGCTATTCCACCGATACGGCCGATTAACTTTTAATAAATCGGTTAACGGAGCAGCAATCTCAGAGAATCGCGGTATACATATACTCTCGTAACCAATTACACAGTCCTAAGAAGCCACGTAGTTCTTTACGAGTTCGCGGAGCTGGTGCAGAGAAAATCTCCTTGTAATGAAACATTTGAGGATAATTTCCTTCCGCAGTAACAACATGTCCCAAATACTCTATTTCTGACGTGGCTAATATACATTTATCAGGCGAGCATTTCAACCCGAACTGATCTAACCTTTCAAAAACCATTCTTAAGTGATGGCGATGACTCTCTTGTTGAAGTACCTACATTAATATTTAAAAACTATGTAGTATGTACACAAGTACCTTACATAGCAAGTTCCTACTTTATTATGTAATGTCTGATTTTGTGTATTCAAAATCAGAGTGAATCTTACTTTCTTTTGTTTTCTATCTCTTATGAAAAATAATTCAAGAAACAATACTTATGTCAAATATTTTGTGTTACATATAAAAGTCTTAATTAAATATGTCTAAATGAATAAATGTATAATTACTCTGAATAAATGAAGATCTCTCAGTCACAAGAATAGATGACAATATCGTCTATATATACAATGCAAAACTCTCTTAAATAACCGGCAAGAACCTGCTGACACATCGCTTTCTGAAAGCAGCTCGGGGCTCCCTTAAGTCCGAAGGGCATAACCTTAAATTGATATAATGCACCGTCAGGAGTAAAAAATGCCGTATAAGGTTTAGAAGCAGGATCGAGAGGCACTTGCCAGTACCCCTTTGTTAAATCTAACGTGGAAAATATTTTAGCGTTCCCGAGATACTTTAATGTTTCATGGATGACCGGTAAAGTGGAGACCGCGCCCTCGGTGACGTCATTTAACACAGATACGGTAATCATTATCTCCCTTTTTCGGAGCCATCACGATAGGAAAACAATACGGAGATCTACTAGCTTCGATTACGTCATCAGTTAACATTTCTTCGATTTGTTTATGTAAATTACTTTTCTTATCGTCTGATAAACGATACGGTGGGATACGATGGGTGTGTGGCAGACCACATCTCGAAATTTCTTTCGAGCGCGCGCCTAGCGACGGCAAGTACATTTGTTTATCGCTAGGCCGAGTTCATCGCCCGCAACGTCAAACTGGTGACAATACTCCTCAACTGGGTATGACACTACAAATAAATAAGTCTAGAATGTTCGAGGACATTGAACTTGCTACCCCCAGCGCAGCACTATTTAAGGGAGTCTACACCTCTACACGTCGTCACTTCATTTCCGTATTTCTGTCACTTCATTTTCGTATTTCATCTGTCACTTCACGCCGCCGTTACGACCACGCGACTGGTCGCTTCTCGACCACGCCGTCTCGCCGACACTTCATCTCTCGACCACCGGTCATCTCTCGACCTCGCGAGCACGATGGTTCTTCACCATACGAATAATCGGATACTTCGACACACTCGATCGTTATACCTACTCATCGTGAGAAAGTTCCTTTGTAAGTTATTTCATCAATTGTAAATTACCTTTAAGCAAACTATTAATTGTGATCAATATACTCATTGTTACTTTTGACCATTCTTTCTTCTTCTTTCTAAACCACTGTCCTTGTGTTCTTATTTCAAATCATATCCTCTTGGGATATAGTAAACTCTCTATTATTGGTAACCCCTCTGGTTACCACATATATTTAATAGTAACCACTCTGGTTACCAACCACTGTTGATTGGTAACCCCTCCGGTTACCAATCAGCTTTATTGGTGACCCTGAAAACTTGAATATGAACACAATCGTTACCAAACAGCTAAAGCTACACAGCTACTGGTATTTACAAAATATCGATATTTATCTAGTATCGGCCCGTGGCCGAAAAACGATAATTATGCATTCACAACAGAGGTATTTTTCATTACAATAACATTAAACAACACTTACCGATTTTCCTCAGATCACTCCTTTTCTTTTCCTAGCTTAGAAAAAGAACGAATTGGTTTTTGAATCTCTCACGATGGGTACACTACACTACACCCGCGAAACAATCGCGCTTAATTCTATGCAATCGCGCTTAAAAATCACCCGCGTTTCTCGGTTTTTAGTTATTCTTTGTCATAAATGTTGCATTCAAATAACACATGCATAGTACACATTCATTTTATTCTGAGATTGTAAACAAAGGTATATATTGGTACCCACTTTATAATTTCACATAAACAAACACTGTTAAAAAAATTCTGTACGGCACTGCTTGAAGTAAAAAAAAAGAAATACTCAGACAATCGCGAAATAAACAAAACCG
The DNA here is from genome assembly GCA_963576475.1 of Molanna angustata. Lineage (NCBI taxonomy): Eukaryota > Metazoa > Arthropoda > Insecta > Trichoptera > Molannidae > Molanna > Molanna angustata. Next base: position 21,088,831 of record OY754983.1, on the reverse strand, counting down.
CACTTCCGAATTTATTAATATTCTTTTCACATTATTCACGGAACTAAATTTTATTTTTCACATACTTCGCGCCATAAAATTCTCACGCACAACAATAATACTGAAGTGACAAAACTTAATGATTTTATATTTTGCATACAGATTTACGCGTGGTATAGAACATATAGATAATTGAACTTGATATATTAATTTCATTGTTAAAACAAATATCGATCGAAAGTTTTCGGTTTTAAACGATAAAACTTCAATTTTGTTATTTTTAAATAAGTAAACAACGCGATTACGGCTCGTGACTAATCTTTCAAAATTTCAACTAGCGGTAGAAAAATTAAGTTTTAAATAAACACCACCTACCGAGCGACAATCTAAGTTTTTGCTAACAAGTTATTTACGTACGTTATTTAAATTCATTGCAATCAGATATATTTTTATATCAAAGGAGCTCGCAAATAATTCATTAAATTATCACTATTTAATATATATCAAATACGTACTAAATACGTGAAATACTTAACTTACCTATTTCATACTTTGTAATGTTGCTTTAAATACCTATTATACTTTGAAACTTGCAAAGCATTTTTGTACTTAGACACATTTCAATATTTACCTATTACAAATAGAATATTTTAAACATTTTTGGACTTTGCTGAAATTCATATTATTTTTTGTTGCATTGTATACCTAATTAGATACTTAAATTTATCTTCACTTCTAAAATATATTGTAATCGACTTAATTACTATTAACAAATACTTAACATTGTACATATTATATTTTTGCAACATGCAACCAACATTATTCTATATATTTGCTTGCTACAATTGTAACTGTATATATTTTGAGAATTTGAAATTTACAACTGTCAACTGCGTTTACCATGTACAACTATAGAATCAAGATGATCAACGTTATCATCATCATCAGCATCAAACCAAGATGTAAAGCGACATTATCAACATCGATAAATCAAGATGGCAAACATTGTCAACGGCACCAAATCAAGATGGACAACATTGGCAACGGCACCAAATCAAGATGGACAACATCAGCAACAAATGGTTTTCATCAGCAACCAAGAGCAACACCGACACGCTACAACTCGCTATACTGGCACGTATTCCCAAAGACATCAGACTCACTTGATGCGCGGCAAAGAATGCACAAGCACTCGCTATACTGGCACGTATTCCCAAAGACATCAGACTCACTTGATGCGCAGCAAAGAATGCACACACAGGCCCCACTGGAGAACTACTCCAAAGCTGTCTAACGCAAGAGACACGCCGCAACTTCAACGCTGGAGAACTACTCCAGAGCTGTCGGACACCCAAATATGAACGCACGCACACATCTCGAGCACACAAAAACTCACCTCGTCTCATCGCTACGCACGTCTTTGAACGAGGAATGATTTTGTTGGGACGCTGTCCCATCCTTCGTGTTATGCTTATGACTCGCACTCTGTCTCGCATACCCAAGGAGCTGCTCAACCACGACAACACGACGTTTACACGACACGGTCAACACGACGCTGTCAACACGTCACTGTCAACACACGCTGTCAACACGACGACAGTCAACGAAAACTTCGAAAACGCCAATGCAAGCCAACTGCACAGTTCTGCAAATTCGACAAGAATGTTTAGTTGCCAATTACACTGCACAGCTTATCGGACTCCACGGACTAAACTGACTCCACAGCTTTGTGTACTAACAAGCCTCACCGACACACTGCAATTGTCAACGGGCTGAACGGGAACACTGTTTCCAAAGCAATCACATCTTGATCCGTCGCAATCATCATCAGCAACTAGGCAACTGTCCAATTAACATCAGTCTAACCATTTGTCCAAAAATGTAACAACTACAACAATCTTCAGCAACGACTGCCTCAGCTCAGCCACATGACATTCTACCAAGGTATCGTGCCATCTTCGATACCACTTGGAGGGGAGGAATGTGGCAGAACACATCTCGAAATTTCTTTCGAGCGCGCGCCTTGCGACGGCAAGTACATTTTTTTATCGCTAGGCCGAGTTCATCGCCCGCAACGTCAAACTGGTGACAATACTCCTCAACTGGGTATGACACTTCAAATAAATAAGTCTAGAATGTTCGAGGACATTGAACTTGCTACCCCCAGCGCAGCACTATTTAAGGGAGTCTACACATCTACACGTCGTCACTTAATTTCCGTATTTCTGTCACTTCATTTCCGTATTTCATCTGTCACTTAACGCCGCCGTTACGACCGCGCGACTGGTCGCTTCTCAACCACGCCGTCTCGCCGACACTTCATCTCTCGACCACCGGTCATCTCTCGACCTCGCGAGCACGATGGTTCTTCACCATACGAATAATCGGACACTTCGGCACACTCGATCGTTATTTCATCAATTGTAAATTACCTTTAAGCAAACTATTAATTGTGATCAATATACTCATTGTTACATTTGACCATTCTTTCTTCTTCTCTCTAAACCACTGTCCTTGTGTTCTTATTTCAAATCATATCCTCTTGAGATATAGTAAACTCTCTATTATTGGTAACCCCTCTGGTTACCACATATATTTAATAGTAACCACTCTGGTTACTAACTACTGTTGATTGGTAACCCCTCCGGTTACCAATCAGCTTTAGGTGTCTCATCTTTCAGCCGGATAACGTGCGGCTGCAAGCGAGCAGGGCCTGCATATGGGGTAAATACAATTGCACACATTCATTTATTTAAATTTGATAAATATTATCCTAAATATCTAAATCCTTTGTTGGCATTGGAAGTAAAACAAATGTAAAAATGAGGAGCAAACATGCAAAAAGTGATTTGTCCATTTTTGTCAAAAATTGAGATATATGTCACATATTATAATACACACTGAAACCTATCAGAAAATAACAGAGAGTTCGTTCAAGACAAGTTTTGTTTCATGTAAAATGCATACTAAAATGCTCACTTTCAAGCAAAAAGTGATTTCTCCATCACTCAAATTCAAGCAAAATATGTTTTCTCCTAGCGACCAATCATAGTGAAGGAGCCGCCATGTTGGATTTGTGACAAATCACTTTTTGCATGGCATTGTTTTTATTTTAGTAGAAGACTGACAGTTGTGCAGAGTTGTTCGGTTTTTTAGTGAACAGTGTTTTTTTGAATTTGTTACTGTTAATAAGAAGTAAATATGGAAAACGAAGAATTTGTCGTTGTTGGTGAAGCTAATATTGGCTCTAGAAAACGAAAAAAACGGAAAATAAGCGAGATAGTGACAAGAAAAAGAGATATTCTATGCCACGCGAATACAATGTGTTCAAACCTTGTAGTCATTTAACCAAGAAATTGTTTTGTAAATTGATAACGCCCAGAGATGCTATGCATGTAAGAGATAAAATATATTCCAAGCCAATCAAACAAAGGCAAGATAGAATTGTTGCATCTTTAATACAAACAGAGTCTGTGAAGAGACGGAGACCAAGAGTAATTCAACAAAATAAAAAGCAAAAGGCAGGAGGAGACCATATTTTCACCACTAATTATTATATGACAACAACAGAGGGCAAACGAGTTAAAACATGTAAGAATTTTTTTATGGAGATAACAATGTTTAAACGCACTCGCCTATTAAATATTTCAAAAAATGTGCACCATGGAAATGCTATTGAGGAAAAAAGAGGTGGTGACCGAATAGGGCACAAAAGTGTGGAGAAGAAAGACAACATAAGAAAATTCATTCGCCAATTACGTGGCACTGAAAGCCATTATAACAGAAACAAGTCGAGAAGAAGAAAAACAAGGCATTGCAAATTAAGTATACGTAAACTCCATAAAATGTACAATGCAGTACTAGACAATCCAAAAGTCCATTTTTCAATGTTCCGTTAATCTTGGTTTTTAATCCCCAGCTTCTGATATATGCAACTACTGTTCACTGATGTCATTCAAGATAAAAAATTGCGCACCTAACTCCCAGGAAAAAAAAGATTTGATGATTAGTAAAAGGATTCACAAACTTAAAGCAAAACAGTTTTATAAGTTCATGAAAGCTGATGTTCCAGAAGCAGTTAGTTTGTGCTTTGATCTGCAGCAGATACAACCTCTTCCTAAGACTCCAATTCAGGAAGCATTTTATTTACGGAAGATAAACTTTTACAACTTCTGCATTGCTGATATCAAGGCCACACAGCCACATTTCTACATTTGGACAGAAGATAAAGCTGGGAAAGGTAGCCAGGAAATATCTTCAGCGCTTTTGCATAATTTGAAAAATAAAATGGACTTCCAAGGAAAACGCATCTTTCGGTTATTTTGTGATGGGTGTGTTGCTCAGAACAAAAATAATATCAATCTTCGAGCTATAATGTATTTTCTTTATACTTCTGATACAACAATAGAAGAAATTGAAATATATTTCCATTTCCAATTGAAATTTATAATGGAAAGAGGCTACTAGAAGTGTGCACGGAAGGGAATTTATTGGTGGCGAACTCAGTATTCAGCCACAAAAGAGTGCACCAGTATACATGGGAAAGAGGGAATGAAAGGTCGATTATTGATTATGTATGTGTTGATGCCGCACTGAGGAAAGCGACAGTGGACACTAGAGTGTATAGGGGCGCGGAGCTGGAGACTGATCACTACTTGGTGATATCAAGAATTGATCTGTTCACCGGCTGGCGCTCAAAAACCCACCGAAGTGAACCACCGAAGCGAACCAAAGTTGAAAGGCTGCAAGATGAGAGTGTAAGAAATGTATATGGAAAAAAGACTGGAAACGAACTTCTTAGAGCAACACATAGTAAAAAAAATATGGAAGACGCATGGACGACCCTGAAAGAGACCGTGTGCAAGACAGCGAAGAATGTCTGTGGTGTTGCTAAAAGAGGTGGAAAGAAAGGCGACGCATGGTGGAATGAGAAAGTTAAGTTAGCTGTGGGTGAAAAGAAAAAAGCATGGATGGAATTAATAGCTGCGAAAGGATCGGATAGTGAAGAGAGAGCAAAAGAGAAGTATAAAGTGTGCAAGAAACTAGTAAAAGACACCGTAAAAAGAGAAAAAGACTGTGTGAAAGAAAAAGAAAGCTTGAAAATAGCCAACGACTTTCCTGGAAACATGAAAATGTTCTGGAAAGGCGTAGCGAAAAGGAAAAATGGAACTGTGAAAGCATTGCAAGGAATTAATGATAAAGACGGAAAAATAATTATGGATGAAGAGGGCGTGAAAGAACGATGGAAAGAATATTTCATGGAGCTATACGATAGCGGTATAAGCGGGGGTGTGACTCAGAGAGCATGGCAAGTAAGTGAAGACGAAAAAGATGAAATTACGCGAGAGGAGGTGCTTGAAGCAGTAAAACACGCGAAAGCGGGAAAAGCTGCCGGATATGATAGTGTATCAGCTGAACTTAAAAAATATGGCGGCGAGCAGACGTTGGAGTGGTGCCACTCTCTTTTCAACTTATGTTGGGAAGCAGGACGCACTCCTGCGGACTGGAGAAATGCAGTTGTGGTACCTTTGTATAAAGGTAAAAGATCGAAACTCGACTGCAAAAACTATAGAGCCATAAGTTTGTTAAGCTCAGTTGGTAAAATGTACGCAAGGATCCTGGATCAAAGAGTACGAAAGGTTACTGAATGCAAGATATGGGATGTCCAAGGAGCGTTTGTGGGCGGCAGAGGATGTATAGACCAAATTTTTTCTCTACGAATGGTCACAGAGAAGGTTCTGGATAAAAACCAGAAACTTTCCTGTGCCTTTATAGACCTAGAAAAGGCCTATGATAAAGTTGTTAGAGAAAAACTATGGGATATACTATCAGTGTATGGAGTGAAGAGTAAGCTGATACGCGCAATCGCGTCATTATATGAGAACAGCGAAGCATGTGTTCGTGTCAACGACACAGTAACATCGTGGTTCTCGATAAATAATGGTGTTAGACAGGGATGCGTGCTGTCTCCATGGCTCTTCAACCTGTACATTGACTTCTGTATAAGAGCCCTTAAGGATGAAAGCAAGGGTCTGAAACTGAGCACTGTAACAGTGCGTGATTTGATGTATGCAGATGACAAAGTACTGTTAGCTGAAAGTGTGGAAGAGTTACAGTATCTTGTAAGCATGGTATATGAAGGATGCATAGAGAACGGTCTGAGAATGAATGCCAGCAAATCAAAGGTAATGGTCTTTGAAAAGAGTGAAAGCAGAACAGCGTGTAAAATAAGAGTAGAGAATGAATGGCTCGAGCAAGTCGACGAGTATGTATATCTGGGAAGCATGTTTCAACGGAATGGACGACCTGATAAGGATATCGAAAGAAGAGTTATGGCAGGAAACAGAATGAATGGAGCACTGAGACCAGTTATGAATGATCGCAACATATCAAAGGTTGCCAAAGTTGCCATTCATAACGCTATCTTAGTGCCAACGTTGACGTATGCAAGTGAAACCTGGACATGGCAGAAGTCGCACGAAAGCAGAATAAATGCTGTTGAAATGAGATCGCTAAGAAGAATCTGCAATAGAACGATGTATGACAGGGTAAGAAATGAGAACATAAGGAAAGAATGTAAGATGAAGAAAGATATCATTAATAGAATGAAAGTGAACACACTGAGATGGTTTGGCCACATGGGCAGAATGAACGAGGAACGCCTGACGAAGAAAATATACAATGCGGATAGGATTGGATTGAGAGGCCGGGGCCGCCCAAGAAAGGGATGGCACGACCATGTGAATGATATTTTGAAAGACGGAAATGTTAGAAGCGTGAACAACAGACGAACATGTATAAGACGATGTATGAATGTTGTCGAGGCGATGAATGTATGTCAAGATAGAAGTAAGTGGCGTTCGGTTCTCTCTGCCTACCCCGTAAGGGACATGGCGTGATGGTATGTATGTATGTCATAGAATGTTATAATGCAAAAGGCTTACTTTTCACGCAAAAAATGTTTAGTCCATAAGTTTCATGCAAATAGCATTTTGTCCAAATTTGAATTAATATTATTAAATTTCCTATAAGGTTAATATTTCAAGATACAACAGTAGTTACATTAATGTATAAATATCTTCATTATTGTTAAGAGTTTTTTTAAATATACATTTTCATAAATGAACGAGGAGTTTTTCATCATTTCCCATTCTTTACATTTGTGTGACAAATCACTTTTTGCATGTTTGCTCCTCAAATATATTTTCTTAAATTAAAAACATAATAGATAGGCAATATAGATTTACGAACAATCTTAATTATACAATAATTTTACCTGTAACAATAGAAATAAAGCTATATTTCCTTTCATCATTATTCTAACAAATCATCTTGTTGAACAACCTAAGAGATTTCATTTTTGTAGTATAATATATTCTATTAACATGCATTTTCTGCCATGTCTATGCTTCATTTAATTGAATTTTAATTAAATTTATATTGTATTTGGGTTTATGATAAATAAAAAAATGATATAATACAAATTATTATTATATTTTGTAAACATACAGTCTTAATAACAAGTTATACATGAAAAATATAACACCCCATTAGAGGGCCAATTAAATTTACAAATCGAATATTTTTTTTATTTCATATGCGCAAACATTGGATTGTTTTTTCCCTGTAAGTGTGTAAGGTGCCTTGATTTCCCGGTTCTCCTACAATAAATATTCCAACTTCGTCTCTATTGAGATAATTAAAAATCTGTTAATAAATTTACAAAAATAATGTTAGGTGTAAATTATAATATATTATGTTTTATAGGGAAAGGATATTAGGAATTGGATGGAAAGAGAGTTTGTGTTTGAGAGTATGAATTATTTAGAAAGTAGGTAATATCAAAATATTCATATTAAATTGATTGTCCAGTCTGCACCAAGGACAATGTAATCTGATTTGAGATGATTTTTATCATAGCAGACAGGAACGCCTCTCTTTCGTCCTAATCCTTCATCACCAAGGATGGTGGCTGTAGTCAATCACTCTTTGTGTGGCCCACTTACATGCTTATCTGTTTTGGGCAGAACGTAGAGCACAGCCACTGAAAATCCCTATCTCTCCAGCTGAAAAAAAAAATTTCGATTAGTGTTTTAGTTACTATAAAGTATACTAAAAAGGAAAGCATAAAGAAAGTTTTTGTAGGTTAAGAACAGAAAACAAAATACTTGAAACTATGCGTATTCAGTTCATCATCATCATCATTGGCGCTACAACCCACTTTGAGCCTTGGCCTCCTCCAGAATTTTTCGCCATTTAGACCGGTCCATCGCCTGCACTCTCCAGTTTGCCGCGCCAATCCTCTTTAGATCCTCCTGTACGCCGTCCATCCACCGCAGCTTGGGTCTTGGCGTATTCAGTTGACACTATGAATATACAAGTTTGTTTATATTGAGCCAATGAGTGCAATATTGAATTTCCTTCATATGTTATAATTTAATTATATTGTAGCGCAACAATCACTCGCGCCACATCGCTACGCTGACGTCATCATGTACTGCGCTACACGCGAGCGGCCAGCTACAACAAACGCTCACCAGGCTACGACAAGGCCGGTATTTAAGGGAGCACACCGGGTTCAGATTCATTCGGTATTCATCCAGACCTCCAGCTACGTCCTTGCGCTGCCCAGTCGCCTATTCATCGTTCAAGATCCGCGATCTAAATTTATTAAACTAAAAATAAGTACTTTATATATATCCGATAAGCAAAGCAATAACCATTGTATATTGAAGCATATTAACACCTAAACTAGATTTCTACCAACCAATTGAACAAGCTGGCTTTAGAAAATATTTTGGAACTACAGACCATATCCAAACTCTGCGCCTATTAATTGAGAAAACTACTGAATATAATATAATAATTCATCTTTCATTCATCGACTATAAAAAAGCACTTGACTCTGTAGAACAATGTGAAATAATAAACGTATTAAATGACGCAAGAATTGACTCCAGATATTCGAAGCTTATCAAATTTATATATGAACACGCTACGATGGATGTTAGAATCGATGAAAACACCAAAACAGAAAAAATCAATATAAAAAGAGGTGTCAGACAAGGAGATACCATATCACCTAAACTGTTTACATTAGTTTTGGAGGGCATATTTAAAACTTTGAACTGGGAAGACAAGGGAATAAAAATAAATGGAATAAACTTAAACCACCTCCGCTTTTCATATGACATAGTGCTTATAAGAGACGATCTGGAAGAACTTTATATTATGATAAAAGAACTCCACGATGCTTCCCTAATGGTCGGCCTGGAAATCAATATAAATAAAACGAAAATCATGAGTCCATCTAACAGCACTATCACAATTGATAATAAAATAATTGAGGCTGTTGAAGAATATGTATACCTTGGACACAAGATAAAATTAGGAAAAGATAACCAGACAGCAAAAATACCCAGAAGGATCGGACTAGGTTGGGCAGAGATATTCCCACATGTCTGAAAAGAAAAATGTTTGAAACATGTGTCCTGCCTGTGCTTACGTATGGTCTAGAAACTATCACGCTAACTGCGAGGACCATACACAAGCTAAAATGCACTCAGAGATCCATGGAAAGGCAAATGATAGGCGTAAGTCTAAGAGATAGAATTAGAAATAAAGAAATCAGACGCCAGACAAAAGTTGTTGATGTCATGGATCGAGTTGCAAAACTTAAATGGCAATGGGCAGGTCATATTGCCAGACAGGGTACGGACAAATGGGCACCCAGAATACTAAATTGGAGACCATGGGATATGAAAAGGGGAATAGGCCGGCCCCAGAAAAGATGGGCCGATGATATTGTCCCTGTCGCTGGAAACAGATGGGTTCAAAAAGCCCAAAAAAAAGACGAGTGGAAGTTTTTAGAAGAGGCCTACATCCAGCAGTGGAGAGATGGCTGAGGAAGAAGAAGAAGAAGATTGAAGCACAACTGTATATTAAACGAGTAAGTTATATTCTTGTTACATCTTTTAATCTCTGTCCATCAATAATTACCTGAGTTTTATTCTGTATTTTATTATCTATTGTATACGGTATTACATTTGCTTGATCGATCTATACGTGTGCCTGGCTATCGGGAGACTCCGATAGACGGTATCCGGGTTCGATTTCAGCATCTGTGATATCGTTTAGTTGTATGTAACCGAAGGCGGACACACAGGTTTTATACCTACACGTCCAGCAGACCGGTATTACCACCATCTGCCTGGCGCGGCTCCTGCCGACAGGCTTGCATCACCGTGTCCAACTGGTGTGCAAACACTTCCAACATAAATGGTGACCTTAACCCACACAATTAAACTGGTGACTCTAATACAACTAAAATATTAAGTGAATCATATAAAAGCGAACGACAAGAAATGTTTCCAAACACCCATTGATTTTACAAAACCAAAACAAAAATATTTTTTAACCTCGAATACGCAGAACGTCGCCGAAATGATTTATATCAACAAAATGCATATTAAAACATGATATCTAGAGAAGAGGCGGAGAAGAGTACTCGTCCCACGTTGGGAGCCAAATTGATATCAAGAGAGAAGGCGGAGAAAAATACTCGTCCCACGTTGGGACGCAAAATTGATATTAGGAGGCTGGGAAGAAATATATTAGTCCCATGTTGGGACACGAAATTGATAACTAAAGAGGCTGAAATAAAAATAAACATTTAACTCTACCCCTGAAAATAAAAATCTAATAAAACATAATCGGCTGCGATGTGCCTGAAAAGACAAATACATACAAATACAGGCATGGTAAAATAATATATACATAACTGGAAAGATCTTACCAAACTGCTGCTATCGTAACGGGACTGTAGAGCAAACACTTACACTACATATCACTTTTTAGTAATTAAAAATAACTTAAAACTAGCTTAAATTCACCCCTCGTTGGTTATATGGACCTGAAACACACTTATTCACTATTATGCGATTATTTTTATTCTTAAAGTTTTTTTTAATAGTAACTTAAACTATCTTAAATTCACCCCCGATGATAGGTAGAGATCCTGAAAAGAACTTAATCACTACTTTATACAATTAAAAAAAAAATGCTAAGGCCGTCCGATAGCCTAGCAAACTCGCACTCTCGCACGCGGGTCTCTACAACTACCGACCAACCACTGACGCCTACCGAATGACAACTGATCGGACACAGCCGGGCGACCCAGCGCCCGTGAAACATGGAGTAGGGGAGGGGGGGGGGGTTATACTGAAGAACCAACCCGTACCACCGGGTGAAAGCCAAGATTCCAGGAATCTGCTTGATGCATTTTACATTTTAAATTTATTTTCAATAGAAAAGACAATACTTAAATATATGAACAAGGCCTGGGGGGCCGCTATAATCCGTTCTTAGAATTAATAGAAGAAATACATTAGGCCGAAGTAAAATAATGGTTATTGGGTTTCTTTGATATCATAATGCATGGAAATATATCGATCACAATACCTATGGAAATATCAAACAATTACAATGAGTTTAAATATAAAAACATTTAAATAAAACCAATACACTCTGAATCCGTTAAATTTGCAAAATAATTTCATCAAGAAATATTTCAGCTTTCACATTACATATTTGTCATGAGAATAGGTACTTAGAATTAGAAATAAAAATATCACCTCTCAAATGACAGCTACATCAAGTTTACTTCTATTTTATCTGTGGCTAAAGTGCAAAAGGCTGTCTTGATCCACTCCTGTAAATTTAAGTTTATCATAATAATATTATTTTACCGTGTTTTGATATACACTACACAATTGACGAAACCGGACCGTAAAAAGGTCAGCCATGAACAAAAATTACAAGTGACAATCTATCCTGTCAAATATAACTGCCATAACGATAATTGTTGAGAAGTCCTGTCACTTGCCGATCCATGTTTTATATCAATAGATAGATAAAACGCGTCTATATTACGGGAAAGTAAAAAAATGGCGGAATTTCTTTGAAAAATTAGAAAAAAAATAAACTTACGAAAAATGTATGTAGGAAAACATTACAATTTGTTAGAACATACAAACCTGATAAGCAAACTTTTAGTTTCCTTATGAACACGCGATTCGTGTAGATTGAGTGAAAATTGGTTAGAGGGAAATACCACGCTAACTCAACCTAACCAAATCAGAAATAGTTGAAATGATATTCAAACCTAATACTATTATTTTTAATGATATTATAAAATGATATACATATAATGTAACTCACACACTAACCTAATAAAACTTTTGGTAAGAATAGGATTGTATGTAGTTATTACTGTACAGTTATACCTAAATTTCGGGTACATGAGTTATGCCAGAAACCAACCATTATATTTAGATTCCTTCATTACTTTTTTGGAATTTTATTTTTTATGATTTTTAAAGCTTTTCCGTTAAAAAATAATGATGTTTATATTGTAAAAAAATAATAATGTGTTATTTATTTAAAAAAATATTGTTCCAGACAATGGACACCACAATGAAACAAGAATCTAAAGGTTTCATATATGATGAATATGCTATTTCCACGGACAAATATGAGGATGTGCTTGATGAATTTTCCGATATCCCAATTGAAGTGGATTTAAAACAAGAAATTGAAAAGGTCTCGGTGATTAAAAATGAAAGCAATACAAATTCACCTCAAACTGCTAATAACGAAACAATATCACGGAGTATTCAGTTAACAAAACTCAAAGTTAATTATTGTGAAAAATCACATGAAAAGACATTTATTCGGAAAGAAAAATTAAATCAACGAAAATCAACTAAAATGTGTGAAAGTCCACATGAATGCAATATCTGTGGAAAGTCATTTTCTCGAAAAGGAAATTTAAATGCTCACAAATTAACTCATTCGAGCGAAAAACCATACAAATGCATCATGTGTGGAAAGTCCTTTTCACTAAGACGCTACTTAAATGATCACAAAATATCTCATTCGGACGAAAAACCACATAAATGCAAAGTTTGTGGCAAATCCTTTTCTCATAAAGGAAATTTTAACACTCATAAACAAACTCATTCAGGCGAAAAACCGCATAAATGCAATATTTGTGCCAAGACATTCTCTGAAAGAGGGGTTTTGAAGAGACATATGCTAATTCATTCGGGCGAAAAACCACATGAATGCAATGTCTGTGGAAAATCATTTTCTCATAGTGGAAATTTAAATGTTCACAAACTTACTCATTCGGGCGAAAAACCACATGCATGTAATTTTTGTGGGAAATCATTTTCTCATAAAGGAAATTTAAACGCTCACAAACAAACTCATTCGGGTGAAAAACCACATGAATGCAATATTTGTGAGAAGACATTCTCTGATAGAGGAGTTTTTAAGAGACATATGCTAATCCATTCAGACGAAAAACCACATGAATGCAATATTTGTGGGAAATCATTTTCTCATAAAGGAAATTTTAACGCTCACAAACTAACTCATTCGGGTGAAAAACCACATGAATGCAATATTTGTGGGAAGACATTTTCTGGAAGAGGAGTTTTAAAGAGACATACGCTAATTCACTCGGGCGAAAAACCACATGTATGCAATGTTTGTGGGAAATCATTTTCTCATAAAGGAAATTTAAATGCTCACAAATTAACTCATTTGGGGGAAAAACCACATGAATGCAATATTTGTGGAAAGACATTATCTGAAAGAGGAGTTTTGAAGAGACATATGTCAATTCATTCGGGCGAAAAACCACATAAATGCAGTATTTGTTGGAAGACATTCTCTGAAAGAGGAGTTTTAAAGAGACATATGCTAATTCATTCGGGTGAAAAACCATATGCATGTATTGTTTGTGGGAAATCATTTTCTCATAAAGGAAATTTAAACGCTCACAAACTAACTCATTCGGACGAAAAACCACATGAATGTAATATTTGCGGGAAAACATTCTCTGAAAGAGGAATTTTAAAGAGTCATATTTTAATACATTCGGGTAAAAAAACACGCGAATTTATTGTGAAGAAATTATCTCAAAAGGTAAATTTAATTGATCACAAACTAACTCATTTGGGGGAAAACCACACAAATTCAATCTCTGTGGGAAGACATGCTCTAAAAGAGGAGTTTTAAAGTCAAATTGTAACATGCTAACTCCTTCGGGCGAAAAACCACATGAATGCAATGTCTGTGGAAAGACATTTTCTCGTAAATATACATAAATTAACTTATTTTGGCAATAAAAAACTATATTCATGCAATATTTCTGGGAAGAATTTCTCTCGCAAAAGAACATTAAATAGGTATACATAAATTTACTCATTTGGGCAAATAAGTATATCAATGCAATGTACAGACGTTTTCTGAAAGAGGAGTTATAAAGAGACATTTGCTTCCTCATTCGGGCGAAAAACCATATGAATGCAATATCTGCCCAAAAACATATCTGAATAACAAAATTTAAAACAATATAAACTAGTTTAAAAAAAACAATATAAACTAGGTATTGTATACGGAACACAGTAAAAAGTATTATTTTTTATGTTTAAAGTAAAAGCCTGGAGTTATTATACGTTAAAAAGAATCAAGTAATGTTTTAATTACTATGGAAAAACGATATATAAAAGTTGTATTAAACATAGAGTGCTATTTGTCTCGTGTAGCTGTGAATCTTACTTTATCCATGCGCAATGTTAATTTTAATTTATCTTTTAATTCTACTGTGTATAATATTCGCCAAACATCTTGAACGAGCTTCCGGTTGCGCAGAGCGCAAATTTGTGTCTTTTTGCTTCGTTGGTTTACGTGCAAATCGCCCCCCTTCTCAGCTAAAAGTTCAAGTTATTTGCCGACAACTATACTATAAAATAGTTTCTGTATTTGGTATAATGCAAGTGAGCTATCGACCGAGAACCGAAATCCCACATAATATTACAATAAATAGCGAGGTGGGGCCGTGACGGGGTATCGGGAATAGGTAACGCCACTGCGCATGCGTAGACCACTGCGTTAAAATAAACACCGGCAAACACTCCAGACATTGTCTTATGGCCCGGTTTTATTTAATAAATAACTATAGCAAAATAACATACAGTCATCCCTGTAGGTATTATATTATTATACTCTTTGCTTATTGTATCATGATGCTGTTTGGTTATCTAAAGTCATATAATCCTAAAAACGTTTTATTTTGTGATATTATATTCGTAATATTATAATAATAATAAGTTATTTGTTTAGCGCCGTTTAATGATTCGAGATCATACCAAGGGCGCTGATAGTTTAATGTTGTGTTGCTCTCTGAAACAAAGCTGTTTTTAGTCCTTTAGTGAAAGTGCTCTTGCTTTGAGCACTGCTGACATCTAGAGGCAGTGAATTCCACTTAATAGGACTACTCACACTAAAGCATCGGTCATATTAAGCCGCTTTATTGACTCTGTCCAACTCCTTTTAGGAATTTTTACTCTGTGATCCAGACGACCTGAGTGTGAGATGCCTCCCAGAGAGATCTCTTCTCTGACACAGCTCTTGTATATATTTTGGTGCTAGGTTGTTCAAAGCAATATATACTGTCAAACAAATTTTGTATTAAATTCACTCTGGACACTTCAACCAGTGTAATTCGTTTAGTAGTGGAGTTATGTGACATCGTTTTTCTGCGCCTAAAATAAGTCTTGCCGCTGTGTTAAATACCATCTGTAGTCTATCGAGCTGATACTTCGGCAATTATATTATTGTGTTACGGTATATGCCATTTTACTAACAAGTAGCGTCTCTAAGATATACTGTATGAATTATTTTATGGCTTATTGTGTATTAAATTCATATTATATTATATATATGCATTTATTACATGCCCAATATTATTAATTAATTTTATTGATTTTTGTATTTGTTTTGGACAATATTGCAAAATAGATATCGTCTTAATTATGATAAATATGAACACATATTATATTCTACAATTTATTCGATTTCCGACGACCGTTTCGGCTTATAAGGCCATAATCAACTGGTGTTGAGTATACAGTTTACATTATTTTTATACAGAAATATACAATAGATAAATAGATAAGAACAAAATGCATTTATATTATGTCGCTAATAGTGGGAAAATCTGGATACCTAATGATGTATTAGGAAAGAGACAAGTAATGGGGTGCTTGTGTGAATGAGGGAGAAGGAGGATAAACTATTACATTTTTATAATAGGCTTGTATGTAGATAGGAACAGGGTTGTCTACTTAAATTTATCATTACAATTTATTTTTCTAATTAAGTCAATTATTATATTTTTTAATTACTAATAAAATATGGGTGATAACTTATAATAATTCTTATATGTAAACAACAAGATTATACTTAGGACAACAGCAAAAACATATTAAAAATAAAAAACAAGATAAATAATACATAATTTCTAAGTAGGTATACATGAATTTATAATATATTTGAAATAAGGTAAATAATACATAACTTACAAGTAGGTGTACATAAATTTATATTTGTCAATAAATAATAAATAAGTTGGTCGATGGCGTATTTAAACATTGAATATAAAAAAAAGGCCGGGAGGAGGGGTGGTTATTTTGTGTTTTTATTATTTTTAAACATATCAAGAAGAGGAGAATTGTGTATATTTAGTTGTTCGTTGATTATATTATTTTTTAGGTTTTTATTTATTTCCAACTGTTCTAAAAGGTTAAATTTAAGGCCTTTATTATTGTAATGAAGAGGGCGTGCTCATAGAACAATTCTCACTCTCCCTTCGGCACCCGTGTTCTCTTCTCCTGTTGTCTCCTGGCCGTCTTCCCATTTAATAGTAGCTGGTGGGCAATTTGGTCCGGAGTGACTTCAGTAATGTTATGCTCGGGCTTACTTGGATCGTTTCCCAGGTTTTTCAGCATCCTCCATGCTCTTCTACTATTCTGCTTCATGTCCAGGTCCTCAACCATATTGCACCATTTTTCCCTTCTTGCATTAGATATAGCCTCCAGTAATTGTTCACCTGCGTGGAGGGTTTCATCCGAGAATGGATCTCTCTCGAAGAGTTCATTGTATCTCTCCAGGAGGTCTTTGGAAGAAGGGGTAAGTCCCGAAATATATTCGGTTCTGCATCCTCTTGGTATGTTTTTTCGTGATACCCTTCCGACCATCTTAACAAACTCGTCATATTCTCCAGGTGTTGGTGGTATTGAGTTTATCCTCGAGTCGAGGTCCACTCTGAATTGCCTCCAATTGGCCTTTTTAAAATTAAAGCGCCTTTTAAATGGAACTATTTCAGTCTTCACTGCTGCATTAATTTCACATGTTATTGGCCTGTGTTGTGTTCTGGGTATCGGTGTCTCTACGGTCTTCATGCAATACGTGGCTATTTCGTCGCTGACAAATATATTATCGGGGTTATATCCCCTCCTCCACCTGCCACTATTGAAGGATGATGCTTTTTAGGGTCGTGTATCAACTCAAATCCCATACGCTCCGCCCAATCCTCCAATCTATCCCCGTCCTCGTTGGTTTCCCTGTATCCCCACGCTGTACTGTGGCAGTTAAAATCTCCGAGGACAATCTTGGTTTTCTGAGATTCGAAGTTTTGTGGTTCCGCGAAGCGGAAGGGTGTATTAGGGGGCTTATATACAGAGGTGATAGTGCAGTTCAGCAACTCTATGGTCAGGATCTCGATGTTTCCCGCTTGTGTCATTGCACTACCATACTTGTCGTGAGGCCTCTCAATTATAAGTTTCATTCCCACAATTTCCGGTCTCTGGTTGTCAACTCCACAGTGTGTTTCCTGGATTACCAGTACGTCAATACTTCTCTGTTTGCACAGGTTAGATAATAAAACTTCCTTATCCCTAGATATGCCTTCTATGTTAATTGAAGTTGTCGTTAGTATTGGCCCTGAAAAGGGCCTTTTTTTCCATCAAGGGTATTTTTATGTGGTCTGGTATTGGAAAGATTTGCCGACGTTGGTAGCGTCGTTTCCAGGGGGCGCCCGAGTGCTTTGTTTGTTTTCTTATTTTCCCTTGATATTTGCATTTTTGGGTTTTTGATGTAATTTTAGTTGTAGAATTTTCCTTTCTTGCTTCTATTGCACTCTACGTGGAGGCTCTTTCCTTGCCCCCCGATACGAATATTATATTGGCGGGAGATATTAATATAAATGTAGCGGACAACTATAGCGGTTCTGATAAATTTAATTACATAAATTTTATGATGGAATTAGATTTTGAATTGTGTACAACACGATACACTCGTGAGGTACATGGACAAATCCCTTCTTGTCTAGATCATTTTTGGAGTAATGTGGCATTAAATAAAATTGAAAATGTTACATCAGTATACTGGAAAAACGACATTACGGACCACCATACTGTTATATTTGTTTTTCGAATTGAAGGGATACACTCTGATAATGATAATGACGGGAACACAGAGAAACCAAAAAGGTCAAGAATTGATATGGATTATATTTGCAAGCTGCTGGCATCTGAAAGATGGTGGTCAGTGTACGAAGCGGTTAGTGCTGATGAGAGTGCGCTTGCGTTTCATTCCATATTCCATATAAAGACATCTACCATTGTGGCAAACGATGAGAATACTAATATTATTAAATCTAAATATAGGAAAAAAAACCAGGATGACGCATGGATTACTTAACTCGATAAGAAAAAGAGAAAAATTATACAAAATATCCCTTCGTTATCCACATGATCATGCCGCTAGGGAGATATATAAAAGACCGTAATGTATTAACAAATGCAATAAAAATGGTAAAATTTGAATATTATTCTATCAGGATCAATGAAGCTGGCCATAATGCAAAAAGAGTACAATCAAGAGTAGTATGGAGTACAATCAATGAAATAATAAACGAGAGATCTAAAACTAGTAATATATCTCAAATATCTTACAATGATATATATAATATATCGGCCCCAGAAAAGGTGGGCCGATGATATTGTCCCTGTCGCTGGAAGCGGATGGGTTCGAAAAGCCCAGAAAAAAGACGAGTAGAAGCTTTTAGAAGAGGCCTACATCCAGCAGTGGAGAGATGGCTGAGAAAGAAGAAGAAGAAGATCTTACAATGAAACTCTTCTAGATGTAAAAAAGGAACCAAAACGGTGCACTGATATATTCAATGAATATTTTAGCTTGGTCGGTATAAACCTTGCACGAAGCATTAGAAGCGACTACGATAACAATGAAGACAATCAGAACCAAAGGAGCCCACGTGACTTTTATGAATATGAAGAGACTTGCCCACAAGAAATAGAAACTATAATTAAGCATATGAGGGGACGATCCGCACCAGGATTTGATGGTGTCACTGTGGAGATTTAAAAAGCTAATCTTTTGATATTGGCTAAGCCGATATCATCTATATTATAAATTTGAATGTTTGTATCTATGTATGTATGTGTTGAATGCGCTCCTAAACCGTTCATCCGATTGCAATGAAACTTTGGTGAATTGTCGAGAGTATGCCCGGGATGGTTTCTGGATTAAAAAATTTTTCTTCTTCTTTCTCTTCATCGGGTATTAGGTCATTTTACCTATGAAGGTGAACTATCCTGGGAACCGTTCATCCGATTGCAATGAAACTTTGTTGAATTGTCGAGCGTATGCCAGGGATGGTTTCTGAATTAAACAATTTACTTCTTCTGTCCTTCTGTCTTTCCTGTCCTACCATCTCTTGTCCTGTCCTTCTGCTGTCCTTCCATCCCTTCGCAGGTCTTCCAGGACAGTTTCTGGATTTAAACATTTTTCTTCTTCTTCTTAATCGTGTATTTGGTCATTTTACCTATGAAGGTGGAGTATCCTGGGAGAATAAGGCCCAACTGTCCTTTCATCTATTCGCAGGTCTTCCCAGTTAGAAGGTTCTGAAAGGACGGGAGGTATTGAAGGGACGGGAGGTAATGAAGGGACGGGAGGTACTGAAGAGACGAGAGGTACTGAAGGGAAGGGAGGTACTGAAGGGTCTGAAGCGACGGATGGTAATGAAGAAGCATTTTTAATTATACAAGCTTGCCGGGGGTTCACTAGTTCAATATAAATATGAGAGATGGAATATTTCCTTCTATATATAAAACTACACAAATCACCCCTGTTTTTAAATCAGGTGATCCTATGGATATTTCAAATTACAGACCAATTGCTCTCACGTCTAATATGGCAAAGGTCTATGAAAAGGTTGTAAAGAGACTGATTTTAAACTATACAAAAAAGATCAAGCTTTTTAGTTCAAATCAATTTGGGTTTAGAGAGAACATAGGTTCTAGTGAAGCTATGGCAAAACTAACTTCAGTTGTGAGTGAAGCACTTGATGAGGGTAAAAAATGTCTTGGTGTGTTCGTTGACCTTCGGAAAGCCTTTGACAGTGTAAGCCATAGTAAACTAATCAATAAATTGAAGAATATAGGAATGTCGGGTTGCACAGTTGAGTGGGTGTGTAGTTACTTAGATGGCCGTAGACAGCATGTGAAATTGAAAAATGTGATAAATGAACCAGTTTCATCGTGTTTTGGAGTTCCGCAGAGAATGGTTTTTGGTCCTGTTTTGCTTTTAATATATGTTAATGGACTGCTAGAATTGGACTTAAAATCCAAAATAATATCTTTTGCTGATGACACGGTTATGATTACTGCGGAAGAAGCTACCGAAATAGCTAGTTTTGAAAAAAATATTGTCAAGTCATGGTTCGATCGATATCTGTTGTCTCTCAACGCAACTAAGACTAGAGTTGTTTCTTTCGCAATAACTGGAAAATTTATTCCGGAGGAAATATTAATTAAAATACATTCAAGTAACTGTCCCGGATCTGATAAATGTATTGCTCTGCCTAATTAAAAAAAACATAAAGTATTTGGGTATTAATGTTGACAGAGAAAATAAGTGGAAAGAGCAAATAAGTAATACGATTGGTAAAATGAGGAAATTATTTTATGTATTCTATCGATTGAAGACTTTCTTGGATATTGCTGCGATGAAAAATACATATTTTGCACTTGCTCGATCTGTCATGCAGTACGGGATTATAGCAAGGGGTGGTGCTTATAAAACTAACCTCGAACCCCTTTATATCATCCAAGATACCAGCGAAGTATCTTGAAAATTATTTTAAATAAACCCAGAGACTACCCTACGACTAGCCTCTTTACCGAGGCAAATGTCCCATCACTGCATGCTATATATAAGAAAAATGCATTGAAGCAGATCTACAGGGAGTATTTCATCGATTTTTTCGTCGAGTATTTCGTGATACTCAATATACCAAAAAAAAGAACGGCCTACGCACAAAACCACTATACGTATCTTGGCGTTAAGTGGTTTAACGAACTGTTGCCTGAGCAGAGACATACGGATATTATCGATCTAAAGAAATTTTATGTAGATATAAAGAGGGTTTGTGTATAAAAACTGGTTTTATTTATTAATTGTTGTTATATATGTAGGTATTATACACTTACTTGATTATTCATAATTGATATTTAAATGTTGTTTTTTTTTATTACATATATATGCCTATTTATAAGTAGGTACCTATGTTTATTGTTACCTATGAATATTTTGTTACTTTGTTTTTTGTTTTATATTATGTGAATAGTTGCTACTCCCTTCAAAACACTCTTAGAGTATATCTCTTTTTGAAGGAAGTCATATTATAAAGTGTTTTAATTTCTTTTTTGTTTGTAATTTTTTTATGTTAGATGTTTTTTTGTAATAAATAAATAAAATAAAAATATTGTTCATTTGGACGAAAAACAATATGAATACCTACAATATTTGTTAAATAAAATTAAAAAAAAAACATTCTCTTGGTATCATGATTTAATACAATATGAAATAACACATTCAAACAAACGCAACTAAATTTATATTGTTAGACTTTTTTTATAATTTGTCACAGCAGCATATAACCATGGGCAAGGTAATTAGAGTCAGGTTTTGAGAGCACTAACTTATATAAGGAAGAACGATGCAAGTGCGTATACTTACACACCAACACCAGTTTCATTGTACCTAAGAAAGCACACTAAAAAGGGTCAGGAACGTCATTGCTGAATAATGAGATGTTATTTGAAACCAATGAAAAAATCTTATAAGCTCGTCGTCTAGTTTCTGACTTAAATGTTTTTTTGCACCTACGTATTATTAATTTGTTTGTTTTTGAATTTTTCTGTTTTTATATGTAATATTGGTTCTGTGATAAATCGTTTTAAGTCTAGTCAGAACACGAAAATACGTAACATGTCAATACAAAACATCATAACACAGAACAGTGACAAATTAAAACATAGTCAAAACAGAATTCTTACCTAACCTCATGCGAATCACAATAATAACTACATATAAACATAACAAACCTATTTTAACAAAATAACATAGACTTTTTTTTCTCTTCCGTTTATTTTTTTTTCCGTTTATTTGATAAATTCATGACGTAAGTCTTGAGAGATTGTGAATCTCGATTTTCCTATTGATTTTTCTACCAATTTTTTTTTTTACACAATGTTTTAAGATTTCTTCTCTATATCATTAATATATTGATGGGTCGGTGGCAGAGCGGTTAGCGCGCTGGGCTAGTAATCCAGTGGTCGCGAGTTCGAATCCTGCCTCGACCGATTTCGTTCACCTAAGCACAAGCATTTATTTGCTTATTTTAGGGAACGTAGGAAGATGTATATGTACTTGTTTAACAAGGACATATTCATTTTTTATTAAAAAAAAAAAAAAAAATATATTTATTTTTTCTTTTTCAAATTATTGTGAATAAATTCATTGTTACTGTTACATCTGTCATCATAGTTCGATTTGTTTTATTTGTTAATACTTTTTTTCTACCAAGCTTTTAAAATTGTAATATTTCACGTGTAAATTCATAATTGGAATGTATTTATATTTAAAAGATTATGTAAATAATGTTATGTAATACATTCTGTGAATTTTCCAACAAATAAAAATAAATAAAATAAAATTTTTTGGATCTAATGAGACATTGGTGGTTATTCTGAAACGACAAAACCGATTGATATCTGGGATTATCACAATACAAAAATGGCGGCTATCGTCTTTTTTGACAGTGGGTTATTCTGAACGCACATCTGTTGGAATTGTTGACTGAACAACTGTTGATATTGAAACAAGCGGTCAAAGCCTGTTGTTTAGATTACAGATTGACTCGGTTTGACTTTTTCTTCGACAAATATTTAGATATTCGCTTAAAATGGCACAAAAAAATGCAGCTTTGGCTTTAGTTGAATATTTAGAGGAAAATGAAAGATTGGAAGTAGGATTTTTATTCATTAACAGCACATTTGTAAAACTTTTAAAAATGAAGTAAATCGATCTGGGATGCTGATCGAGGTGGATGCACTGTGGATCTTCACTCCTACATTGGCTAACTTTTGGAGGAGCCACAATCAGTTGAAACTCAAAAAGCGGAGTATATAGCGCTGAGTAAAAGCGGAAAAGAAGCAGTGTATGTAACAGTCTTATTAAATGAAGTGAATAAACATCAGGAGAGCATCACCAACGACTTTTTGCCAACGACTATACCATGTTGAAAGCACCGGTTCTCATTCCATCCCTATATCCAGTCACAGAATATGAGTTTTTCTTATAGATGTGTAGTGGCAGAGCGGTTAGCTCGCTGGGTTAGTAATACAATGATCGCGAGTTCGAATCCTGCTATGACCGATTTCGTTCACCTATAGCACAAGAATTTATGCTTAGTTTAGGGAATGTATAAGGATTTATATGTACTTGTACAAGGACATATTCAATATTTTTTTTTAAAAAAGCCATATTTTCTGGTTCTTTTCAGATTTCTTAAAACTTTTCAAGTGGCAATCCAGTAATCCCTTTTGTCGCAAATGTTGAATTGGCTCAGGTAACTTGCTTAGTTTAGGGAATGTATATGTACATTTTATTACAAGGTCTGGTTGTTTGTTTTTTTTTATTATTTACGGTGTGTAAGTTATGATTTAAACCATTTGACATTAAATCAAGCTCTTCTTTTTTAAAAAATATTCTCTTCTCTCTCAAGCTAAAAAAAATATTCTCTTCTATTCAAGCTCTTCTTTTTTAAAAAATATTCTCTTCTCTCTCAAGCTAAAAAAATATTCTCTTCTATTCAAGCTCTTCTTTTTTAAAAAAATATTCTCTTCTCTCTCAAGCTAAAAAAAATATTCTCTTCTATTCAAGCTCTTCTTTTTTTAAAAATAGCTCTTCTTTTATAATAATAAAATAGCAAAAAAAATATCTAAAAATGTACCAGACACTATCAAACCCGCGTTTTACACCAACAATAAATTAATATCATTCACAATACATCAAAACATAACATATAACAACTGTCAAACAAAACATAACTTATAATTTATTGTTATATCCGTTTTAATATAATACATCGATATATCAATCGACGTGTAATTGTCTCCTCTATCTGGTGATGTGTTTGGTTTTCCTGTGCGAACAATAACAATAAAGTTACAGTGATAAAAGTGTTTTTTCCAGAAATAAACATCAGTTTTTGAGCAACGCTGCTCTGATGGATCCTTAAATCCCTTCAGTGAACAGTGCAGTGTGTGCATCTTCCAGAGACCTACATAAATCATCGCGACACCGTGTTGCTGGGTCGCCTAGTTCAGGAGTTATACTGCTTTCCAGAATACTGCTTAATATAGTTGTGAGCAGACTCTCACATAGACAGCCAGTGTGACAGCTCATTCGACGCTGCTCAAAGAGCTCTTTTTGTTGTACTACGCTTTTTGAAAATTGGAGCAAAATTGGGGCAGTTATTGCGATTTTTCCGAAAATTGTACGATTTTACAGAAACGCTGGACTGCCTTCTGTCTGAAATCCACTGCAGTGCATACCAGTGTGAAGTGCAGATCAAGAGGAACAAAAAACGTCGCGGCATCATATTTCCACCTTCCTTAGGAGAGGAGATATACGTATATTTGTGCGTTTCAGGTGTGAAATTCCATATACAAGAATTAAAAGTAGTGATAGGTATATATACCTACGTACTTGCATTTTTATATTATAAAAGGGATAACTATATTTTGGTACTAATAATAACTAGCGCATTGTCCTGGAGTCCTGGTTTCTCACTACGATCGAACAACAGAAGATCAATACATCTCACAATGAAGTGCTTCGCTTGTAACAAGGTCGCTAATAGCAAGGACTCCGTGACTTGTAGCGTTTGTACTCAAGTATTTCACTGCGTGTGTGTCAACATGCCTCTCGATAAGATGCTAACTAGGCAGCAAATCGCTTTGTGGAAATGCTCACATTGTACTACGAACGATAAATATACTTATATGTCAGTTCTTTCGTTAACACCTACACGATATGATGACATACCAGCTCAGAGCAGGAATCTTAACAATAGTCATCTTGAGAAACCTACAGTGAACAGTGAGAGCTCTCCAGTTATGAAGATAAATAGCGGACTCACCGATTACATTAGATTCTAAAATGGAACAAGTGGTAAACCTGATTGCTTCGAGGTTCGAAGAAATATTTAAGAGATACGACGCTCGATACGACGCTGCAAACAAGAAAATTGACGACCTGGAGGAGAAGGTTAAAAAATTGGAGGAGAGTGTGAGGGGATTTGAGCAGTTGAGGGACGACCACCAGGTGACCCTATCCCGAATCGATAATCTGGACCAGAGAGGACGTCGCATGAACGTCGAAATTCAAAATGTTACCGAGAGAAAGGGCGAAAACCTCCTTAAGATCGTCACATCGGTTGGAGAAAAGATTGGTGTGCAGCTATCACAAAGTGATATCGCTGGGGTTCACAGGGTATCGCATGGGACTGGCAATGATAACAATAGACCAAAGAATATCGTATTAAAATTTTCAAATCAGCACAGAAGGGACTCTTTTTTAGCTGCAGTAAAATTAAAGAAGGACCTAACCACTCAGGATATCGGAATCACAGATGCGAGCAGAAAAATCTACGTCGCAGAACACCTGACTCTGAAGAAGAAGCTACTCTTCAGGGATACTCGAATCAGAGCGAAGGAGAAGGGATACAAGTTTGCATGGGTGAAAAACGCAAATGTCTACGTCCGAAGGGCAGAGGGGGGAGCCGTGCTGCACATTCTCTCAACATCAGACCTTTCAAAAATCATGTAAGTACCTCTAATCCTCTCTTTCTTATCCTAATATTCCCCCTTACTCTTTTTTCCTCACTCTTTTTTCCTTTTTACTTTTGTGCTGTTATTGTTATCGGGGTCTCTTTATGCGTATGGAGATTGTATACTTCTAACATTCTCAGACTTAATATTGTCCTATATAATGCTTATATAATTCTTTTAGGGGCGAACTGAAGATATATTATCAGAACTGTAGGGGACTAAAAACCAAGACAGATGTTTTTAGAACAAATGTATTGTTGAATAATTATGACCTTATAGTATTAACTGAAACCTGGCTCAATGGTGGAGTACTCGACGCGGAACTGTTGGGAGATGAATACGTAATATACCGTAAAGATAGAAACCTTTTGCTGACTGGGAAAACCGATGGAGGTGGTGTCCTCGTGGCCGTTCTTCGAAAATACAATTGTTTACGTGAACCCAGTTGGGAAACTTGCGGAGAAAATTTGTTCGTTGGTGTGCTATTGGAACCTACAGCACAGACAAAAATCAAACTAGTTATTGGTGTAATCTATGTTCCCCCGTCATCACCCATAAGTATTTACGAATCATATTTTACCGTATTGTCAAACATTATCGTTGATACTCGACATGATGCTCATTTATGTCTGTTGGGCGACTTTAATGTACCTTCGATTGTATGGGCCGACGATCCGAGGGAGGCTGGTGTGGTAAGGCCGGTGTCCTACAGCGGTTCCGTTGCTCAATTACTCATAGAATTTGCATCTTTCCTTGATCTGAAGCAGTTTAATCGTGTTAACAATGGCAACAACAAAATACTTGACCTCATACTGTCGGATGTATGGTGCACTGTTATTCATTGCGACACGCCACTTGTACCGGAGGATCCGCACCATCCCTCGCTCCTGATTAGTGTCTCTTTACGAGCAGATGGTCATCTACAAACTAATAACATTCCC
This sequence comes from Molanna angustata, assembly GCA_963576475.1. NCBI lineage: Eukaryota > Metazoa > Arthropoda > Insecta > Trichoptera > Molannidae > Molanna > Molanna angustata. The sequence goes on along the minus strand of OY754983.1, from coordinate 21,061,800 downwards.
AAATATAACTTTTATAAAGCTGATTACACCGGTATAAACCATAAACTCCAAATGATCGACTGGGAATTATTATTTACGGGAAAATCTGTAGACGAGGCGGTGGATACTTTCCACAATGTATTACTGGATATCATTGATATTTTTGCCCCAAAGAAAAAGGCAAGATCTTTAAGTTATCCTGTCTGGTATTCGAACATAACCGTAACATTACTTAAAAATAAAAACAAAAGCTGGGCAAGATGGAAAACTTTTGGTCATCCCCATGATTATTCGCTGTTTTCTAAACAAAGGGCTCAACTAAAGCAAGCACAGAGCAGGGACCACAAATTATATATTTCAAGTCTAGAACAGTCGTTGAATAGGAATGTAAAACCATTTTTCTCGTACGTTAATAACATGAAAAAAACTGCCAGCTACCCTAAGAATATGTTCTACAGCGAGGTAAAATCTAATGATCCAGAAACTACTGCTAATTTATTCTGTTCATTTTTTGCATCTGTGTTTAACCCTCCCACTAACATGCACTCTCCAGCTGACGCGTGCGTGAACCCGGAGGTCAACTCAACTCTATCTAAGATTCATGTACTTAGTTCCGAGGTATATGCAAAACTTGTTAACCTAGATGTCAATAAGGGTGCGGGGCCTGACATGATTTCGCCAATGCTTCTTAAAAAATGCGCACCACATCTTACAAGACCTCTACGACTAATCTTCAACAAAAGCCTTGCTGAGGGTCTCTTCCCAAAACTATGGAAAATGGCGTATGTTACACCTATACATAAGTCGGGTTGTACATCTGATATACAGAACTACCGTCCTATATCGATCTTATCTCAATTTTCTAAAGTTTTTGAGTCTATTTTGAAGGATCGATTGTTCCATCATCTAAAGCCATGCCTACTTGATAATCAACACGGGTTTGTGAACAAAAGATCAACGGTTACAAATCTGCTTGAATATTCTGATTACTTGTTTGAGGCCTTAGACAAGCGGGTGCAGGTGGACTCAATTTACACGGATTTTAAAAAAGCTTTCGACAAGGTTGACCATGACTTGCTGATTAGGAAGTTGAGCTCTTACGGAATTCATGGTAGTCTGCTGCGTTGGGTTGAGTCTTACGTTAGTAACCGTTTGATGACTGTTGTCATGAATGGCTACAAGTCTAAATGCGTGGCCGTTACCTCGGGAGTTCCACAAGGGTCTGTTCTGGGACCCCTTCTTTTTACATTCTTCGTCAATGACATTGGTACATGCTTTAAAAATTCAGAATTTTTGCTGTTTGCCGACGATCTCAAAATTTATCGGCGAATACGTAATGAGGAGGACTGTATGGGGTTGGAGGACGATTTGAACAGACTCAGTAAATATTGCGATGCTAATAAGCTTCAACTTAATCTAAAGAAATGTAATTCCATTACATTTACAAAAAATAAAAATGTAATGAATCACATATATAAGATTGACGGAGTGGCTTTGAACCGTTGCATAGTATTAGGGATCTAGGGGTTATTTTTGATTCAAAATTGCACTTTGACGAACATATACGGGAGGTTCTGATAAGTTGCAACAGGATTTTGGGCTTTATTCTTAGATCAACGAAAGAATTCAGTAATGTAAATTCCATATTGCTGCTATACAAATGCTTAATTCGCTCTAAATTAGAATATTGCTCTGCTGTTTGGAACCCCCTATATAGTAAGTACATTGACGAGATTGAGAAGCTGCAAAGAAAATTTTTCCGTATCGGTCAGCGTAGATTCCGTAACATCAGCGTAATGAATTTGCCAAGTCTGACACATAGGCGCGAGCTACTCGACGCATTGACGCTGCGCAAGATCTGTAACTCTGATTTTGATGCACCTGCTCTGTTGGCTAGGGTAAACTTCTGTATACCATCGTTGACTCGAATTCGCAATTACAGACAGTTCTATATGAACACTCCGACCAGTAATGCTGGTGTTAGAAGTCCCTTATACAGAGTCACTCACAATTTTAATAGTAAGTTTGGGAGTGTGGATGTCTTTGCCTCTTCCCTGAATGCGTTTAGGAGATCCATTAATCAAATACTTACTGATTGCTAACCTGCACTATCCTTAATACACCAAATCCTTTCCTCTTCCTTTCCCCGTGGTACTTACGATTTTTGTATTTTTTGTATTTTATGTTAGCTTTTAAGTTTTTAAATATTTTATTTTTCTTACATTTTGTTAATTATCTATGTTAGTTTTTAAGTTATAAAATTGTTTTTTTTTTTTTATGCTAAAATTGTATTCACCACTAATTGGGCAATTTGTGGAGAAATGATGACAGCGTTCATATCATTGTAATATACATGTACTCTTTGCCTGTTGGTGAGTCTTTGGGATAAATAAATAAAATAAATAAAAAATAACAACTGTCAACTAAACTGGTCGTGTATTTTTAACTATCAATGATAAAATAGACGAGTTCGACAAAAAGTTTAAATACATGGACGAATTAATATCTAATGTAATCTCTACTAAACTGGCAAAGATGGATGATATTTTAAAAGAAAATGAACAGTTAAGAGAAAGAGTATCGGGTTTAAAAGAGAAAGTAAGGGATTCTCAAGCGGTCCAGAATAAGCTGGTCACGGATGTCACCGAGATGTTTGCTGAAATTGAAGAGAGGGAAAAGAGAAGAAAGAATGTTATCATATGTAACCTAGAAGAGGAACCCAACAAACCATAGACCTTAGCGCAACAAGAAGATACCAAAAGAGTGGTAGAACTACTTAAATCACTGGACCAGACAATCAACGCGACTTCGATAAGATTATTTCGCTTGGGAAAGTCCAATTGTAGGAACAGACATATTAAGGTTATACTCAACAGCGAAGACCAAGCAAAAAATATTTTAAAACAGAAACTTAACACCCAGGGGAGCATCAGGACAATTGATAGAGACCAGACGGTGCTGCAGAGGGACCACTATAAGAAATTGAAAACAGAAATGAAAGGTGAGACTGACATCTCCATCAGGTTCATAAATGGGATACCAAGGATCACAAGAAATCAAAGCTCAAAAAACTAAATTGTATATACCAAAATGTTAGGGGCACCAGGACCAAACTACATAAGCTCAGGTTAAATATCTCCACAACAATGTACGATATAATTCTTTTGTCTGAGACATGGCTGAATTCATCTATTAAGACATCTGAATTGGATTCAATGGATTTAGAGTTTATAGGAATGACAGAAGTGCAGACACGAGTGATTTTTCAAGGGGAGGAGGAGTCTTGATTGCTGTTTCCAGCCAATTAACATCTAAACGTATTGTAGTCCAACAGAGAAGGCTGGAACAGGTTTAAAAATAAACGGACAAACCATCATTTTAGCATGTACATATTTCCCACCTGGTTCAGACATATGGAGTTTATTGCAACGACATTGAAGACATACGTAATAAATTTCCTAACGCTAGGATTGCTTGACAGGTGACTATAACCTACCAAACATTGACTGGGTCGAGGGTGGGGATGACAACGAGACAGTATTGGTAGCCACCCTTGATCATCCTTGCAAAAAATCAGCAACCATAATTGATATGTGTAACTATCTACAACTTCATCAACTGAACGCTGTTAAAAACCATAACAATCATATTCTCGATCTCATTTTCTGTAGCGATTTCAATGCAATAGTATCATCTTCCAACTTTGGGGTATTGCCGCCGGATAAACATCATCCTCCATTAGACATATATATTCGCTGCCAAATACCCGAATTTAACAAGTGTACTAAAATTGGTAGAGACATTCGCAGAGCTGACTACGGTCCAATCGTAGAATACCTATCTAACGTAGATTGGTCTTACCTGATGGAATGTGTTGATATTGACCTCTCTGTCGATTACTTCTATAAAGTAGTGAATAATTGTATCGAACAGTATATACCGATGTTTTATTCTAGGCTAACTAACTTTCCGCGTTGGTTTAGTCCTGAACTAAGAAAACTCGTGATTACTAAAAAACTTGCTCACAAATGGTACAAGGAAACCTTACGAATATCAGATTTTAATTATTTCTCAAATCTAAGAAAGAGGTGTTCGGAGTTATCTAAAAGTTGTTACAATGATTTCATAGATAGAGTGGAATCTGACCTCCCGAGAAATTCTAGGTCTCTATGGAGATTCGTAAAGTCTTTTAGTGAGGAACGGGTCAACACACCTAGTCAGATGTTCTATAACAACAAATGCTCGAACACGTTACAGACCACTGTCGGCTTGTTTGCTGATTTCTTTGGTAGTGTATATGAGCATTCAGGGAGCGGATCTGTGGAGAGCTTTTCACCTGAGGTTTTTGTTGATCTGCCTAATCTACGTTTAGATAGAGACGATGTTATAGGGGCCATCTGCAGTTTGGATTGCTCAAAGTCGCCTGGACCTGATAAGTTGCCTAATGTGTTCCTGAGGGGGTGTATGGATGCATTAGTTGATCCTTTATTAGCACTGTTTAATAGGTCTTTGAATGATGGTCGGTTTCCGGCAGTTTGGAGAACAGGTTTTATCACACCCATATTTAAGAAGGGTGACTGTTCTTTAATTACCAACTACAGACCCATATGTATTTTGTCATCAATACCTAAAATGTACGAGTCAATTGTACTTTCTCGGATCTCACTTTCGATCAATGCTGTCATAACATCTAGACAGCACGGTTTTATGCCGGCGAGGTCAACACAGACCAACTTGCTCGATTATCTTGATTACATATTACAGGGGGTTTCAGAGGGGCGTCAGGTACATGCTATATATACTGATTTCTCAAAGGCCTTTGACAAAGTACCCCATAGTATTCTTATTGAAAAACTTCGAGGTTATGGAGTCAGAGGCAGCCTTCTATCGTGGATATCAAGCTATTTAAGAAACCGAACTTTGTATGTTTAAATCTCAGACTGCATCTCGTTCCCTATAAGTGCCATAAATGGTGTCCCACAGGGTTCCCACTTAGGACCAACTCTTTTCAACATCTTCATAAATGACATAGTAAAAATATTTTTCGGTGTAAATGTATTGCTTTTCGCCAACGATCTGAAGTTATACAAAGTAGTGGAATGTCTTGCGGACTGTCACATTTTACAAAATAGTTTAGATAGATTAACGGAATGGTGTTATCGTAACTCTCTGCACTTAAACATAGACAAATGCCAGGTGATCAATTTTTACAGGAAAAAGAAGAATATTATTTCTTTCATTTACAGAATAGATGGTAGGGACCTTGGAACTGTCGATCACATCAGGGACCTGGGGATAGGTTTTAGTAGTAGTTTTTCTTTCAACATGCATATTGAAGAGATAGTGGGAAAGGCGATGAGGACCCTAGGCTTTTTATTGCGTCTGGGAACAGACCTTCGAAGTTTGCAGTCGTTCAGATCGCTTTATGTATCACTGGTTAGACCTCAACTTGAGTACAACACAGTGATATGGTCACCTTATTATTCTATTCAATTCATAGCGATTGAACGAGTGCAGCGCAAGTTCTCGCACTTTTTAAATTATAAATTAGGTCGTTCCATAGAAAATATTGATTATCTCGACTTGATGCGTGGCTTTCAGTTACATTCGTTGGCCGATCGACGTAGGTTATTGGACGTCTCATTTTTGCACAAGTTAGTGAACGGAGCAACCGACTGCATTGAGCTTGTAAGTGCAATCAACTTTCATGTTCCGAATAGACGGACTAGACAAGCTGTGCTTTTCCATGAGGGAGCCGCTTCCACTAACTATATAATATATAGTATTATTTAACTCTCCAATACCGAGATTGCATAGGCTAGGAAATGAGCTGTGTGTTGATGCAAATATTTTCGGGAATAGCCTGCCGGTATTCAAAAAAATTATTTATAGGTCTTTCTAAAATTAGAATTCAATAGCTAACTTTGCAGTTTCCTTTCTTTTCTTTATTCTTTGTTTTTTGTAATTACCCTATTAATATTTCACAATATGCTATTATAATAATTAATCAATTATTGATGTATGTGTTTATTTCTCTGTGTAAAAACATTTTTTTAAATTTTGTTTTATCAATTTATTGTTTTTTCTGTATTTTTTTATATATTCGACCAGTACTGCTTAATTTTTAAATGAAATTTCTTGTTAATTCTGTTTTTATTTTTATTTTTAATATATAATGATGTTAATTTAAAAAAAATGTATTTCTATGTAACATGTAAATGGCTTATGCCGTGTATTGTATTAATAAAACAAATAAAAACATCCTTTTTCTCAAAAAGTTTCAGCTTTTCACTCCATGATAAATAGATTAATAAATATAGCTTTATCTGATAAAAACTATAGTTATGAATTAAGATTAATTAAACAAATAGCAATAAATAATGGATACAATAGTAAAATTATTCACAATATAGTAAACAAAAAAATTAAGAAAAAATATTATAGGACATATTTATACCCGGAAATAAAGGAAAAAAATAAAAAATGGAGAAAAACACTATTTTATAATAATAAAATAGCAAAAACAATATATAAAAAAATACCAGACACTATCAAACCCGCATTTTACACCAACAATAAATTAAATAATTACATAATAAATAATAAAGAAAATCCTAATAAAAAATCAGGAATCTATAAATTAGAGTGTAACGATTGCCCATCATTTTATATAGGAAAGACTACGAGAAATATAGAAACGAGAGTTAAGGAGCATTTAAGATGTCTTAACAGCAATAATTACTCAGAATTCGCAAACCATTTAATCGAAAATAACCATACTTTTATTAATAATATAGGCGTAAAAATAATACATAGTAATTTAAGTGATAGCCTGGAAATCTTGGAAATCAGAAAAAACGTAAACATGAGAAATAATATAATTAATAATCAAACACAATTTCCTAATAACCCTATACCCTGAATATTTTCCCAATACAATAATTAATTAACCAATAACTTCATTGCACCCCCCACCCTAAAAAACAGTTTAACCCAGCCCACACTCCACCCATTATGTTTTCCTTAAGTCTATATATTGTATTTTATTTCAGTATACTTTGTATCCTCCTGAGGAAGGGAACTTTGTTCTCGTAACATGTAGAGGAATTTTTATTCATTTGAATAAAAGTTATAATTGTAGTGGTGTACCTACACAAAGTTGTGAATGGAGGATTCAGACTCGTGAACTTCAGATCTTATAAATGAGAAATATCAGGGGTATGACCAAGATCTCTGTAAAAAAATAACCTACTGGGAATCTAACAATAGTAAGGCACCATAACTATGACAAAATTTTTAAAGGCTTTAAAATTGTTCTTCGAGATCACAAAATCCGAGTGACCAATGGGACCTAGAAGAGACCCACGGACAGCAGCGAGGAGCTCCGATCTATAAGAGGACACCATTGGGCGGCAACAATCCCACAGGATATGTTCCGAAGTTTGGTCTGGGCACTGACAGTACTGACATCAGGCAGAGGAGGCAATATTAACCCAGATATGCCTACTGTCCTTTATAAAGGACAGCTGCACTTTCACGTTTAAAATGCATGTATTTATTGATTTACATATAAATTATTGCGCAATGTCGTTGGTGTTTATTGTTGGTGTTGGTGAATAATTATATGTTGGTTTAAATTACATTTTAGAGAAAATGCCTTCCCACAGACATTGCATTCATGTGGTTTTTCACCAGAATGAGTTGGTAAATGTTTGTTTAAATCACTTTTTTGATTAAATGTCTTACCACAGACATTGCATTCATGTGGTTTTTCACCAGAATGAGTTGGTGAATGTTTGTTTAAATCACTTTTTCGATTAAATGTCTTACCACAGACATCGCATTCATATGGTTTTTCACCAGAATGGATAAGTTTATGCTGGTTTAAATGACTTTTTTGATAAAATGTCTTACCACAGACAATGCATTTATGTGGTTTATCGCCAGAATGAGTTTGTAAGTGTTTGTTTAAATTACTTTTTTGAGAAAATGTCTTCCCACTGACGTTACATTCATGTATATGTGTATTTATTTTGTCTTCATTTGCAATGCCCGAGTGCTCTTCGATTTCTTTTTTTACATCTACTTCATATTCTTCAATTCAGGAATTCTTCAGGAAATTCTTCATTAATATATTTGTCAATTGAAGGAATATATTCATACTTTTTTTCGATTTCTGTGTTTTGGTTCACTGGATTGTCCATTGTCTGAAATATATACAAAAAATAAAATTAAAAAAAATTAACTGATTCTTCCGTGTCAATATAATACGGCAAAAAATATTTTGGTGGTAATATAATACCTACGGATATTAATGTATTAAATGATACGGTGCCACTATCTTTACGACCGGAATTGGCGGGAAAAACGTTTTCCCGCCAAAAAGTGTCTATTTACACTACAAATTTTCTGACGTCGTCTATGTTTTTAGGTCATTTATAACCATAGAAAGCGCAGATAAATCAAAATACAAAAATATTTACCTTTGTCATTTTTTTAAATGGTCATAAATACATCATGGAAACCAACTTGAAGAAAAAATAAATAATATTGGCATCTTATTACATTTACTTAATTTTATAAATCATTTTTTTCATCGAGATCTACAATTATAACAAAGTATAAACAAAGGTAAATATTTTTATAGCTTGATTTATCTGCGTTTTCTGTGGTTATTTTTGGTTTTCGTCTATGGTTGAGTCGTGTAAATATTCGTAGCCTAAATGATAAGCATAGAATACTCTAACTAAAGAAACCAAGCTACCATACATACTTTGTTCACCATTGCATAGTACTGCCATCTATAGTTCTGGGTAAGGAAGCTTTTGTGGAGGCGGGGCCATAGAACACACTAACTAAAGAACCCAAGACACCATACATACTTTGTACGCCAATACACAGTACTGTCATCTATACTTGCGGTGTAAAAGCTTTGGCAAGGTGGGACCACCCAGGCGGAATATTTTATTTATTTATTTGCAGGCTGATTTTGTATAAACACCAGAGGAGAAGAAAGGAGTTAAGTACTATTTTATCTGTGGATTTAGCTCGTTAACACCAATGTATGTATGTTTTTGGTATTTTGTAAGCGAATTTTCTTTCGTTGTCTTAACCCCAATAAAATACTCGGGGTTAAAATTATTTATTTATTTGTAGAATAAGAGTTATCTCCTGTCAAATCACGCGACAAATTTACTTCTATATTTTCTATGCACGCGAGTTTGATATTGTAAAATTTACTAATTACTTGAATTATTTCATCCATAATCATTTAAAAGGTGTGTATTATTTATCTTGTACAATATTCATACATATTACTAACCAAATTTATTATTAATTTTTGTATTTGACTTGTTTATACATTCGTTGTTAATTTTTCGACTTAGGTCTTTGGAGGCTTAATATTTCATGAATTTTACGTTTCAAACTAAGAAACATGACGTTTTTCTTTGAGTATAATAATATAAAATGAGGATACTAATCACGTTTTGTTTATTTGCAGCATGTCATACTTATTTTTGCGAGCGTTAAAAGACGATGAAAAGCGATAAAAAGACGATAGTCCGTTGGACATGCCGAACGATGTATTTGTCGCACATTACAGAATTAACCATTCATTGTTTCCGTTGAACCAGTTAGTGTATTCTATGCGTTGAACTAAAAGTATGTACCTACAATAACCTATCCTAAATTTGTTTTTGATAACAAATTTAGTGTTTAATATATCACACACTACATTACATTGTCAGATACATGACATACATATTACCATTTTCTTTGATGTTTAATATAGCATTGACACCTTCAGCAGACTGCCTTGTTTCGTAGAGCCAACAAATAAGCTACAGCGCCCTTGGAGTGATCTTGTATCATTAAACGGCGCTTTGTAAATTCTATTTATTATATATCATGTTGTATTTATCATAGGGCAGAGAGAACATCTATTTACATTTTTTTTAGATTTTATTAATTTTCTGCTCCAATCAATTGTTTTTGCATAGCGACTAATGCTGATCCATGTGGCATAGTGGGAGTTTGTTTTAACTTCAGTTAATTCATGACTCAATAACACATATAACTTTGTTATAATAAATGGATGTATAGTACTGTGGTGTATAATATAGTGTATAATATAGTGTATATATGGATATGTAGTACATAAATGGATGTATAGTATTATAGTGTATAATATAGTGTATATATGGATATGTAGTACATAAATGGATGTATAGTATTATAGTGTATAATATAGTGTATATATGGATATGTAGTACATAAATGGATGTATAGTATTATAGTGTATAATATAGTGTATATATGGATATGTAGTACATAAATGGATGTATAGTACTGTGGTGTATAATATAGTGTATATATGGATATGTAGTACATAAATGGATGTATAGTATTATAGTGTATAATATAGTGTATATATGGATAGTAGTAGATGTATGTATTATAACATAATGTTTGTTTAAATGTGCCTAATTATAATAATATTATAATGTTTGTTCAAGGGTAATACTAACCAAAAGTAGCAATGACCTATGCCAAATAAAGATTAGCCCACCTATAATGGATACAATACAACTTGTATAAGTAAGCATCAGCCCATACTCTTTTGACTATCTGATTTCAACATACCAGGAACAATTCCGGAGTCCTTTGCACTCTGACCAGCTAAACGCCATAATACCTGAGGACAGGCTACATTGAAACCCAAGCAAAACATCAACCAAGACAGGCTAGAACACTGGCAACGGTGAAATAAAGCCTTTTAAAAAGTAGAAAGAAGAAGAACTTTGTTATAATGTATCTAATGAAATGTTTAAATTTAAATAAATGAAAAAAATATTGGAGTTGGTTTTGAAAGTATATTTAAATCAATAAATAGTATTTAAAAGCACATTGTACTATAATATGAAGATAACTAAACATCATATACACATAAAAGTACTAGTTTTACCTTTTTATACTGCTTCATATTAATATGCATGGTATTTATGTAGTGCGTTTGATAATTCACTCACATGTTAAGAGCAGATAATTCTGAAATTATATATTTTGTTGGAAAAAAATAGGATATAAAGAAAACACAAGCATGAAAATTTTTGAACCATGATCATTATAGTGGTCAAAATAAATTATTTTATTAACCTTGTTTATTATTTTTACAGATATGTAATTGAAATCTTGCAATCATCAGTGTGTCACACATGTTTGGAAGCCATATTATGTAATAATAGCTTTGCAGTATAGTATTATATGGTAAACTGCTGCAGGAATTCTTGAGCAAGAAAGAGTTGAGCTGATACTGAAGATCACTTTCTTACTGCTGACATCATATACTTTTGATATATAATATCTGCAACAAAGAAAAAACAATTTTACTACTATGTAAGATGTTTAATTATAAAAATAATAAAAGGCAGACTCAAAATTTCGTGAAAAATTATGATGCTCTTTTTTTGTCCATTCTAAATACCAAGAAATTATTTATAAAAAAAAGTTAACCCATGATATTACCCAAACAAACGTGTTTGCGTGTCAATTTTATTAGAATAATCACTTGCATAGCGAACAAATCGTATCGGTAATAATTATTCAAAATTGAGTCATTTGACGTAACACCATTTCAATTAAAATTTTATTTAAAACATGTTATTTATAAAAAGAATCGAGTAAATAAGCTATGAAATACAAAACAATGAATGAAAATAGAGTATTAATAAAATAAACAAAAATCACACACGATTAGCTGTCAAAATCTAAAATGCGGGTAAATGTACGAGATTGCCATATGTAAATTAAACTGGACATAGAAATTTTATTTACATATGGCAAATTTATACTAATGTTTGGGTCACGCCCCCTTCAGTTTTCTCACGGAGTTAACACCGGAAAACTCCATACAAAATACCAAATTTCGAGATCTCTCGGGAGTTAAGACAAGAGTTAAGACAACTCTTGGTGTTTCATACAAAATCAGCCTGCTGTTGTATTTCATTACTCCTTTGCATATTCAACCTCCATAATGTTTGAATAACATATTTTTTTCAAGTTATTCAAGCATTATGAAGAACAATACACAAAGGAGCAATGAATAATTCATATAGGTAAAATTATTTAAGTAAAAAAAACTTTATTTTTATTTTTTATTAGAAATAAAAACAATATACATATTACGAAATACACAAATATATTAATACAATAATAACTTGTGTAGTGAAAATAGAAAATATAATTAATTAGCTCAATTTAAAACACTTTCACTGTTGTTATTAAATAAAAATCCATCCATCGTAACAATGTGTTTAGATCGCGAATGAACGGAAAACGGAGTTGTTTCTATGTCAAATCCTTTGAGTTACACGAACCGACACTACAATAGCAATGGGATTCTTTCTTCAAATTTAACATTGTCTTTTTTACACAACAAATAACAATGCAATAAGCAATGGGATTCTTTCTTCAAATTTAACATTGTCTTTTTTACACAACAAATAACACACTTATTTTATTTACTTCAGCGTGACGCAGTTCTTCATTTCAACATAAAATGATCCATCCATCGTAACAATGTGCTTCGATCGCGAATGGACGAAAAACGGAATTGTTTGTGTCAAATTCTTTGAGTTACACGAACCGACACTTTATTACCAATGGGATTGGGATTTTTTCTTCAAGTTTTCCATTTTTTAACACAATTCGATAAAATTTAACGACAACAGCAATGACAACAAAGGTCAAACAAAAATGGCGATTCATTTCCAACTGTTTTCAAACGAGGGCCTATACGGCCCCCCGTGCCTTGCATATTGCACATGCGCCAATGTTGTCTATTCAAATATTAGCGTCTGGCGACAGATGAATCAAGGGCAATCAAGGGGAAATTTTACGACAGCGAAATAATAGTATGATGTGTACGTAAATCCCATTTATTAATATTTTTGGTTAGGTTCAGTAAGTCTTTATTAATAACAGCGACTCGCGTGAGAGAGTTGCTTTATACAGGGTGTATCATGAGGAGTGGATCAACCGAAGCATGGAGGTAGAGGACCTCAATACCTATCGATTTAACCCCCATGTATGTTCAGCGATATTGGGTGGTTCAAAAGTTATGTACACTTTTGTAAAATTTGAATAAAAATCGGATTTCATACTAAACTACATCACTGTACCTAAACTATTAGGTTTGCGATCATGATTTTTTTCAGGGAATAGTTCAATAGTGATGCTTAATGAAAATAATACCGTTGTGAGTCAGTACCTAATAACTTTAAAAACAAAAAAAAAACTTAAAAAATTTTGGAAGCCTCAATTTTCCACTAACTTTTCAAAGGCTCTTGGAATAATAATTTCACATTACTTTTTTTTCCACAAGTTATCTTAAAAACTACTACCATTCATAGAGAGCTAGTTCTGCAAATTTCATTTGCCTTGTATTAGAGGATCATGTTGAAAAGTTCACTTAAATTGTACGAGTACCAAAAATCGATATTTTTTCCTTAAGACAAATACATGAAAGACTACTTAAAAAGTTATTTTGTTAAGCGATTACGTAAAATAAAAAGTTTACTAAATAAAACGGGCCATAATGTAAGTCAAAGTTGTCGGTTAGGCTCGCACCAAAGCGTGTCGGTTAGGCTCGCTCAACATCAGAAGCCATGGACGTGACACCTGGAGTGCCGAGATGGATCGGCGCACAACCACTCGGCGAGAGCGCCGCTTTCCTGGACCGAAGCGGGTGCTGAGTTTGGAAAGTGTTCCAAACGTGTGCACTGGCACTTGACATTTGTGTATCGTCAGACCACGGCTTCAATTATCGTTTACTTTTTTATTCATCTCGTCCAGCGAGGTAATGTGTGGAATATCAAATTCCATTTTTTGACATTCAGGCAAAAGTGAGCTCATCCTTCCAGCCTCTTGGGAGGAGGGTATCACTACAATGTTCGCTCACACGTTAATTTTTTTTTATACATTAAAACAGCTTTTGCATTCCTTCTGAAAGGAATCGCTCCTTTCATTTATATCTTCCTTGCCCATTAATATTTTAACACATTGGTACAACAGCAAGTGTACAATACATTTATAAATATCATATTCTACGTTAGCTCTGTGGGCGCAGTCAATAAAATTAACTAAATTATTCAAATGTTGAAATAATATGCTAACAATGTTAAATCTAGTTACATAATATAATAATCAAAAATAATGAAACATTAAATTTATACATTGTACACACTATTGATATAAGAGATATTGCAGTAAGAGCGTTTTCCAAGCTCTATAAGTCTGTTAAATATAGCTTGATACGCGTGACAGTTGTCAGATTAAGATGTCTAGGGATGGGTAGTGTCGGCGAAATCGATTTTCGAACGATATTTAAAAAACGATCATCGAATGTTCTATTTTATATTCTAATTAAAATCAATCTTTTGGTGATTATTCTGTACCTACGTATACATTAGAGTGAAATAAAATAATATGAATATGTGAGTCAACGTTTTTTATTGTACTTACATGACATCATTTTTTTATATTATGTAAAACAAGTAGGAGGTCGGTGGTGAGTGTTTGTGAAGTGCGGACGTGTGTCTCATTGTATGCTGTTCCAGCAAACTCGATAAGTTTTGATTTATTTTTATTTTGAAATTTACATTTGTACTTATAACTTACTAACAAAGCTGTATTAACTTATTATTTCGTTTAATATTGACTTTACTTTCATTTTATTTACGTTTGGTTTATTTAATTATTTTACTTAGATATAATTGTTACCTGTTAAAACTTGTTTACGTGTTGTTTGCGAAGCGGCTCGAGGCGGTGACGTATTTCGTCGTCACCGACCCGTTACTCGCACGGATTCTGATATTGTATATAAATATTTTTCTTTCTGATTAGTTATTTTTTACCACATATAGTGATTTTAAGTTTCATATTGTTTATTTTTCATTTATATACGTACATATATGTGTTTTATCATCACATGGAGTGATTATATGTAAGTTTCATATTGTTTATTTCTCATTTTATATATACTTATAGGATTTATTCCTAGATTATATCCAAGTTTTTGTTTTTTTTTTTTTTTTTTTGTTTTTAAAATGGATGAGCCAGAACCCCCTGATACTGGCGGTACTCACCGCAAACGCGGAAGATTTGACAAATTAGATCCGGAAAGTAAAAATATAAAACAATTTCCAGTTAATAATGAGGTTGAGCCCCCATCAACAAAAAAAAACTTTACAAATGAATACTCTCTTCTTTCGTCTCCTCCATTCCTGGTAGTAGTCGAGAGTAAAATAAACGGCAAACCCATTCACCCCATGCTTCTTGGCGAAATATGCGCTAAGGGAAATATAACAGGCATAGTTCCTGGTGGAGTTCGAGCGGATAGCAGAACAAAAATTGCAATCACGTTCAACACTCCTCAAAATGCTAATATCTTCTTGTCTAATAAGACAATATCTGAAAACAACCTCAACGCGTTTATCCCTAACTATAAACTCTTCAAATCTGGAATTGTTCGTGGAGTCCCCGTTGACTTAAATGATGAAGAAGTCTTAAAAAATATTGTTGTGCCTGTTCCCTTTGGCAAGGTTTCAAAATTGCGCAGACTCAACCGAAAAGTCACGACCCCCGATTCATCCGAATGGAAGCCCTCAACAACGATTCTATTAACATTTGAAGGGCAATCATTACCAGACCGAGTGTTTTTGTTCTACAACTCGTTGAAAGTAGAACAATACATCTACCCAAGCTATATGTGTCACAATTGCTTACGATATGGACACACTAAAGCTAGATGTACATCGACCACTAGATGTACAAGATGTGGATCCAGCCATTCAACGGACATATGTCCTTTGAAAGAATCAACTCCATGCTGCGTTAATTGTAAAGGTGAGCACTTAGCCACCAGTAATTCGTGCCCCGAATTCCTTAGACAGAAGGAAATAAAAAAAACTATGGCCGATGAAAATGTGTCCTTTTCTTTTGCATCAAAATTAATTCCGAAGAGAAATAAACTATATAGTAGTGTAGCAAGCTCCCAAACTACCAAAACCTCTCCAATCCCAAATAAAGCTCCAACACCCCCACCTCCTCCAGTCTTTAAACAAAATGTAGACAAAAACATGATTGAGAATCTCCTCTCATATAAAAACGGCCAACCATCAAATCCACAAAATGGTTGTGCTTTGACTGAAAACATTTCATTAAACTCTTCCTCTCCTTCACCCATCGTAAATACTCCAACTAGCTCTGAACCCCACATTCTCATAAACTTGCTCGTCCAAATATTAACTATACTGTTATCCAAATCTGATAATGCATTAAATAATCTAATTTTTCCTTCCTTAACAAATATATTGAATTTAGTATCTAAAACAAATCACAATGGCTAATCCATCAGGTCTTAATCTTCTGCAATGGAACGCACGAAGTGCAGTCTCTAATCGACACGAAATAATAAAACTATTAACGGACAACGACATAGATGTGGCTGCAGTTTGCGAGACGTGGCTACAACCACATTTTAACTTTTAATATTCCGGGATATAACTGCGTAAGGGCAGATCGTTCTGTGGGTCGCGGTGGTGGGGCTGCCGTGCTCATAAACAACTCAATACCTTTTTCTAATATACCTCTCCCTTACAATCCTTTTCTGGAGATCGTTGCTGTTTCAATTAACAACATCGGCTTCGTGTCAGTTTATATTCCACCAAATTCTGGTTTTGATTTTTCATATTTTGACTCTATTATTCCACTACTACCTACTAGCTTCCTACTTCTGGGGGATCTTAATGCACATTCCTCATCTTGGGGATGTTCGATTACAGATCGATCTGGAAATTGCGTTCTGACCTTTTTAGACAGCCATAACCTGTGCGTCATGAATGACGGAGCCCCTACTAGACTAACTCCACCATCCCAAAATCTTAGTGCTATTGACCTAAGTATTTGCACAAATGATCTATCATCCTCCATTAACTGGTGTGTTTCTGATGATCTTTGTTCAAGTGATCATTATCCAATATTCATGATACTTCTCACAAAACCAGTTAGATATAGCCCTTTCTCAAGAAATCTTTATAATACACGTAAAGCTAACTGGGATGTATACCAGGAAAAACTCGAGACTTGTGCCTCAACCCTTGAAACTCGTTTATTTCAGTCTGATTCTCTTGATACTAAATGTAAATATATAACAGACGAAATTTATAAAGCAGCCGATGCTAGTATGCCTTTAAAAACCAACCATAAGAGAGCAAAAAACGCTCCTTGGTGGGATGAAGAGTGTTCAAACCTGATAATTGAAAGAAGACAAGCAATGTATCAATTACGGAAAAATTTTAGTCTACAAACTTTTTTACATGCCAAAGCTGTACAAGCTAAGGTTAAAAAAATCTTAAGACAAAAAAAGCGCAAAGGTTGGCAGAACTTTTGTTCTAATTAATCCCCACATACGCCTTCAACACGGGTATGGGAAATGATTAGACGATTCAAAGGATCTCTACTCCCTTCCAAGACTTGTGCAGAGAGATCAGTATGGCTTCCAGACTTTATTGACAACTTGGCACCTCCTTACGTCCCTAACGAACAAGGTCACACTCTTTCATCAACACCCATCAATAATTATAATCCATTGACTTCTCCATTTACACCTAATGAATTACAAACCTGCCTTCACTTAGTGAAAAAAAATAGTTCTCCTGGCATAGATAAAATTCCCTATATATTCTTCCAAAAATTTCCACAAATATTTCTTGATATCTTCCTATATTTCTTGAATGAAATTTTTACCTCAGGTACAATACCAACACCATGGAAGCAACAACTCATTTTACCAATACTTAAGTATGGTAAGGATCCCAAATCAGGCTCTTCTTACCGCCCCATAGCTCTATCCTCCTGCGCGTTGAAACTGTTTGAACATTTGATTAAAAATAGATTAGTTTGGTACGTTGAACGTAACTCTATACTGTCGGTGAACCAGTTTGGTTTCAGAAGATCTCTTTCATGTATGGACAACTTGAGTATACTCATTACAGATATTCTCATTGCTTTCACTAATAAGGAGCACATAGCTGCCGTCTTCTTGGACATAAACTCAGCTTTTGACAACGTTTGCATTTCTACACTTTACCACAAACTAATTAAAATGAATTTCTCCCCTCTTTTCTGTAATATAATATACAGTATGTTCTCTGACAGAGAGATTGTTGTGGATGATGGCTTTGAGGGTGCCCGGAGAAGGATCTGGAAGGGTCTCCCACAAGGTTCTGTTTTGAGCCCTGTTCTTTTCAATATATATTGCTCTGATTTAGATACGGTCCTCCCCAATGGCGTTAAAATAGTCCAATACGCAGACGATATAGCCCTTTATACATCAAATAAAAATATCGATTTGGCCACTACCCTTATACAAAACGCCTTGGATAGCGCTAATGAATGGATGATCAAACATTCTTTTTCTATTTCTGCTTCTAAATCTAAATCCATACTTTTCTCAAGGAAGCATAATATCCCATCAGTTTCTTTAGAAGTGGAAGGAACACAGATTCCTCAGGTGAATGAACTGAAATTTTTGGGTCTACACTTGGAACGGAAGTTAAGTTGGAGCCCCCAAATAAAATATGTCGCAGCAAAATGTGAAAAGTCTGTGAATATATTGAGAGCAATCTCTGGTGTCTCTTGGGGATCTCATCCTACTTCAATGAAAAACATTTATAACGCATTGGTTCGGTGTCACTTAGATTATGCCAGTTTTTTTTTCTGTCCACTTCCGAAATATTTGGAATTAAAACTAGAGAGAATTCAATCTAAATGCCTCAGATTAATAGTTGGTGCAATGCAATCAACCCCTATCAACGCTCTCCAGGTGGAGTGTGTGGATATGCCACTCTCACTAAGACGACAATATTTATCAGACACTTTTATCTTAAAGAAAATAAATTATTCAAATCATCCACTTCTCAAACGTATTAATATTCTAATTTCTCTCTACGAAACTAATCGATTCTGGTCTAATAAGCCTTCGCTTTTATTATGCAATAGTATAAATAAATACAGTTCTTCATTCTATATAAAACAGTCTCCCTTCCCTTCCCTTTTTTATGATTCACCGATTGAACTTTTGCAATTCATGCCAAACGTGATTGAAAACATTGGTTTGGACAAATACACGACATTATCTAAACAGTGCATTAATCGAAAATTTCTCTCTATAGTAGCTGATAAGTGGCCGAACCATGTGACAATATTCACTGACGGCTCAAAGCTTTCCGAAAATAAGGAACTGGGAGCTGCGGTCTTCATTCCATCATTAAACATTTCCTCTCTACTAAAACTTCCACCGGAATCCGCGATTTTCACGGCAGAATGCATTGCATTAAAAGAGGCTGTGTGTCTAATTAATTCACACAATATTCATAAATGTATCATCTTCACAGACTCACTTTCACTTGTTCAAATTCTCAAGTCCCCTTCTTCAACTCTCAGTGACAATCCGAACATAATGCGTATCAGAAGCCTTCTTTATAATCAAATGATATCCGATATAGAGACTATTGTTGCGTGGATTCCGGCACATTGTGGTATCCAACATAATGAGACTGTGGATGATATGGCTAAAACTGCCTGCACCCTTGGAATTACTATTGAAAATTTCATCCTTCCACATGATGATATAAGACGATCCATGGAACGTGACGCTCATAAGAGATGGAACGATCTTTGGATGGATGAGTCACTTGTGAAGGGTAGAAGATACAAACTAATTCAGGAGCATATTCCCCGTAAACCTTGGTTTCATAATTCGAAATTTAATAGATCAGAGATATCTGCGATCTGTAGGATGCGATTTGGCCACTGCAGGCTCAATGCCCACCTTTTTAAAATTGGAATCGCTCAGAACCCACACTGCGAGTGTGGTCTGGATGAGGAGACGCTCAACCATGTCTTCCTGGGTTGTCCATTAAGGGACGCCTATGATGCATATGGAAAGGTTCCCTTGCATCTGCCAGTTAATGTTGAGTCGTTGTTGAGCTCGGCTTCAGAAGCTGTTGTAGCGATCCTGCTCAAGTCACTGAAAGCTAATTTTATAATTTTGTAATCCTTGTGTTATTTTGTTTTTTCATTCATGTCTGATATTGGCACAAATCATCCAAAAGGATGCAATGCCATGAAAAAAGAAAAAAAAAAAAAAAAAATAAATAAAACAAGTACTTACATAGATGTCACCTAGAAGTACTTATTTCATTTTAATTTGAATTGGTTATATATTTATGTTTTAGTTTTATATTTGTTTTAAAGTGACAGTTAAGATTCTAAAAAGGAGGAACTAAAATCATTTAATGTCGTTTCTCTTTTTACAGGTAAAATTATATCTGATATATTATATTTGTTATCAATATTATTTATTTATGTTATTATTACTTTTATTTTACTTTATAATTATTTAAATAATAAATTACTCTTTTTACAGAGCAACAATTAATTCGCTTTTTTCATTAACTCACTCCATTATAAAACGACATTAATGAAATAAAAAAAAATGGAAAAATTCAATTTCAATTTTGAGATTAAAGCAGCGGGGGATAAAAAAAATACAACTCTATGTATAACTTCAATAAAAACGACAGATAATCGCGTCTTCAAAATACCAGAACATCTTCAAGCAATAAAATTGCACAATGAGATGAAAAAGAATCAGGTATTCCAGAAAATTAAATACACTTTTAAAAAAATACATGATAAAAGACAAGTATGGATTTCATCAGAAGAAATTAAAAATACATATATGGATGAATATGGAAACATACAGTTTCTCGATTATTTGTTGGAGGAAATTACACCAAATAAAATACAGGAGACAAAAATTATTGACAATTTCGTAGCTCAAAAAGATATTTGTAAACCTAATAATATAAAAAAAATAGCAGTTAATTTTGCTATAGAAAATTTTACGAGAAAAACTTCTAACGTAACACAATGGATAAATATTTTTGAAAGTGAATGTACTCGTTTGGGAATTGAAGAAGATATTAAGAAAATTGAAACACATTGTCTTGACTGGTACAGGTCCATGCTTATAAAATATACTTTAAACTCAGAATGGTCAACATGGAAAGATAACTTTTGTAAAACTTATGCAGACAAAGGTTGGACACCAATCAGGTATGCAATGTCATTGTTTCGTCGATCAATTGGAAATATATTGGATTTCAATAATTGAATCGACTAAGGATAGAATGGAAAAAAATGTAGGAACTCACCGATTGAATGTCCATAAGTCCGCGTTGTTGTCATCCCACTATTTCACATAGGTTTAGTTATATTGATTTAAAACACTTACACATAAACACAGTAGGCAATTATATCGTTCAAAAATTAGTATTCCGTATATAGCGGCCGTGATACTGATAAATTTATTGATTATCGAAGAGCGAAAAAATGTCACACACGTTTAGCGGTAGCGATGAGTAAGGGACTTGGGAAAGGAGAGAAGGGGGGCGGGATATGACGTCAGTCTTGCATATTTATTTATACAATACGTACGTAACATACACCCCCCACGAATAAACCAATGGGTTTATTATAACAAGAAAAAAAAGTTAAATTCTTATAACAATATAAGTACATCCACAACATTTGATATACAGTAATAGGTAATAGATAAAACAATGCAAGATTGGAGACTAGATACTTCATAAAATAAAACAAAATAAACGATTGGAGAATGTCTCCTTAAATTAAAAAAAATAATAATTGGAATATTATTTCGCCCTTGGTATGATCTCGAATCATTAAACGGCGCTATACAAATGACTTATTATTATTATTTCAATAATTGAATCGACTAAGGATAGAATGGAAAAAATTGTAGGAACTCACCGATTGAATGTCCATAAGTCCGCGTTGTTGTCATCCCACTATTTCACATAGGTTTAGTTATATTGATTTAAAACACTTACACACAGGGCCGGATAAACGTGTTTTTGCGCCCGTAGCAATATATTTGAATCCGCCCCCCCCCCCCAATTTTTTTTCGGAATTTTAACTGTAGAACATTACAATTTAAAATTATGTAAAATTACATCGGGTCTAAAATGACGAATCATAATGAGCGGGATTTTTTACATGCACACTATCATGCCGAGACTCTATCCGGGTACTCAAAGAGAACCGAGCGCCATACCTGCGGATTTTTGATTTATATGATTAACATTTTAGAATTTAGATGAAGACTACAGTGCTGGTAAAAATACATACATTGCGACCCGTGAATGATATTGTAGAACAATGAGTGGCATAATTTGAAGAATACAATAAGTTAATCATCACTAAAGAACAATATCTTCTTCTAATCTTTAAAGAACATAAGAAGCCCTTTTTAATACAACCGCCCTGACTTCTTGTTCCTGATTGTTCTATGATTTATCCGGCCCTGCTTACACATAAACACAGTAGGCAATTATATCGTTCAAAAATTAGTATTCCGTATATAACGGCCGTGATATTGATAAATTTATTGATTATCGAAGAGCGAAAAAATGTCACACACGTTTAGCGGTAGCGATGAGTAAGGGACTTGAAAAGGAGAGAAGGGGGGCGGGATATGACGTCAGTCTTGCATATTTATGTAAACGATATGTACGTAACAGTCATTCAAATATATACAAGGCTCATTATTAGAATATGCTTTAAAAAAAGAAAGACTTTTATTGGAAATAAATAAATCGATAGATAAGTGCACTCTTATTGATCTGATTGCTACTTGTTTTTTATTTAATTATAAAATACAGTTACTTTTTTAAAGTATGCAAGGCTCTGGCTCTACACAGTCACACATAATTTCTTCTCCCTCTTCTGGAATAGATACATCTAGATACTAGATTCTCCCAGTCACCAAACATACTATTTAAAAGTTTTTTTTTTAATCTTCTTTTTTCTCTCGGGATATTGAGTGAGATAAGGACAGAGTTGCTAGTTGCATTTCGTTAATTCTTTTTATCGATTTTCCTTTCTTAAGTAAGGTGCAATACTCGTCATCATTATCGGAAAAATAATGTAAATTAATATTTCCTTTTATCAGCACACGAGTGTTACCAAGTGGTGTTATCTCTTTTTTGAGCGATATTCGCTTTAAATTGCTGATATTTGGAAAATCTTTAAATAATGTATTTAACGATTTTGCATTCACTATATCCCAGTCTTTACCTAAAACGTTGACATGGCCAATTTCTTTGTAAATATCGTGATATTCCTCTAAACTCAAAATTGTTTGTTTTTTTCTTAAAATTTTTTCAGCCATTCCGCTCATACGATCCGCTGGTAAATAGCTGTGCCCGCGTACAGGGAAATATATTTCAATTTCTTCTATTGTTGTATCAGAAGTATAAAGAAAATACATTATAGCTCGAAGATTGGTGTTATTTTTGTTCTGAGCAACACACCCATCACAAAATAACCGAAGGATGCGTTTTCCTTGGAAGTCCATTTTATTTTTCAAATGATGCAAAAGCTCTGAAGATATTTCCTGGCTACCTTTCCCAGCTTTATCTTTTGTCCAAATGTAGAAATGTGGCTGTGTGACCTTGATATCAGCAATGCAAAAGTTGTAAAAGTTTATCTTCCGTAAATAAAATGCTTCCTGAATTGGAGTCTTAGGAAGAGATTGTATCTGCTGCAGATCAAAGCACAAACTAACTGCTTCTGGAACATCAGCTTTCATGAACTTATAAAACTGTTTTGCTTTAAGTTTGTGAATCCTTTTACTAATCATCAAATCATCAGAGTTAGGTGTGCAATTTTTTATCTTGAATGACATCAGTGAATAGTAGTTGCATATATCATAAGCTGGGGATTTTAAACCAAGATTAAATTCACTGACGAAAATCCGACGGAACATTGAAAAATGGACTTTTGGATTGTCTAGTACTGCATTGTACATTTTATGGAGTTTACGTTTACTTAATTTGCAATGCCTTGTTTTTCTTCTTCTCGACTTGTTTCTGTTATAATGGCTTTCAGTGCCACGTAATTGGCGAATGAATTTTCTTATGTTGTCTTTCTTCTCCACACTTTTGTGTCCTATTCGGCCACCACCTCTTTTTTCCTCAATAGCATTTCCATGGTGCACATTTTTTGAAATATTTAATAGGCGAGTGCATTTAAACATTATCTCCATAAAAAAATTCTTACATGTTTTAACTCTTTTACCCTATGTTGTTGTCATATAATAATTAGTGGTGAAAATATGGTCTCCTGCCTTTTGCTTTTTATTTTGTTGAATTACTCTTGGTCTCCGTCTCTTCACAGACTCTGTTTGTATTAAAGATGCAACAATTCTATCTTGCCTTTGTTTGATTGGCTTGGAATATATTTTATCTCTTACATGCATAGCATCTCTGGGCGTTATCAATTTACAAAACAATTTCTTGGTTAAATGACTACAAGGTTTGAACACATTGTATCCGCGTGGCATAGAATATCTCTTTTTCTTGTCACTATCTCGCTTATTTTCCGTTTTTTTTTTCGTTTTCTAGAGCCAATATTAGCTTCACCAACAACGACAAATTCTTCGTTTTCCATATTTACTTCTTATTAACAGTAATAAATCCAAAAAAACACTGTTCACTAAAAAACCGAACAACTCTGCACAACTGTCAGTCTTCTACTAAAATAAAAACAATGCCATGCAAAAAGTGATTTGTCACAAATCCAACATGGCGGCTCTTTCACTGTGATTGGTCGCCAGGAGAAAACATATTTTGCTTGAATTTGAGTGATGGAGAAATCACTTTTTGCTTGAAAGTGAGCATTTTAGTAGGTATGCATTTTACATGAAACAAAACTTGTTTTGAACGAACTCTTTGTTATTTTCTGATAGGTTTCAGTGTGTATTATTGTATTATAATATGTGACATATATCTCAATTTTTGACAAAAATGGACAAATCACTTTTTGCATGTTTGCTCCTCAAATAAATTTCTCATCTGCTGGGAATCGAACCCAGGACGCCCGCACAGAAACCGAACCGGCTATTATATAACGAATATTATACCTATTACTATATATTATACCTATTAATTACATACTTGAATAGTGATTTCACACGATCTATGTAGGTATAATTGACAGCAGTGTCAAATCCCCGTCATCATAAAAATATAATTGCACATAACATGGTAAGCGATATTGAACCTAATCAATGATATACCTATTATATCATGTTTTCATCAAGGAGCACGTTTTGCAAATCAATTTTATAAATGGAATTATTGTGTAAGTACCTACCATTTATATTGTTTTACAGAAGGTAGGTATTCAAATATGTATTTTCATTTTAAATGTTCGAATTTAAAAAACTGCGTCGTAAGTACCACAGTGACATTTAAATGTGACCACAGAACATGAAAAAAAATGAATATTTCAGTGTGTTATCGGAATATTTCTCATACTACGCGGGTATATTAAAATTACGTTTTCCCTCTCTTCACCGTTCTATGGTACACAATAAATGGTTTGATGTGAAATATTTTTTATTTGATTTAATTTATTTATAACGCTTATTATGTATTAATATTTTTCTGCAGTCCTCCTCCATATAAACTCTAAGTATGCCAAATCTCTAACTCCTCCGTGCGCCCATTTATCCGGAAATTGTACTTAACGTTTTCGCTTCACGTATTAATATATAGATAAACTTTGGCGCTATATTTGACGAATTTTTAAAATTGATACGACGGTAAATATTTGGTATGTACCTGTGGTATGTACCAAATAATTTGTCCCGCTTTTTATGCTATAATTTTTATGTAACTTTTAATGAACTTAAATTACCTATAGGATATAACTTGTGGAACCATTTTAATTATTTATGAACCGAGTAGTATTAAATGCGTATCGATTATATCGATTTTTTACATTTTCAATATCGATGTAGTTAAGATGACGCAAGGAACATCTCTAAATATATGCAATAATAAAAATATTCGAACATCTCTAAAGTTTGTCAATACCAATAAAGTACAACATTCTCTTGCGTATATTTTTGACAGTAGAAAATACTAAACTTCATGCGCGTGACCTTGATGAGACCTGTCACGCGTATCAAGCTATATTTAACAGACTAGTTACTTTATAGTTACAAAGTTGGGCTTATGTACATTTAGTATAGCGTCGTTTTCATGAAACCTCCTTCATCGAAATATCCGAAGATCCTTTAGCGCGGTGTTTGCTTTCTCCAGGATATATTAATTTTACCAGCAAACTAATTTCTTGTCGTATTACATTGAAACGGAAGGATCCATAAAAAGTTTATTGATGTATCTTTTGAATAAATATTTTTCAAACAATGAACACTCCAGTGAACCAAAAAACAAACATAGTAATAAAATATGAATGTACTTCTTCAATCGATGAAGAATTTCCAGATTTCCCAATTGATGAATGTGAAGTAGATTTAAAAAAACAAATCGAAGAACACTCGAGCATTGGAAATGAAGACAAAATAAATACACATACTGGTGACAAACCACATGAATGTATTGTCTGTGGGAAAACATTTTCTCAAAAAGGAAATTTTAACACACATAAACTAACTCATTTGGAAGAAAAACCACATAAATGCAATGTTTGTGGGAAGACATTTTCTCAGACACGATATTTAAAACAACATTATCTGACTCATTTGGGTGAAAAACCACATGAATGCAATGTCTGTGAAAAGAAATTTTATCAAAGAGTAGTTTTAAACAAACATTTACTAACTCATTCTGGTGAAAAACCACATGAATGCATTGTCTGTGGGAGGAAATTTTATAACAAAGGTAGTTTAAATACACATAAACGAACTCATTCGGGCAAAAAACCACATAAATGCAATGTCTGTGGGAGAACATTTTATCAAAAAGGAGATTTAATCAAACATATACGAAGAGTTCATTCTGATGATAAACCACATGAATGCAATGTATGTGGGAAGACATTTTATCTGAGAGGAATATTAGACGCACATAAACGAACTCATTCGGGCGTAAAACCTCATAAATGCAATCTTTGTGGGAATACATTTTCTCTAAAAGGAAATTTAAAAAAACATATAATAACTCATTTGGGTGAAAAACCACATACCTGCAATATTTGTGGGAAGAATTTTTCTCAGACACGATATTTGAAACAACATCATCTGACTCATTTGGGTGAAAAACCACATGAATGCAATGTCTGTGGGAATACATTTTATCATAGAGCAGTTTTAAACCAACATTTACTAACTCATTCTGGTGAAAAACCATATGAATGCAATGTCTGTGGAAAGACATTTTATCAAAGAGGAAAATTAAACAAACATAAAGTAACTCATTCTGGTAAAAAACCACATGAATGCAATGTCTGTGGGAAGACATTTTCTCGAAAAAATTATTTAAGCAAACATAAAGTTACTCATTCGGGTGAAAAACCACATGAATGCAATGTTTGTGGGAAGAAATTTTCTCAAAAAGGAAATTTAAAACAACATCATCTGACTCATTTGGATGAAAAACATAAACGAACTCATTCGGGCGTAAAACCACATAAATGTAATGTCTGTGAGAAGACATTTACTCGAAAAAAATATTTATACAAACATAAACTTACTCATTCTGGTGACATACTGGTGAAATAAAAAAAAGTCAAACACCATTTGCACTGAGGGGAAAGTTGAAAAGAATTAGATAATTGGTTTAGGGATATTAAAAATTGAAGAGGATTAATGAATATATATATATATTGATTCATGGAATAACACGTGAAAAATGCAAAAACAATGCCATGATGCATCTAGGAAGACTTTTAACAAAATTATCTATTTATAAATTTAAAGAAATGTAAGTTTATCCAAAACAACTTTGAATTTATAGGATTTCGTTAACATGGTGTACAACATTTTTATTGATAAACTTTTTAACATCTCAATAGAGACGAAGTTGGAATATTATAGAAGAACCAGGTACTCAAGGCACCTACAAGACTTACGACCTGTCTTCGGCTGGTATACATGATCACTTGCTTGCGCTTGCGCGACCTTCACCAATTATTTATTTATTAAGTTCTACGCTCATGTGAGCATTTACAAAAAAAAAATGTTACACAAGAAAAAACCAAACATGTGCAATCATATCAAAAAATAAACAAAATAAAATAATAAAAAACTAGTAAAATTAATAATAAAGAAAAAAATACCAAAAATACTCAAAAAAAAAAAATTTAAAAAACAATAAATGAACAAGAAAATCCTTTTCTTTTTTCTTAAACAATAAATAAACTTCTGAGAACAAAATTATGCCTTCTTATTGAGTTCCCTTAGCAATGTAATTTTTTTTTTTTTATTTAATCTTCTTGTACATATAATTAGTACACTGGCGGGCTTATTGCCTAATGGCAATTTCTTCCAACCAACCAGAGTAAATGTTAAATATACAAAACAATGTGTACTATGGCAATATGTTAATCACATTACAAAATAAATAAAGATAGCAGAAGAAAAGTAATAAAAAAAACACAAAAATAAAGAAGATAGCATATAAGAACAAATCATAGCAATGATAGAGAATAAAATGATATTTCGAGATGTCAAGATCAAAGCAAAAGAATTTGGTTGGCGCTATACGTGGATACATGGTGGAGAAATCCTAGCGAGGAAATCGGACGTGAGCCCAGCTGTTAAATTAGAACCAAAAACGACATTAACAGGTTTTTTCAATCCTCTCAACATAAAATCTAGGTCCTGTAACTTGGTTTTCATTTTTATTATCTTGAGCTTCTATAAACGAGGTGCTACATATCTCTATTCACTTGGAACTGTTATTTGGATACTTCTTTCGGTGTGTCTGAATCTACTCCCTTTTTTCCCCTACCTTACCTTATTCTTATTTTTCTTCATGGTTAATTATGGTGTGGCATGTTGCAGTATGATGAGAGTTCCATTCGTAAAGCACGCAATTAATGTGAACACAAGCCAAATATTTTCATTTATTATGTTAAAAAAAAATGTTAATTACTTATTGTTATGTTTGTTGTCATGAATTATCTTACTGCATATTATCAAAATGTACGTGGTCTCCGAACCAAAACACATGATTTTTTTGATAATGTTTTGAGTTCAGAATATGATATAATTTGTATAAATGAATCCTGGCTCTTACCACAAATCGAGAGCGGTGAACTATTTGATAATCGTTATAATATATACCGAAGAGATAGAGGATATGACCCAAATTCAGTGAGATGTCCCGAAATTCATGCTCCTGAATCTACCTTAGGTGGAGGAGTATTAATCGCAGTTAAATCTTTATACCAATGTATGTTACGCAGCACTTGGTCTACATCAGGTGAAGATATCTGGGTAAGTCTGCAATGTTAGAAACTTAACGTAAATATCAATATATCTCGTGCCTATTTTCCTCACAACAATAATCACAAGCAACTCGTAATGAATTATTTTAACAAAGTATCTGATTTAATGACTGCACATCCAGATGATATATTTATACTAACTGGAGACTTCAATATGAGTAATATTGAATGGACTATAAACGCAGACCATAATTATCTAACAGCGGGTTTAAACTGATCCATTTAGGACCATCTTAACTGAATTTCTTGCCTTTAATAACATGTGTCAATATAATCCTTGCTATAATGTAAATAATCGTATACTGGACTTGATTATCTCAAATAAGTCATGTGAAGTTACTCGCTGCGATTTTCCCCTTATAAGAGAAGACACTCATCATGTCGCAATTAACATTGAAATTCCCATGACACACGATATAAAAACAGTAACATCTTCAATTGAGGTAAAATTGTTTTCCCGAGCTAATTACTCTCTAATCTGTTCCGCGCTAAGCACAGTTGACTGGAATAATACTTTGTCCAATCTTAATATGGAAAAAGCTACACGAAAATTCTATGATATCTTAAATGATACCATTAATGAATTCGTACCCAAGCGCACTTTTAAAAATAATAATAAAAGCCCACCATGGTTTACTGTTCCCTTAATAAAAATCATATCTGAAAAACGTAAGATCCACAGAAAATGGAAAAAATATGGTAACCCACTTCATTATGCTAGCTTTTCCTGCCTCAGAGCACGTCAAAAAGCTATTGAAAAAAAATGCTACAAAGATTATATATATAACGCAGAGCAAAATATTAATGTAAACCCGAAGAAAATATTCACTTTTATAAACTCCAAACGTGCTGCTGGATCAATCCCCAACGAAATGGTCAGTAATAACACTACTATTTCAGGTGGTAAACAGATCTGTGATGCTTTCAATAGCTATTTCAACTCAATATTTATCGAGGACAGGCAAGTCTCCCCTCAAGTTAATGTCCCTATAGACTTAACAAAAGAGCTTTTTCATCTCTCATCGATTGAATTTCAATAGAATACCATTCTTAAATATCTACTTTCCATTGACGTTAAAAAATCTCAGGGATCGGATGGAATCCATCCATTATTTATTCGAAACTGCGCGAAACAGCTGTGCACACCACTTAATAGAAAAGTTTTACCTACCACTAAAACTTATATTATGTACCCCAGCCTTTTTTAAAACCATATTGAGACAGCGTCGCTCTTTTCTATCCTTGTAGTACTGTTTGCATTCAAATTTGGCGCCAAATAATGTCACCAGTAGTAGGACATAAGTAGGACATCTGGTGGTTTTGTCTTCAAGTGTTTTAATTGCTTTTGTTTATATTAAAAGCTTCATTAGCTCTCAACAGGCAGGGATTGCCTAGGTTTTAAATAAGGCTGCGGTACATAATATAAGTTTTAATGGTAGTGTAAAACTTTTCTATTATGTATTCCCAGGTCGTTATATAAAACCATATTGAGATCTGTTTGTTATCACCTGGTGACATATATTGTATATAATATAACACGCTAATGTGACTATATGCTTTCATAATATTATTTTATCTAACCATATTGAGATCTGTTTGTTTGTTATCACCTGGTGACATATATTGTATATAATATAACACGCTAATGTGACTATATGCTTTCATAATATTATTTTATCTAACCATATTGAGATCTGTTTGTTATCACCTGGTGACATATATTGTATATAATATAACACGCTAATGTGACTATATGCTTTCATAATATTATTTTATCTAACCATATTGAGATCTGTTTGTTATCACCTGGTGACATATATTGTATATAATATAACACGCTAATGTGACTATATGCTTTCATAATATTATTTTATCTAACCATATTGAGATCTGTTTGTTTGTTATCACCTGGTGACATATATTGTATATAATATAACACGCTAATGTGACTATATGCTTTCATAATATTATTTTATCTAACCATATTGAGATCTGTTTGTTATCACCTGGTGACATATATTGTATATAATATAACACGCTAATGTGACTATATGCTTTCATAATATTATTTTATCTAACCATATTGAGATCTGTTTGTTATCACCTGGTGACATATATTGTATATAATATAACACGCTAATGTGACTATATGCTTTCATAATATTATTTTATCTAACCATATTGAGATCTGTTTGTTTGTTATCACCTGGTGACATATATTGTATATAATATAACACGCTAATGTGACTATATGCTTTCATAATATTATTTTATCTAACCATATTGAGATCTGTTTGTTATCACCTGGTGACATATATTGTATATAATATAACACGCTAATGTGACTATATGCTTTCATAATATTATTTTATCTAACCATATTGAGATCTGTTTGTTATCACCTGGTGACATATATTGTATATAATATAACACGCTAATGTGACTATATGCTTTCATAATATTATTTTATCTAACCATATTGAGATCTGTTTGTTATCACCTGGTGACATATATTGTATATAA
Organism: Molanna angustata; assembly: GCA_963576475.1. Lineage (NCBI taxonomy): Eukaryota > Metazoa > Arthropoda > Insecta > Trichoptera > Molannidae > Molanna > Molanna angustata. The sequence continues at coordinate 21,029,889 of OY754983.1, read as the reverse complement.
TATAACACGCTAATGTGACTATATGCTTTCATAATATTATTTTATCTAACCATATTGAGATCTGTTTGTTATCACCTGGTGACATATATTGTATATAATATAACACGCTAATGTGACTATATGCTTTCATAATATTATTTTATCTAACCATATTGAGATCTGTTTGTTATCACCTGGTGACATATATTGTATATAATATAACACGCTAATGTGATCACGCTATATGCTTTCATAATATTATTCTAACGGTTCAAACAATGGTGACAGAGAAGATGATGTTTCTGTGTTGAAATTAGTCACTTCTCGTTGATAGAACTTGGCGAAGGTATCTGCACTCTGCCAGTTTCCTCGTGCTAGAATATCGTCCAGTCTATGATTCTGTAACCAATTTAGTGAAGCAACAGCTGAACGTATACTCCCAGGAGGAGATGATACACCAGCGTCCTTCAGAACAGACTTAACCCAACTTCCTATAATTGTTTGAGTTGCTGATTTTGGCTGTCCACACGTGGAGATGAATAGTGGAGACTTGGTATCTGGAGAATTTCTGCGACTCATTGACAATTCTAGTACTTTCTTAATCCAGAAAACCGGATCTGTGTTTTGACACTTGGACATAGTAATTCTCCAGCCTGACTGTTGGTGTGTAGTTGTCAGTTTTGGAACCAAAAATAGGCCACATAGAGATTCCCTCGTCATCAAAGATGAGTTTGTCTGGACTGTTTTGAAGTAGCGTTAAATCGTGCACTCGACGTCCAGAAGCTAATAGGAGGAGAGTACAGGCTCTACGACTTGCTTCAAAAAGAGTAATATTTTTTGGAGGATTTGATTGCAGCCAAGATATTACTTTCTGAGGGTTCCATATAGGAGGTTTTCTCACTTTTGGCCTTGAAAGCTAAATAGTGATCCATCGAGAGTGATCCATCCTACAGGGTCATATATAGATGAAACGACCGATAGAATCATACGCTTTGTATATTTAATATCAATTTTCTTAACCTGATAACTAAAAACATCATTCACAAAATCCCATTTAATTCCTAATAATTTAATATGATTACTGTCTTCAGCAAAACATATCACACTGCTATCAGATTTATTAAAATCTTGAATAAATTCAGGACAGTTAGTTGCCCATTTTGACAACTCAAAACAACCACTTCGTAAAATAGTAATCAACTGATCTCGTAAAATAATAGCATCTTCAATATTATGATCACCGCATATAATATCATCTACATATGTACTATTACGAAGAGCTTTAGCACCTAATGGGTATTTATCACTTTCATCCAAAGCTAACTGATTTATTGTTTGAATTGCATTATAGGGTGAGCTTCCTAAACCATATGTCACAGTGCATAACTCATATTCTTTGACAGGTTGTGACAGATCTTCTCGCCACAATACATGCTGATATCTTCTATCTTCATGCCTGATAGATATTTGTCTATACATTTTAGTTATGTCAGCAGAAAACCCGATTTTATATATTCTAAACCTTAACAATAATTCTATTATATCCTTTTGCAACTTTGGACCTACATGTAAATATTTGTTTAATGCACCAGTTGCGTTCGTATTAGAACTGCCATCAAAAACAACTCTCAATTTAGTAGATAAACTATCAGGTTTCAGAACACAGTGATGAGGAATATAATATACATTTGGATCGCCTTGTAAAGGAACTTCTTTCATGTGTCCTAACATCTCATATTCCTTCATGAACTTTGTATATTCAAGTTTAATTTCCATATTATTACAAAATTTTCATTCCATATTAGTTAATCTTTTAAGAGCAAAACCAAAAGTACCAACACATGGTACGTGAATATCTTTTTTTTAATAAGAGCGGTACTACAAATCTACCATCGTCATGACGATAATGTAAATCATTGTATAACTGAACACATTCCTCATCCAAATGTGACATTTTCCTACTACTTGATACTGTGTTTACCTCTTCTATTTCCCAAAACCCTTTTAATTTTTCATCTAACACATCAGATGATACAAAACATGTTAACAACTCATTGTTATCATGTACAAAATATGGTCTCAAATGCATATAAATCTTCTGATAATTTTTTACAATTTCCTGTAAACAATTTTCCATACATGTCAGCACCTAATAATATATCAATATTACTGCTTTTCCAAAATTCCTTATCTGCCAATTCTAAATCTTGAGTCAAAACTCTACACTGATGAGATAAATCTCTCCTAGGCAAGTTTGATGGAAGCGCATCCACCACTACACTCTTTACAAATAGCGACTTGTTCTATTTATTATTAAATAAACAAAATTGCATAGAACCCTTTACATCAATATTAGTAGAAGACAGCGTTGTCAATGATACAGAATGTCCTTTTGTATAGAATCCTATATTCTTACAAAACTTCCCAGACATCAAAGTAACCTGACTTCCAGAATCAATTAAACACTTGGCCTTATAAAATTGCCCATCTTTTCCCTGGACATATCCTATAATTGTTCCTAATATCACTTGACCGATAGATTCATTACCCCGAAACCCTTTATGGCAGATACCTACTACCGATTGTTAGGAATTCAATTTTATTGTTGTATGGAGACGGATAGATAGAAAAATGGCGGGCTTATGGTGAGACATCATATTATGTACCTACAATATTCACAAATGAAAAAGAACAATATCTCTTTGGAATAATGTTTTTCACCAAAAAATGATGTGATTAAATGAGCTGTGTTTTGTGTTTGTTCGAATTTTTGCTTAATGTGTATCATAAAGTGACAAAATATGAACCAGATATTAAGAAATTGTCAACGAATCTCATTGATAAATAACTAATGTGTACTTTTAGTGGTAACGATTTTATTTTTAAGAAAATCTATGGTAATTTTTAAGCTTGTTAGTAAAATTCAGAAAAAAAACTCATTTTTTATTGTTTCTATTTTGTTTATTTTTTTACTGCTTAAGCACGCCAGACAATCGAGAAGTAATATTTGAGGATTTTTGGCACGCCGACCCAAAAAGTTTCGCCACCCCTGGTCTATAGCGTAGTTTAATAGTTTATGTAAGAAGGAAAGGTCTTTGACCTTTCTTCTAAAGTTTTAAAAAGGAACATAATTTTTAATAGTGTATATTTTTGCTAATATTGCTCTAATTTTATTAGATATATTTTGAATGTGCGGTAGCCAATTGAATTTATAATCTATCATAAGTTAAAATAGTTGATCCCGTTGTTATATATTATAACCATGTATGTATGTATTGTAAGTTTAAGTCTTGTATTTTCTATTTAATATATCTTTGGCAACTAAATTTAGGATCTTTGGAACCAAGTATTAATAATGTATTTGTCCTTATGTAGTGTATGTCTTCGGAGTGATTAGTTGATGTCTGTGTCTTGTATCGTGAGAATGTTGAGCAGTGATATGGTTTTTCTTATCATTTTTAAAGTGAAATAGAATTTGTTAATAAATATTTACATTCTTGGCCAACGGCGGGGCATTGAATAAAAGACTGTTACAATTTATAAACTGTTTTATTAACCACTTTCATTCTTCCGTGAAATGATCAGAAGTCTTTCGATCGGAGTCGATTTATTTTCAGTTTGAAGGCTCCACGACAATTGTCTTCTTGGAGAGGGATTCAGTGAGGACCAGCAGACCGACGGAACCAGCTCCCAGTTCCTCCAGCACGGACGTTAAGTATGCTGAAAAGATTAATAAAAAAATTTAAATCGTGACTCTCCGCTATTGTGTGTAGTAGTGGAGAGTAAAAATAGATAGTTATATTTCAAACAAAACACATCACGCATGTTAAAAGCCAGAATCAGCTTATATTTTAATTTCGTTTTATTTTTGGTCAAAATTTTAATAAATCAACTGGCGTAAGTAAATACGGTCAAACACCAGAATGGAGACCCTCCATTTAGACATTCATTTTTTAAATTTTCAATATATTTATATATAGGTACATTTTTTTTTGTTTGGTTGCCTAATTCACATATATATTTTTTGTTAACTTCTTTACTTTGTTTTATTATTTAGTTTTTATTTTACCCATATATGTGTTTTTATAGTTTTATTATTATTATTTTTTAAATGAAAATGGCCCGGTATTACAGTCGGCCCTCAACTCATTGAGTTTGTTAAACTCAAGATTAATGTTAAGGGAAGATTTAATCCATTTCCGTATTACAGTGCAATATGACATGTCAGTTACTAAATCTTCAATTATAGAAATATTTTACTTTTTCTGTGGTTATTATCTGTCAAATTTTAAATAACCTCAAATAATACGAACTACAAAACGGGACGCTACCACTTGAAATACTATTGTTTTACTATCCAACATGGTAAATTTAATTTTTTTCACCAAAATAATGCTTTTAAATGCCCATGTTTGTTTCAACATGCCTGTCAGTTTATTTTGTTGTGTGGCGCCACCGTCGATACAACTAACGCCTCTAGTGATAGAAACTGAAACTACACTCGTTGCCTAACGCCTCTAGTGATAGAAACTGAAACTACACGTGTTGCCTAGCAAATGACAGTTGACTCACCGTTAAGTACTTAATCCGCCAGAAACGTTGAGTTAAATATTTATCGTTTTAGTGACGTATTTGAGGGAAGATTAGGCCTAAACGGACACTGTAATACGCTATATTTTTGTAAAGCTTGAGTTTAGCTCTTAAACTCAGACTGTAATATCGACGGTGGCGCCACAACACAAAACAAACTGACAGCCATATTGAAACGAACATGGGCATTTAAAAGCATTATTTTGGTGAAAAAAATTAAATTTACCATGTTGGATAATAAAACAATAGTATTTCAAGTCGTAGCGTCCCATTTCGTAGTTGGTATTATTTGAGGTTATTTAAAATTTGACAGATAATAACCACAGAAAAAGTAAAATATGTCTATAATTGAAGATTTAGTAAATGACATGTCATATTGCACTGTAATACGGAAATGGATTCAATCTCCCTTTAACATTAATCTTGAGTTTAACAAACTCATTGAGTTGAGGGCCGACTGTAATACCGGGCCATAGTCAATTTGAAATTAATATTACAAATATCATCATTGTGAACGTTCATGTTGATCTTTCTCAAAACTATTAATAATGGACATACTGTCTATGTCTGGTTACCCATCAATGTGTAAAATGCACAGACTTATTGCTGATTAGTTTTCCAAAGACAAATGTTGATTTCTTCATTATTTACGGTGCATTTTTATTTCTATGTTTATTGATTATTCCCATTAGTCATTATGAAGTTGCTAGTATCACCTATATCTGTAGAGCATTTCCTCGCTCCTAGACTGTCCAGACGCTTGATGGAGCTAATCTTGGTAGCCAGCATCTCGCATGCGGAGTTGCACACCTGAAAAATAATTATTTACTTATTTATGATGTGTTCTCATTGGTCACAATATGATTGCCTCAGCCTCCTCTGCCGCTAGGAATGTCACGTGGCAGGAGGAGGAATGTCACCTGTCAGGAGGAGGAATGTCACATGTCGGGAGGAGGAATGTCACATGTCAGGAGGAGGAATGTCACATGTCAGGAGGAGGAATGTCACATGTCGGGAGGAGGAATGTCACATGTCAGGAGGAGCAATATCACACAGTACACACAATAGTTTAAATAAATAAATTCATCCTTAGTACACAAAAAAAAAACAAGAAAATGTATTGACAATAAAAAATATTTTTTTGTATTGTATAAATACATAAAAAAAACAATTACAGCAAAAAACGAGTGGGTTGTGGCCAACGTTATACTTCTCACTACAAAGTCACCCCACAAAGTATCCGAATTTTTTATGGAAAATTTTCAACATTTTTATGAAAGGAGTTTGTTCAATATTTTTTTATTTAAATATTTTATTATGAAAAGTTTATATTTGTTCAATGCCATTTTATGCATGTGATGTGCCTTTTTACCAATTTAAAAATTTAAGTCTCAAGTTTCCTGAGCACACTTAAAATTATTTGATGTTTAAAAAAATTGAGAAGCACTATTCAGATATCCTTCAAAATCTAATGGGGTCTAAGTGAGTAATAGATATACATATTTGCAAAATTTGAAAAGAATCGAATGAGTACTTTAGTCTATAATCGATAAAGTAAAATGAACACGTCGTACATAGCACACACACACAGATACACTGTGATGAAACTTTCAGAATACAATCTCAGCATGATACTAGTTGATAATCTGCAATAAAAAAATACCCTTAAAAATTGCGAAATCATAACTCCCCACTTTAGCGAGGAGTAAAAAATCAAGTGGAATATTCACACAAATTATTGCAGGCAAATGATTCTTGAAATATGAATTCAGTTGCGAGGCACCTGCTTCGAATAGTGCTTCCCCTCTTTTCTATAATTATCGTTAACGGGTGTTTCGCAAGAGCCGGGAGATTTATTTTCATTTTGTATAACTTTTCGAGTAACTAACAGATACCATGTCAAATATTAATTTAACACGCACCCAATAACATGTTACTGACACATTATGGAGACTTTTTTTTTATTATTAAACCTTCTAGAGGCTTCTTCACGTCATCTTGATATGTAGCTCATTGTGTATGATTGGATGATTCTAGAGGTCTTCCCATAGTCCGATCTCTCGAATGAATCTTAAGATCTTCAGTGGGCTGGCTTCTCTGATTTGTGTTTCATCAGCGATGTGAGTGCCAATTATTCAGGCTCTTGTTTGCATCAGTGGTCCACAGTCCTTGAGCAGGTGTAGCGGAATTTCATGTTGGTCTAGGCAGAATCTGCATAGATACATGTCTGCTAAGTTCATTGTGCATAGGTGTTTATTTAATCTACAATGTCCAGTCAGTGTTCTGATTAGAATTCTTATATTTTCTCTGTTGAGAGTAAGAATTTGTTTAGATCTTTTAGCTGAGAAGCCTGAGATAATTGATTTTGCATGCTTTTGTCCTGATAGGTTAAGCCACTTTTTTTCACTTTTTCTAGCATGTTCTTGTATAATATTCTTTTAATGACACTATTGGTTAAGAAGCAGTAAGGTTCTGGTCCATAGGTAAATGAGTCGGCCCCCATACGATATTGATACTTAGATTTGCCTAGAATCCTAGGATGGCTTGGCGGTAGCCCGCCATGCCGATGAGATTGGTGTAGTCGACGCCGTGCTTGGCATGGAAATCGAAGTACTGAAAGTACTACAATGCTCGGTGAAGGTTCCCTGTCAAGTAAATTAACCAAACCTAACCTACGATACCATGCCGTCACACCATTTCGCTATTTGGGGTAGGCAGAGAGAAATGAACGCCATTCTCTCTCTTGACATACATTTCTCGCTTCACTATCAAATTTTGTTATGAATCAAAATTTGAATGAGGAACTTCGGCGTAGATAGGTACCCGGTAGTCTCACAGACACAAACTGAAAACAAAATTAAAAACTGTGTCTTCTCCACTGGGAATCGAACCCGGGACCTTTGGAATAGCAGTCAGATACCTAACCAATTTGAATCGTGATCGAATGTACAATAAGCATAATAACATCTCAATTAGATCTCAATTTTTTTTCTCAATAACAATTTAATGCATAGTTTGATTCGAAAACTATATACACAATGTATTATCTGTCACACAACTGTTGTAATGAACACCTCGGCACAGGACTTCCTAGTGAGGTGTTCATCGGATTCTATCATTTACAACACTTATCATTAAATAATACATATACACACACACACACATACACACACACACGCACGCACGCACGCACGCACGCACGCACGCACGCACGCACGCACGCACGCACGCACGCACGCACGCACGCACGCACGCACGCACGCACGCACGCACGCACGCACGCACGCACGCACGCACGCACGCACGCACGCACGCGCGCGCGCGCGCGCGCGCGCGCGCGCACGCACACACACACACACACACACACACACACACACACACACACACACACACACACACACACACACACACACACACACACACACACACACACACACACACACACACACACACACACACACACACACACACACACACACACACACACACAAACACAAACATATGTAACTTCTAACTCTAGTATGTAATCAACATTGTATTGTATTGTATTGTTTATAATAAATAAATAAATAAATAAAAATAAATGAGGTTTACAGCCCATTCTGAATGTTGCCTTTTTAGGTGAGACGAGACTAGTGTGTGGGCATACACCCATGTGTCGTGCTTCTTTTTATAAGGTAGTGTACACCCGCTCACCTGTCGCTGGTTACACCACATTGCGGGATTCGCCGTGATGGTATGAATAAAAGATTCAATATGTCCTATTCTGATTCATTTCAGAGTATGAAAACGTCTAAATCAACGGGCGACTGTGGATAAAAGTCACATATATATCCCGTATATAAATTAAAATCAATCATGTTGTATTTATATTTTTATATAAATAAAAGACTTTCACTTTGATAAAGACTGATTATATATTTTATATGACTGCTTACATGACAGAGAGCAAGACGGAAGTGTTTCTTTTAAAAATGCATAGAATTCACTGTTGCTTGCACTATCTATTTCAGTATATTGACCAAAGATACAAAACACTTTGGGAAACTTAAACATGTCCTAAAAAACAGAGATATTCCCACATGTCTGAAAAGAAAAGTGTTTGAAACATGTATCCTGCCTGTGCTTACGTATGGTCTGGAAACTATCACGCTAACTGCGAGGACCATATATATAAGCTAAAATGCACTCCATGGAATGACAAATGATAGGCGTAAGTCTAAGAGACTTACGCCTATCATTTGAATGAAGAAATCAGACGCCAGACAAAAGTTGTGAATGTCATGGATCGAGTTGCAAAACTTAAATGGCAATGGGCAGGTCATGTTGCCAGACAGGGTACGGACAGATGGGCACCCAGAATTATAAATTGGAGACCATGGGAATATGAAATATATGAAAAGGAGAATAGACTGGCCCCAGAAAAGGTGGGCCGATGATATTGTCCCTGTCGTTGGAAACAGATGGGTTCAAAACGCCCAAAAAAAAAGACGAGTGGAAGCTACATCCAGCAGTGGAGAGATGGCTGAGAAAGAAGAAGAAGATGTATAGATAATATATTATGACAGTTTATATTATCCAACATAAAGGATATTATGTGTACTGTGTGAGATTGCTTCTCCCGACACAGGACTTTCCTAGCGGCAGAGGCTAAAGCGGTCATATTTATTTTTTGCGGGTGGAAGTTTTTAAGGAGAACACATTTAGGCCAATTGTCCCTTAAATTTAGTCCGGATAAATTTAGACGAATCAGAATAGGACATATTGGGGTGATAAGTTAGTTGTGTGGCGGATGCCTAGTTAAATAGTTTATTGAATGTTGTTGAATTGATATTATTTTGTTTGGGGGTTTTTTAATGGGGTGCATGGTTTCAACTATATATGGAAGAGACAAATATTAACGGTATGTGAAATGACTCAAACCAGATTAAGTGAAACAAATTTCCTACCTGAGGGAATGTGGAAGGCTGAAGGATTCTGGAACATTCCTCTCAGCTCGTGGTGACGAAACACTTAAATATTATAGAGTATACAACACAAGCACAGATAGGATAATAGCGAGATCATCATCATCAGCCATTATTCGTCCAGTGTTGGACATAGGCCTCCCCTTTCAACCTCCATGCTTCCCTATCCCTCGCCACCCTGTGCCATTGACCTCCTGCCACTTGTTTTATGTCATCAGACCATCTTGTTTGCGGTCTGCCCGGGTTTCTGCGTCCAGTTCTCGGTCGCCACTCCAGGGTGCGTTTGGTCCATCGATCATCTGCTGTCCTTACTACATGGCCAGCCCAATTCCATTTTAAGGAAGCTACCTTGTATGCAACATCGATATTATTATTATTATTATTATTAGAGGGTGTTCTTATGCACTGCGACCCTTAGGATCTTTTGCGCTCTCCCCTACTTGCTTACCGGGTTTCCTGTTACAGCATCCCCTCGAGTCCTAGCCCTCTTAGGAAGTTTAGGATCCGCATGGGATTCAATGAGGGTATGGATCCAATGTCCATTTGGGGCCTGCCCAAGGTCCTCATTCTAACTTGTGTCACAGATGCAACATCGGTAACTTTTGTCCTTTCTCTGTTCCATTCGTTGCGTTTTCAATCACGAAGACTAATGTTTAGCATCCTCCTCTCCATTGCTTGTTGCGTTACTCGGAGTTTCTGTACTGTACGTTTTGTAAATATAACAGTTTCAAAACCATATGTCAGTACTGGGAGGATGCACATATCAAATACTTTTTTCTTCAAGTGGTTTGCAAATCATTTATATCTGAGAATTGAGATGATAGTTTACCGAATGCAGCCCATGCAAGGCCCCGCCTGTGTTCGATCTCTGCTTCCTGATTGTCTCCACCTAGCTTTACCTAATAGCGAGATGAAAATGTTTTATTAAACTGAAATGCGACGCGTGCACGATAATCATATTTATTTTTGCTCAGACGAGCAATGCGAAATTATATGCGTTTAGAGCGATGCGGAATTGATAATAATGTGAGGTTCAAGTTGATACAAGAAATGGATGCGTTTGGCTACTGTGCGGCGATGATATTATTGTTGTGGGTGAAGATGGACAATGTATGTAGGTAGGAAAAGATAATGGTAAGGCGGAATTTATTAAACTAACATCCAATCCAGCCACATACATACCGTCACTTTACCTCGTCATCAATACATTGACGAAACCAGTAAGAAAAGATTCAGACCTGATTGAGAAAATTATAGGCTGGGTCCTCTTCGCACGAAAGTAATTCACCGCGATATAACAACGGCTCCAGATGCTGCGGTAACGTCAGAAGGTATTGCCCAACCTAAAAATAAAAAAAAAGGTATTCAGTAATGTCTGACTTATAATAATAATAAGGCTACGACTATTTAAACGACTCAACCATAGACGAAAACCAAAAATAACCACAGAAAACGCAGATAAATCAAGTTATAAAAATATTTACCTTTGTTTATACTTTGTTATAATTGTAGATCTCGATGAAAAAATGATTTATAAAATTAAGTAAATGTAATAAGATGCCAATATTATTTATTTTTTCTTCAAGTTGGTTTCCATGATGCATTTTTATGACCATTGAAAAAATTAAAAGGTAAATATTTTTGTATTTTGATTTATCTGCGCTTTCTATGGTTATAAATGACCTAAAAACATAGACAACGTTAGAAAATTTGTCGTGTAAATAGACACTTTTTGGCGGGAAAAGCGTTTTACCGCCAATTCCGGTCGTAAAAATAGTGGCACCGTAATAATAAACACCTCTTTGCATCCTGTGCGGGTGGCAAGTTTATTGCAAATTTATTTTACATATACACTATTTAAACGAGTGGGTTGTAACCAACACTAAACACCACTACACAAAGTAATCAAATCTTGTATGGAAAATTTTTAGCATTTACATAATTTTTTTGGCCCAAGAAGGAAGATGCATGTGCTGTGCCCATTCCTCATATTATTGCTATGGTGGAACCCCTAAAAACAATGACTGGAAGAAACTATCAGTTTTCTGAAGAATGTATGATAAGTGTCCAATCAAAATTTGACAATATAGAAAGTTTCAAAGTACAATGACCTAAATCTGTTTCAATGGTAAGAATTGTAAACCTTAATAATAAAGGAGTAAAAAAAACTATATTCAATAGAAATAAACCTATCAAATGTTATTTCTATTAGATAAATTATTATTTTTATAATTTTCAGTACAGTTAATAAAATAACAATTTTTTTGTTTTGAAGTGGCAAAAATAATAGAAGAGTAGAAATACCCACTATTTTTATTGTTTCATGTGGTAGAGTATATCTCTTAGAACAAAAACAAAAAAATAAAATCACGATTATCCTTTTCCCTTTATGAGATATTACATCTACCGTAGAACTCTGAATTTTGTTTTGAAAATCTTAAAAAAGACATTTTAAGATTTTTTCTGGCCCCAAATAAACACTTGGTAGCTTTGTTCATTTTTTAAATTATTCCTCACATATTGATGTATACTTAAACGAGTGGTTTGTGGCCAACACTAAACTCCTCTCTAACAAGTCATTCTATAAAGTATTCAAATTTTGTATAGAAAATTTTCAGCTTTTTCATGAAATGAGTTTGTTAGATTATTTTTTATTTAAATATTTTATTATGAAAACTCGATAACTCTTCAATGCCATTTTATGAAAGTGATGTGCCTTTTTACGAATTTGAAAATAAAAATTTCAAATTTTCATTTTCCTGAGCTTGGGGTCACTTTGAAATATTTAACAGTTAAAAAAATTGAGAAGCACTGATCAGATATCCTTCAAAATCTAATGGGGTCTAAGCGAGTATTAGATATACATATTTGCAAAATTTGAAAAGAATTGAATGAGTACTTTAGTCTATAATCGATAAAGTAAAATGAACACGCCGTACATAGTACACACACACAGATACATTGTGTTGAAACTTTCAGAATACAATCTCAGCATGATACTAGTTGATAATCTGCAATAAAAAAATAGCCTTAAAAATTGTGAAATCATAACTCCCCACTATATCCCCTTGGGTTAGTGAGGAGTAAAAAAAAATCATCAACATTGGTTGGTAATCAAGAAAGATATAAATTATTTTTCATCGGAAAACAAAATTAGTTTTCTACCGTCGAATAATCTTCTTCTTCTTGTGTCATATCAGGTCCCCCCGACGTTGACGACCACCATAGAGAAAGCCTCCCTATCCTGTGCAGTGCGAAACAGCTCCTCCACAGTTCTTATATCGGTCCATTAGCGGATGTTTCGCAGCCAGGAAAGCTGTTTTCTTCCGACCCCTCTACGACCCTCAATCTTCCCTTTCATGACGAGCTGAAGGATGGCATACTTTTCACCTCTCAGAATATGGCCGAAGTACAACACTTTACGGAGCTTAACATTGGTGAATAATTATCTTTTGGTGTTGGCTCTATGTAGTACTTGAGTGTTACTGACCATGTCAGTCCACGATATTATAAACATTCTGCTGTGGATCCACATGGTTCAAATGCTTCAAGGCGGTTTATAATATTAACTTTGAGAGTCCACGCCTCCACCCCATATAGCAGAACTGACCACACATAACACTTGACCATTCTTTGTCTCAGCTTTAAGTTAATATTGTCGTCGAGGAGAAGATTTTTCATTTTGAAAAATACCGATCGGGCACCTTCTATTCTGCATTTTACTTCAGTGTCAGGGTCTAAATTCTCAGTAATTACACTACCCAAATACTTAAATTGTTTTACCCTTTCGATACTAACACCCTTAAGTTGAAGATTTATATTTGGGTGGCTATCGCGGCTAAAAATCATCATTTTTGAACTGACGCGGATTGACCCGGCATTGATGAATTGCCAAGTTTCATAATAAAATATTTATGAACAGATTTTTAATTATCTCAATAGAGACGAAGTTGGAATATTTACTGTAGGAGAACCGGGAAATCAAGGCACCTACAGGGCTAACGACCTGTCATCGACTGGATTACGTGATCACTTTATGCGCTTGCGCAACGTTCACCAATTATGACTTTTTAATGAGATCCCTATCAATTCAATTTTTGAAAGTTCTATATATTGCAATACTGAAATTCTTATCGCTTGAAAATAAGGATTTTTACTACAGCCATCTATGTGTGAAATTATGAACAACTTTCTTATTATTTTTATTTATTTTTTTGTTGTAACGCCATCTATTGAGAGAATTGGTTTTTTGTAAATAATGAGAGAATTCTAAAGAGATAATTAAAAATTTGACTCCCGACAGGGAAAAAAATTCAATGTTTGCGCATGTGCAATAATAAAAAATATTCGATAAAATATACATACATACATACATACCATCACGCCATGTCCCTTACGGGGTAGGCAGAGAGAACCGAACGCCATATCTTTCTATCCTGACACACATTCATCGCCTCGTCAACATTCATGCATCGTCTCATACATGTTCGTCTGTTGTACATGCTTCTAACATTTCCGTCTTTCAGGATATCGTTCACATGGTCGTGCCATTCCTTTCTTGGGCGGCCCCGGCCTCTCAATCCATTCCTATCCGCATTGTATATTTTCTTCGTCAGGCGTTCCTCATTCATTCTACCCATGTGGCCAAACCATCTCAGTGTGTTCACTTTCATTCTATTAATGATATCTTTCTTCATCTTACATTCTTTCCTTATGTTCTCATTTCTTACCCTGTCATACATCGTTCTATTGCAGATTCTTCTTAGCGATCTCATTTCAACAGCATTTATTCTGCTTTCGTGCGACTTCTGCCATGTCCAGGTTTCACTTGCATACGTCAATGTTGGCACTAAGATAGCGTTATGAATGGCAACTTTGGCAGCCTTTGATATGTTGCGATCATTCATAACTGGTCTCAGTGCTCCATTCACTCTGTTTCCTGCCATAACTCTACTTTCGATATCCTTATCAGGTCGTCCATTACGTTGAAACATGCTTCCCAGATATACATACTCGTCGACTTGCTCGAGCCATTCATTCTCTACTCTTATTTTACACGCTGTTCTGCTTTCACTCTTTTCAAAGACCATTACCTTTGATTTGCTGGCATTCATTCTCAGACCGTTCTCTATGCATCCTTCATATACCATGCTTACAAGATACTGTAACTCTTCCATACTTTCAGCTAACAGTACTTTGTCATCTGCATACATCAAATCACGCACTGTTACAGTGCTCAGTTTCAGACCCTTGCTTTCATCCTTAAGGGCTCTTATACAGAAGTCAATGTACAGGTTGAAGAGCCATGGAGACAGCACGCATCCCTGTCTAACGCCATTATTTATCGAGAACCACGATGTTACTGTGTCGTTGACACGAACACATGCTTCGCTGTTCTCATATAATGACGCGATTGCGCATATCAGCTTACTCTTCACTCCATACGCTGATAGTATATCCCATAGTTTCTCTCTAACAACTTTATCATAGGCCTTTTCTAGGTCTATAAAGGCACAGAAAAGTTTCTGGTTTTTATCCAGAACCTTCTCTGTGACCATTCGTAGAGAAAAAATTTGGTCTATACATCCTCTGCCGCCCACAAACGCTCCTTGGACATCCCATATCTTGCATTCAGTAACCTTTCGTACTCTTTGATCCAGGATCCTTGCGTACATTTTACCAACTGAGCTTAACAAACTTATGGCTCTATAGTTTTTGCAGTCGAGTTTCGATCCTTTACCTTTATACAAAGGTACCACGACTGCATTTCTCCAGTCCGCAGTAGTGCGTCCTGCTTCCCAACATATGTTGAAAAGAGAGTGGCACCACTCCAACGTCTGCTCGCCGCCATATTTTATAAGTTCAGCTGATACACTATCATATCCGGCAGCTTTTCCCGCTTTCGCGTGTTTTACTGCTTCAAGCACCTCCTCTCGCGTAATTTCATCTTTTTCGTCTTCACTTACTTGCCATGCTCTCTGAGTCACGCCCCCGTTTATACCGCTATCGTATAGCTCCATGAAATATTCTTTCCATCGTTCTTTCACGCCCTCTTCATCCATAATTATTTTTCCGTCTTTATCATTAATTCCTTGCAATGCTTTCACAGTTCCATTTTTCCTTTTCGCTACGCCTTTCCAGAACATTTTCATGTTTCCAGGAAAGTCGTTGGCTATTTTCAGGCTTTCTTTCTCTTTCACACGATCTTTTTCTCTTTTTACGGTGTCTTTTACTAGTTTCTTGCACACTTTATACTTCTCTTTTGCTCTCTCTTCACTATCCGATCCTTTCGCAGCTATTAATTCCATCCATGCTTTTTTCTTTTCACCCACAGCTAACTTAACTTTTTCATTCCACCATGCGTCGCCTTTCTTTCCACCTCTTTTAGAGACCGTGTGCAAGACATTCTTCGCTGTCTTGCACACGGTCTCTTTCAGGGTCATCCATGCGTCTTCCATATTTTTTCTACTATGTGTTGCTCTAAGAAGTTCGTTTCCAGTCTTTTTTCCATATTCATTTCTTACACTCTCATCTTGCAGCCTTTCAACTTTGGTTCGCTTCGGTGGTTCACTTCGGTGGGTTTTAGAGCGCCAGCCGGTGAACAGATCAATTCTTGATATCACCAAGTAGTGATCAGTCTCCAGCTTCGCGCCCCTATACACTCTAGTGTCCACTGTCGCTTTCCTAAGTGCGGCGTCAACACATACATAATCAATAATCGACCTTTCATTCCCTCTTTCCCATGTATACTGGTGCACTCTTTTGTGGCTGAATACTGAGTTCGCCACAAATAAATTCCCTTCCGTGCACACTTCTAGTAGCCTCTTTCCATTGTCATTCACTCTAATATCGCCGTGGGGGCCGAGGACAGACTCGAAATCTTTCCTGCGGACACCCACCCATCCATTTAGATCTCCAGCCAGAATCACTCTTTCATTATCCTTCCTCTCGTTCATTATTTCGATCACACTGTTCCAAAAATCATCCTTTTCACTTTCGCTGTCGGAGTTCCCAGGCGCATATCCTACTATTAGAAATACGCTTGTTATTCCGATCTTCATCCTTACCCACATCAGTCTAGGCCTTGCAAGTTTGTACTCTTTCATACATTTCCCCATTCGTTCCGCTAGAATCACACCGACCTCTTTGCATGCAAACTCGTCACTTTTCACGCCCGACCACAGCTCTATCATACCATCATTCCTAACGTTCATCCCACTTCCTTTCTTTTTTGTCTCACTTACACACATAACATCTATTTCTTAAATAAAAAAATAATTGAACAAACTTATTTCATGAAAATGCTGAAAAATTTCCATAAAAATTTGAATACTTTATGGAGTCACTTGTTAGTGAGGAGTACAACTTTGGCTGCAACCCATTATTTCTGGCGTAAAAAAAACTGTCCAGATTAACATAGTCCGAGAACGCCAGCAGTGTACGCAGATGAACGTCTGAACGTCTCTTTCGACTACAAAACGGCCGATGGATGGATACAGTGCAGTGGATGCGTTCCGTAAAAATAAAATATTATTATCTGAGTGATGTATTCTTGGGGAGATAAACTGAAGTCTGGTAGCTCTGAGGCAAACTGTTCATTGTCACTCCACCCTTCCAATAAAATATTATTACCTGAGTGATGTATTCTTGGGGAGATAAACTGAAGTCTGGTAGCTCTGAGGCAAACTGTTCATTGTCACTCCACCCTTCCAATAAAATATTATTACCTGAGTGATGTATTCTTGGGGAGATAAACTGAAGTCTGGTAGCTCTGAGGCAAACTGTTCATTGTCGCTCCACCCTTCCAATAATTCAACCCCCTCTGAAATATATATATAAGATGTATTTTTTTAGTGATCTAGACGACACAGTCAATTAACACACAATTGAGTTTCTCTGTAATCAAAGATTTATTGAATTAATTCACATGTTATATTCACAATCAAAACAGTAGGTAACAAAAACTAACTCTATCTATAATTAAAGAAACAACATTAATTACAATGTCTGTTTCCAAATCACAATTACACACATTACTCCCTTTATCAACAAAATTAGTCTCGACAATTTCCTAGGATAGCCTAGTCTTCACACCATTTTTTTTAAACATAACCTACAAAATTTTGGTAAAAATATCAATTTAGTCATTTATTTTAATATTTTAGTTATTTTTTTTAAATACTAGCCTTTATCTCCCGCCGTTGGCCAAGAATGTAAAACTGTGAAGGAATAAGCAATCGTTTTTATAATATTGTCACCCAATTATTTTGCAATATCGGACTATGAAAAGTGGTTTGAAATTTGATTGAGTATAAGCATTGTAAAATGTTCAAGTGATGGCCACAACCCATTCTTTTTTATATATTGCTATAAAGTGTGAATGAAGTATAATATACAATTTCTGCACGCATGGACTACGCGAAATGGTTTTAAATATGAATGTTTATCAACGTTGTAAAGAGATTGGTTTGGCCACAACCCCCATTTTTAAATATTATCATCGAAAACAAATTGTAATATATACCTATTGAAAATTTAGTAATTTTGGATGTTGGAATGTGGTTAAAATTTGATTAAATAATGTACTGAAAAGATCTAGTGTTGGTCACATCCCATTGGTTTTTATATTTTTTCATCAAGTGTGCATTATATTTTTGCACAATTAGACTGATAGACTTAAAATAGACATAAAAGTCTACATTAACGAATAAGAAAAAGACTTAAACTATAGTAAATAGTTTTTAATTTGAATATAAACGTTGTGAAGAGTTCAGTAATGGCCACAACCCCCATTATTTAAATATCGTCAACGAAATCAAATATGAAGGTGTTGAAAATTATTCAAAATAGGATGATATAAATGGTTTAAATTTGATTAAACAAAAGTATTGAAAAGATTTTAGTGCAGATTACATCGTCACATCCCACATCCCATTCGTACATAATATGTATTTTCATCAAGTGTGCATATCGTTAATAATATTTCTGCACAATAGACTATTAGACTTAAAACTAACCCAAAAGTCTAAATAAAAAAGAGAAGAATAAGTATAAGACTAAAAGAAATAGTTTGTATAAAAAACTATTTCAATGGTCTACATAAAATAAGAAAAAATACATAAAATAGAAGAATTAGACTATTGGAAATAGATTGTATAAAAACTGACTAAAAGGTCTACATAAAAGAAGAAGAAGATTAATCCATAGGAAATAGTTTTGTATAAAATTCACCAAAGTTCTACATAAAATAAGAAAACGAAGAAAAAGACTAAAGGAAATAGTTTGTGTAAAAACTGTAAAGTCTACATAAAATTAAGAAGAAAAAGAATTAGACTCCATGAACCGTCGCTTCAGACCCTTCAGTACCTCCCGTCCCTTCAATCCTTCATTACGTCCCTTTCAATCAGGCCCTTCAGTACCTCCCGTCCCTTCAGGCCCTTTTATACCTCCCATCCCTTCAGGCCCTTTAGTGCATCCCTTCCCTTCATTACATCCCGTCCCTTCAGCCGCTTAAGAAAAGTTTAAATCCAGAAACCATCCTGGAAGAACCGCGAAGAGATGAAAGGACCTTCTTTTCCCAGGATACTCCACCTTCAAAGGTAAAATGACTAAATACACGAAGAAGAAGAAGAAAAAAGTTTAAATCCAGATACCTGCGAAGATATGGAAGGAAAATTGGACCTTCTTCTCCCAGGATAGTCCACCTTCATAGGTAAAATGACCAAATGCACGATGAAGAAGAAAAAGAAGAAGAAGAAAAAAGTTTATATCCAAAAACCGTCTTGGAAGACTTGCGAAGAGTTGGAAGAACAGTTGGACCTTCTTCTCCCAGGATTCTCCAACTTCATAGGTAAAATGACCAAAAATACACGAAGAAGAAGAAGAAGAAGAAAAAAGCTTAAATCCAGAAACCTGCGAAGAGATGGAAGGACAATTGGACCTTCTTCTCCCAGGTTAGTCCACCTTCATAGGTAAAATGACCAAATACACGATGAAGAAGAAGAAGAAAAAAGTTTAAATCCAGGAACCGACCTGGAAGACCTGCGAAAAGATGGAGAGACAGTCGGACCTTCGTTTCCCAGGATATTCCGCTTTCATTGGTAAAATGACCAAATACACAAAGAAGAAGAAGAATAAGAAAAAAAATTAAATCCAGAAACCATCCCGGGCATACGCTCGACAATTCACCAAAGTTTCATTGTAATCGGACAAACGGTTTAGGAGCACATAGCATACATGCATCCATACATAAATAAATAAATAAAATAATTTTCCTATAGGAAATCAGTATATTCTTGATTTGTAAGTAAATAGTATTAGGTAGGTACCTACCTACAACAATGTTCTAAATAAATTCGATTCATAACAAATTTTATTTGAATATCAGAATCTTTCCGTAACCATAGTAACCATCGAACATATAAAATATTACTATCAAATGGGCTCGATACATTTTTTTGGATATGTAGGTAGGTACCTACATTGGTTTGTTCGATGCCATAAAAATGAAAATTGTCAGAAAAATCAAATATTATTTACAAATTATGCAATTTTATTATGCCTATATCTTTACTAATAATAAACACATTTTTACAATATATGTCTTAAAACTTGCTGTAATGTCTTGTGTTTCATTTTATTATTTCATAATTACATTTATTTCAAAGGTTTATTATTTTCAAGAACATATTCATTCGGTAGGAAAATGAAATATTGTATGAAAAGATATTAAAATGGCGGCGTTTATGTACAAAACGCTTACTTTAAAAATAAGTTAAACATTATAATTATACAAAATATTCACCATGTTTTTCACTTAAACGCTAAGTTATACTTGAAAATATATTTTCTTCGTGTAAATACGTACTTCTAACTTTTAAACTAACAGATATTTGCGTGCAAAATGTACACTTTTTTGACAGATACGACTTGGAAAATTTTGTATGAAAAAAATAATTATTGAAATATTTTTAAAATTCAGCATTTTTATCGCATTATTTTTAGCGTGACACTGCATCAGGTATACAGGTACACATTCGCACATAAATTAGATTTTTAGATGCTCTTGGTTTTTCAGAAGGCGTGAGACAAACACACACACACACACACACACACATACACACACACACACACACACACACAAACACTAACATTTTGATTGCTTTATTACTTTAGATATAATGCAACTGGCTCACGCCAGTCGCGATTATAACTACAGACAAACCTAACCAACCTATTTTTACCAAACTTTTGTAGGTTAGGTTTGCAAAAATGGTGTGAAGACTAGGTTATCCTTTTTCCGTGGGCTCAGCTGTCATGAGAGGATAACGTAGTCTTCACACCATTTTTGTAAACCTAACCTACAAAAGTTTGGTAAAAATAGGTTGGTTATGTTTGTTTGTAGTTATAATCGCGACTGGCGTGAGTCAGTTGCATTGTATATTAAAAAAAAAGTAACTTAAATATTAAAATAAATGACTAAATTGGTATTTTTACCAAACTTTTGTAGGTTATGTTCAACCAAAATGGTGTGAAGACTAGGTTATCCCACAGAAAAATACACCACAGACTAAGAACAAAATTTTCAAATTAATTAAAAATTATCCGAGCCGTAGAGTAAGTACTGAAACTAAAGAAAACTAATTTTTCTTTACATTTATATTTTTTTAACTTAATAACATCATAGTTTTTCCATTAACACAGTAGAATTTCATATAAATATGAGTCATATACAGTGGAACCTCTCATAACGAGCATAATTTGTTCCAGAATCTTGTTCGTTATGTGAAACACTCATTAAGCGAAACTAATTTTCCCATATAAATCAACGTAAAACACGATAATGCGTTCCATGCGAAATATATATTTTTTTAGCGTTTATTCAAATAAAATGACATGCTTATAATTTGTTAAAGATGGTAACAACCTGGATAAAAACATTTTTAAAAATCGAAACTAGCTTATTATTTAGTAATTTATGACAAAAAATTAAGGCTACGACTATTTACACGACTCAACCATAGACGAAAACCAAAAATAACCACAGAAAACGCAGATAAATCAAGTTATAAAAATATTTACCTTTGTTTATACTTAGTTATAATAGTAGATCTCGATGAAAAAAATGATTTAATAAAATTAAGTAAATGTAATAAGATGCCAATATTATTTATTTTTTCTTCAAGTTGGTTTCCATGATGCATTTATGACCATTGAAAAAATAACAAAGGTAAATATTTTTGTATTTTGATTTATCTGCGCTTTCGATGGTTATAAATGACCTAAAAACATAGACGACGTCAGAAAATTTGTCGTGTAAATAGACACTTTTTGGCGGGAAAACGCTTTTCCTGCCAATTCCGGTCGTAAAAATAGTGGCACCAAAAAATTAATTATTTTTTACTAGAAAGTTGTCTAGAGACATTTGTTTTAACCGACTCTTTAAAATTTGGTGAAAATGTGAAATTCTTTGGGTACATTTTTGTAAGGGTTATTAAACTTTGCACAAAAGAAATACAAATAATGTCTGAACATAAGTTTAGAAAAATATGTGATCACATGCGACACTAACGTGCTAACGGTACGAGTGTTAAACACAGACTGACGCAATGACACGGAAGTACCGGCTCACAAGTGCGTCATATGTTATGTGACTTCCCCATTCTGCGTCACTCGTTATGCGAAATGTCGCTCGTTAAGGGAGCAATTTTTTCACATTTTTTTTTTGTTGTTATGTGAATTACTCGTTATGAGAAGTGCTCGTTAAGACAGGTAACTGCTGTGCCACTACCCATCTCAATCTTTATTATGGAAATTATTTCAAAATGAATCAATGGTCATAATGATTATTTCAAAATGGATCAATGTTCATAATGATTATTTCAAAATGCATCAATGTTCATAATGAATATTTCAACATGAATTAATGTTCATAATGATTATTTCAAAATTAACCAATGTTTTTAATGATTATTTTAAAATGAATCAATGTTCATAATGATTATTTCAAAATGAATTAATGCTCATAATGATTATTTCAAAATTAACCAATGTTTTTAATGATTATTTTAAAATGAATCAATGTTCATAATGATTATTTCAAAATGGATCAATGTTCATAATGAATATTTCAAAATGAATTAATGCTCATAATGATTATTTCAAAATTAACCAATGTTTATAATGATTATTTTAAAATGGATCAATGTTCATAATGATTATTTCAAAATGAATTAATGTTTATAATGAATATTTCAAAATGAATTAATGCTCATAATGATTATTTCAAAATTAACCAATGTTTATAATGATTATTTTAAAATGGATCAATGTTCATAATGATTATTTCAAAATGAATTAATGTTTATAATAATTAATTCCTATTAGTTTAAGTAGCAGTAGCTCATTACTTACATAGTATAAATACTATCACAAACATACCATCATGCCATGTCCCTTACACAAGGTAGGTAGAGAGAACCGAGCACCATACACCTCTATTCTTGCACACATTCATGACTTCCTTGACATACATGCATCATCTCTTGATATTAAACAAAGAAAGGAAAGGAAAAAAAATAATACCGAGATATGAAGATATCGGTTGCAGGAGCAATTTCATTGCGGTGGCCGACAGCTGCGAATGTAGCTGCTCTGGACTTCTTTGCAGGTCGCACTTGACCCTGGAATCAGACTTGGCACCTTCCCTCGGACTCGATCCACCGCCGAGCAGACGGCCCCAGTTTTGCAGAACAGGAGACATAGAAGACAGCTTCGGAACTGAAGGAACATCTATTGATACACAAAGGTAAATGTTAGGTTATATTTTGCAAAACAACTTCAAGTCAGTTTTAGCACAAGTCGATCCAAAAAAACTGCATATATCTGCCCTCTGTGTGTGATCGGACGTCAAAATAAATCACTAATAAGTGTCCATCTATTCCACAGATGGCAGACCTCCATTATTTAATCAACTTGTTAATTAATAAGATTAAAAAAATTAAAATAAAATAATATTTTTTGCCCTACCGATTGTTTATTTTTTATATATATCTATGTATTGTTTATTTTTTATATATATATCTATGTATTGTTTATTTTTTATATATTCTTGAAGTAACTTAGCAGTCTCAAATTTATCTCGAGTTGATTGAACCACACTACCCCATTGCCTAAGTTTACGGTCTCAAAACCAAAGTACACTTGAGAGATATAACCTTCCAAAGGAGATCTGCATATCGTCTCTTAGGCCTGACTTGACAATTTACTCTCTTTCATTGAAAAGAGTTATTTATGTGGAGTTGACTGTTCCATGGGACACAAATATTACAAAAGACCACCAATACAAACTAAACAAGCAAGTACAAGGAACTGGTAGATAAAACAGTTCAAAATGGCTTTAGGTGGGGGCGAGAGGCCTGCCAGCAAAATCTTTGTATTCCTACTTTAAAGACCTGAGTCTCCCAAGAGGTAAAATAAAAGAACTTTTGGATAGGGTGGTAAAAGCAGCATTATCCGCATCCTATTGGATTTGGTTGGGCAGGGGAGTGGAGTATCAGTCGGAGATTGGTGGGTGAGTGGAGAGCGTGACTTGAGTCATAAAGGGGCCCCTTAATCCCGCATACATGGTCGCAAGCCCATGTGGCTCACCTATTCTGACTGGTACTCTGGTCGCCTGTGCTCGTGGGCCTGGATTCATGAATCCGGTGAAACCACGATTGCCTTTCTCTTTTGTATCAATACCAATTCACCACACATCCACCTACACTTACTAGTTCACAATACACGCAGCCCGGCTATGGAACCAATAACCCAATGGTATAAGAGAAGCCCCTAGCTTAATGGTTTTCAAGAAACTTCTGAAGTAACACTTCTTATCCTACACACATACATACTATCACGCCATGTCCCTTACGGGGTAGGCAGAGAGAACCGAAGGTCATATCTTTCTATCCTGGCACACATTCTTCGCCTCGACAACATTCATGCATCGTCTCATACATGTTCGTCTATTGTTCACGCTTCTAACATTTCCTTCTTTCAGAATATCGTTCACATGGTCGTGCCATCCCTTTCTTGGGCGGCCCCGGCCTCTCAATCCAATCCTATCCGCATTGTATATTTTCTTCGTCAGTCGTTCCTCATTCATTCTACCCATGTGGCCAAACCATCTCAGTGTGTTCACTTTCATTCTATTAATGATATCTTTCTTCATCTTACATTCTTTCCTTATGTCCTCATTTCTTACCCTGTCATACATCTTTCTATTGCAGATTCTTCTTATATCCTCATACCTATAATTCCTTCATCCCTTCACAACCCATCCTATTCCTATTTTTGGACATTATCATTATTATTTTAAATTATGTTTTTTATATAAAATTTTGTATTCTCATTGTAATCTATACCTTTTAATTTTTATTTGTTAGGTATATGTATTTTTTACTTGCTCATACTAATGTATTTACTAGTGTGGTTGACTGGTAGAAATTGCCTATGGGCAATAAGTCTGCCATATTACGTGAATTTTTCTTTGCATAATACAAGTATTTTTACTTGCTCATACTAATGTATTTACTAGTGTGGTTGACTGGTAGAAATTGCCTACGGGCAATATGTCTGCCATGTTACGTGAATTTTTCTTTGCATAATACAAGTATTTTTACTTGCTCATACTAATGTATTTACTAGTGTGGTTGACTGGTAGAAATTGCCTACGGGCAATAAGTCTGCCATATTACGTGAATTTTTCTTTGCATAATACAAGTATTTTTCATCAAGCTTTAAATTGGGAATAATTCACCCATGCGGATACTTAACTTACAATATCAGAGGATTATGCTCTGAGGAGGTCTCTATACTACCTAACAACCCTACTGATTCCCGAATATCAACGTTTAAAAAATCTTTAACGATTCTACATGTATTCATTATTACCGTTTTTTGTATTTTTATTATTAAGTTTTTCGATAAATCTATAATTTCTAAATTACGGATTAACGATTTTGGAATAATGCCAGTGGCTGAAATAACGAACGGAAATATTATTATTTTACGAGAATGCCAAAGTATTTTAATCTCGTTACCCAAAGCGGTGTATTTTCTAATTTTTTCATCAAAAGATTTTATAATATTACTAGAATTAGGAATGTAGCGATCCTGCTCAAGTCACTGAAAGCTAATTTTATAATTCTGTAATCCTTGTGTTATTTTGTTTTTTCATTCATGTCTGATATTGGCACAAATCATCCAAAAGGATGCAATGCCATGAAAAAAAAAAGAAAAAAAAAAAAAAAAAAAGAATTATGAATACTATGTAGCAAATGTATGTTATTTTTTTAATTTTATCGTGTATTATTATATCGGGTCTGTTATGTTGAATTTACCGGTCAGTTAATATTGTTTTATCGTAATAAATCGAAATATTATTATTTTCTAAAGATGAAATCGGTTCATATTATTATTTTTACCCATTTTAAGTGTAGTAATGTTGTGCAAAACTAGTAATTTTTTTTTTATAATAAAAAATGAATATGTCCTTGTTAAACAAGTACATATACATCTTCCTACGTTCCCTAAAATAAGCAAATAATTCCCTATAATATTTTGCTTGTGCTATAGGTAAACGAAATCGGTCGAGGCAGGATTCGAACTCGCGACCTCTGGATTACTAACCCAATGCGCTAACCGCTCTACCGTCGACCCATATAATTAATTTGTATTAATGTTTGTAAAAAAAATCTAAAGACACAGTGAATAATTCACAATTGCATACAAACCTTTAGAGGCTCTGTCCAGTATATCCTGAGCGTGCGTGGCCAACTGCTGCAGGTGCGCATGCGCCCTCAACAGCGACAGACTGCCCGGCAACTCGCGCACGCCCCCCCAACCTCGACACAGCTCCTCCATGAGCCACTGCCAGCAACAAATGAAACATTGCTTCAACATTGATACAATAAACAAGGAAGACAGATCTCAATAAAAAATTTTCATTATCAAAATAATAAAACGTATATATAACAGATGAGAATGTCCATGGTATAATGCTGTGGCAGATTCGCCAACCAAAGTATTAAGGAAGTACATTCTTTCACAAGTAGTTATAAAGGCGCTAGGGGAGGTCATCGACCACAGATATTGTTTGAAAATTTTTTAACGTCTCAATAGAGACGGAGTTGGAATATTATACATCATAAATTATGGGAGGACAGAACTAACACAAATACTTGGTATTCAACAATAACTACTTAAATAATTCTAAATTAAAATTATCAACAACATTTGTAACTATGCCGTATTGTGTTTGCGATGCTCTTTGAGTAACACATAAAAATATTTTATTTGATTTGGGAACCATGTGATTCATCCAACTGTCGATTTGTTCAGGAGAACTTTGTTCTCTTAACATATCGACAATGTATCAAGCCAGAATACGCGAGAATTGTATGCAGAGGTCTACTTTTTTCACGGCTTTTCCAACTTTGAAGTCAAAAAACACCAACTTAGAGGCTTCGCAGCATATATGTTCCATACACGGATTTACTCAGAATTCGGAGTAGAACATTTCGTGTGTCTGTGTGTGTGTGTGTCTGTGTGTCTGTGTGTGTGTGTGTGTGTGTGTGTGTGTCCCTTATAACTTTTGATCCGCTCAATTTACAGAGCCTTAAATTTCATAATATATAAACATTTACAGGCCTACAAAACTTTTATACTCGGAATTTTGAATTTTTGTTTCAGTCAGAGGTTATCAACTTTTGAATTTTTATTTTATTTTTCCATATATCTCAGAAACCATAAAAGCTAGAACGCTGAAAGTTGGTACAAACATAGACAAATACAAAATCTCAAATAAGTTTTTTCAAAAAAATTCCAGGGTTTCTCAAACATTTTATATTAAGAAAAGTATTTTTTTTTATGATAAATTTATGAGTTTAACTGCCTATATTTCCAAACTTTTTAAAAATATCTAAAAAAGCCGAAACACCCCAACTAGATAATTTAATTTTCTATAAAAAATATTAACATTGTATTTGTACATCTCAAATTTTTTTTAACAATTTTTATAAAAATTGAATTTAGTGACGACATTGCTTCATACAATTTGTATGGCAGTCGCCTATACTCAATATGTAAGAAGACTTAATAGTTTGATAGGATTTTAATATCCAAACATACATACAGAACCATCATGCTGTTTTCATATTCCGGGTAGGAAAAGAGGACTGACCTCCATACTGTCCTATCTTGACATACATACCAACATGTGTTAAAATTTTCAATAATTTGGATTTATGGGTTTATAGTTTAATTTTATTCTTCAACTATACATACTATCGCTATCGACAGTTGGATCTCATGTGTTACATGCAACTAGTATTAACTACACCAACATAGTTAACTAGTCTCTTTCTATGGCTCTGAAATAAAAATCTCGTCAGAGATTGGATTTATGACAGGTATTATGGCGGACATTGGGACCTGGTTAATCTATTTTGTGTGAGCCCATATGTTTGTTGAGGTAATGATTGTGAGTGCAGAATGTTGAAATTGTGTACATATTTAGTGTGGAACGGGAACAATCACCTGGTTCATAATTACATAATAATTGTCAGTAAAAATTGTAAACTGCTAGCCCTAGAACAGGATTTCCTAGTTGGGCAGCAGTAATCTACTTATTGTTGTCATTATAAATATGGTGTGATAAAAGGTAAATAAATAAATAATGGAGAACCAGGAACTCAAGGCATCAATTGAAATACTAAAAATTTGTCAAAAAATATTATTGAATCCCAAAATCCAATACAGGTTAAAAATCCAATGTTTGCATAATATATTATGCAACTTCAAAAAATATTCAATTTACCTATGCATTGGTAAAGTCTGATTTTTTTAAAGTGCAAATTCTGTACATAAACAAAAAAAATGCATAGTATTTACGCATGTAAATGTATTAGTAAAATCGTGGTTGCTGATTGGTTTACACCATTTGGTGTCCTTAACAACAAATATCAACAAACCCGACAGTACGTATCTATCTCTCGAAGTGCGCGCACGTTTGATTTTTTTATGGTGACCATGTGTTCTAAATTAGGAATTGTTTTCATTGATGATTTTTTATTTCTAGCTAGTATTCTAGTATTTTATTTTAAGTTTAATATCTATATATAATTATTATTATAAACATGTGTTATCACCGTGTCTAAGTATTATTATTATCATTATCATTATCAGAGGGTGTTCTTATGCACTGCGACCCTTAGGATCTTTTGCGCTCCCCCCTACTTGCTTACCGGGTTTCCTGTTACAGCATCCCCTCGAGTCCTAGCCCTCTTAGGAAGTTTAGGATCCGCATGGGATTCAATGAGGGTATGGATCCAATGTCCATTTGGGGCCTGCCCAAGGTCCTCATTCTAACTTGTGTCACAGCAACACACTGCATGAGGAGGTGGTGTGGCGTTTCCGCCCCCTCCCTACAGAATCTGCATGTTCCGTCTTCTTCTAGTCCTATTTTCCGCAGATGTTCCCCAAGTCTACAATGGCCTGTGAGGAACCCTGTCAGACTTTTTAGGGCTTTCCTGCCGAGGCTCAAACATGTTCTGGACCTTTTTCGGTCATAATTACCGAGCAGGTCCTTAGCCTGCCTGAGCCCCGGGAGTTCAATCCAGTAGCTAGATCTCACTTTCTCCGTAATTCTCTTTACTTCTGCCTGAAAATATGAATTTCCTAGGCCACAGAATGGCTCTGGTCCTATCAGATGCTCTCTCGCACCCTTCCTGGCGAGTCTATCAGCTCGCTCATTTCCTTCGACACCCATATGCCCTGGTACCCAGAGCAGGGAGACCTTATTGTTCTTGCCTAGTTCATTGAGTTTTGTTAGGCATTCCCAAACCATTTTTGAGTCAATGTTTGGGGAATTCAATGCCATGATGGCTGCTTGACTATCAGATAGAATAGCAATATCCTGCCTGTTGTATCTTCTGTCGAGGTTGAACTGAGCACATCTCTCAATTGCGTGAACTTCCGCTTGAAAGACACTAGGGAGTTTGCCCATTGCTTCAGAATATTCTGTCCTTGGTCCATATACTCCTGCTCCAGTTCCCTCTTCTGTTTTGGATCCATCGGTATACCATTTAATAGTATTTTCCCTGAGTGATTGGATGGTGTGGTTGTTCCAATCATTTCTCGTGTTCAGCTTGATATCAAAGTTCTTTTCGAGACTGAACTTCTTGACCATTTTGTCTCCTGGTAGGTCGATTAGGTGTGTGCAATTAGGCAAAGCTAGCTCAGCATGCCCACCCTTTATTGACCTTTCTTTGTACAATCTGAGGTAGGCCTTTGTTGCGACTTCCTCCACTACTATGTGGAGTGGAGTGAGGTCTAGGATGACCTCCATTGCCGCACTCGGATATGTCCTCATACCGCCTGTTATACATAAGCAGGCTAGCCTTTGCAACTTCTCGAGTGATTTCCTCGTTGTTTCAAGCTTGGTTCTGCTTGACCATACTATTGCACCATAGGTGATGATAGGTCTTACTATTGCAGTGTACATCCATAGTAGGATCTTTGGGTGACATCCCCATATTTTTCCTGCAATTCTTCTACATATCATTATAGCTGATTTCGCTTTGCTGATTTTTTCTTCAACATGCTTGTTCCACAGCAACTTTTTATCTAGTATCACTCCTAGATATTTTGTGTGGTCTCTCCATTCAATATCTTCTCCATTTATCTGGATATTCTTTATATTGTGGAGATTTCTTTTGTTGGTAAATGGTATTAGAGTGGTTTTCCCTGAATTTAGATTCAGGCCCACAGATAAACACCATTCTTTGGTGATTTTGAGGGCATCCTGCATTAGGAGACACAGTGTTTCCTCAAATTTACCTCTGATTAGGATGACGATGTCGTCGGCATAACCGTTTACGTGATATCCACGCTCGGTCAGCCGCCTCAACAGCTCGTCAACGACCAGACTCCAGATCAGTGGTGACAGTACTCCTCCCTGTGGGCATCCCTTTGTGGTGCTAACCTGGATGGTTTTTCCACTAGTGTTTGCCGCCACTGTTCTTGTTGTTAGCATATTGTTAATCCATCTGGACAGTGTGCTGTCCACTTCTTTTCTAGCTAGAGCGTCCTCAACTGCCTTGTGTGAGGTGTTGTCGAAGGCGCCCTCTATATCCAGAAAGGAGCAAAGAGCTATCTCTTTTTCATCAAGTGATTTCTGTATTACCTCTGTCAGCTCAAATAGAGCGGTGTCGGTTGATTTCCCCGCTCTATAGGCATGTTGGTTCTTATGCAGAGGTGCCTTGTCCAGAATTTCACTACGTATATAGTTGTCCACCATCTTTTCTAAGGTTTTTAGTAAGAACGATGTGAGGCAGATGGGTCTGTAGGACTTCGGTAGGGTCGTGTCCTTCTTACCATTCTTTGGTATGAAGATGACTCTTGCAATCCGCCAGGCTTGGGGAATATGTCCCAATGCTAGGCTACATCTATATATCCTTAGTAGGTGAGCGTGCATTTCCTGTGGCCCTCTTTGTAGTAGGGCAGGAAATACACCATCTGTACCGGGTGATTTATACGGCTGAAAGGTGTCAATTGCCCATTTCAGTCGCTGTGGTGTACAGATAGTTTTACTCACCTCCCAGTTTCTTTTGTTTGATCTACAGTGCATTGCCTGTAGTTCCTCTGTCTTGACAGGCTCACTTCCAGGGAAGTGGGTTTCCAGAAGTAGAAGGGCCCTTTGCTCTTCATCTTCTGTGTAGTTGCCATCTGGTTTCTTAAGAGTCATAGGACCTTGTATTCTTCCTCTTGCCATTGCTTTGTGTAGCCTGGCTGCTATGGGAGTTTCTGTGATGTTTTCACAAAACTCTCGAAAGCTCTTCCTTTTAGCTTTTCTTATTTCTTTGTTGTAGTTGGTTAATGCCTCCCTGTAGGCCTGCCACTCTCCGTTATTTTTGGCTCTGTGAAAGAGTCGACGTACGGATGTTCTCAATTGTGACAGGTAGTTGTTCCACCAGGGAGTGTCCCTACAGTTAACTTTTTCTTTAATAGGGCAGCTAGATTCATATGCATCTATTATTGCTTCAGTTAATGAGTCCACTGCTCTTTCTAATCCTAAATGATTCCTTGCCCTTGAATCTACTGTTACAAGGTTATACTTTAGATTGGTGTCATATTTATCCCAATCTGTTTTCTTTGGGTTCCTTATGTAGGTTACTGTGGTTGACAGTCCCTCCACATCGAACCTTATGATTCTATGATCAGAGAGCGAGGGCTCGTTTGATACTCGCCATCTCTTCATGGTAGGACTTATGCTCGTACTTGCAAGTGTTATGTCCAGTACCTCCTGTCTTGCCCTTGTCACAAAAGTGGGGGTGTTTCCCACGTTGAGGATTTCAAGGTTTTCTTTCAGGATAAATTCTAATAGTTCATCTCCTCTTTTGTTTGTGTCACTACTTCCCCATATGGTGTTATGTGCATTGGCATCACATCCGAGGAGGAGTGGTAAGTTATTTTTGCCACAAAAATCAGCCAGTTTCTGCACTTCCATTGGTGGCATCAGCCTATCTCCTGCAAGATAGGCTGATGCAATTACTATATCACGATGTAAGTCGCCAATTTCGATGCAAGCTCGAACTGGCACCAAGTCTCGTGATATAAACTCTGACAGTGTAATATATTTAACCTTATCCCTTATCAGGATGCATGCTCTGGGGCGATCCTCTCTGGTGTCCCATATTGCTTTTGCATCTTTACTTGGAAGGCCTCTGATTTGCCCTTTAAAGAACCAGGGTTCTTGTATTAATACAATGCTTAGTTCAGCTTTGGTGAACATATCTGCAATAACTGCCGATGCTCCTCTCGCGTGGTGCAGATTCACCTGACCTATCTTGGTGTTCGAGGTCACTACTGGGTATGTCATGTGTAGGTGAGTTGAAGGATTCTTCACTCAGAGAGTTGAGACTTCTATTCCTCTTCCGAGGACAGGGTACAATTGGCCCCCAGGGGTACACGCCCCCTACAATCAGCCAATAGGAGAGCAACAGATGTATCCATTGGAGACATCCCTCGCTCCCCCCCTGCTGTGAGCAGCGAGCCATCCCCCCAAGATGTGGAGGGACGGGCGTAGTCATCGCCGTCATTGGAGGTGGATGGGCGAGTGAGACAGGCCTCGACATCCATCACATTAGAGCTTGCCTCCCCAGGGATGGCAGGATGGGTACCATCCATACCCTCCCTGGAAGTGGAGGGATAGACTCTTTCCTCCAATCCTCTTTATATAATCCTCTTTATATGGGAATCCTCTTTATATGGGATAGACTCTTTACTCCTTCTGTCTAAGTATAGAATAAGTGTCCATTATTTATTTGTATTAGTTACATAGTTATATTATCCAACTGTCGATTCATTCATGAGAATTCAATTCTCTGAATGAATCGACATTATCAAGCCAAGATGCGTGTACGAAGGAACATTTTGTATGGTGTAGTGGACTTTTTGCATGCTAATAACACCAACTAGAGGCCTCGCAGCATATATGTTCCCATACATCGATTTACTCAGAATTCGGAGTAGAACATTTTATGTGAGTTTTGTGTGTGTGTGTGTGTGTGTGTGTGTGTGTGTGTGTGTGTGTGTGTGTGTGTGTGTGTGTGGTGTGTGTGTGTGTGCAGTGGCGGCCGAACACCTAAAATATTAGAGGGACTCATTTTTTTCTTGAAAGGAAATTCGCATTTATAAGGAGTCAGAAAACACTTGTGAAATATTGAGAGAATGATGATAAACACTGACCATGCATACCTTTGTATGAAAGTAATATTTTGTCACTTCTAGTATTTATTTGAGATAATGAGATGATTGGCCGTGGAGGCCCTAAGTTTTTTACATTTACACGATTGTCGTAATTAAGAGAACGCGAAAGTAAATTTTGTACACTATTCATTCTGAACTATTGTCAAAAGTCAAAAATGTATCATTCAAAAATATGTAACTCGTCACTTTTGAACAACGACATCTAGCGTCAAAACGCTGAAGTTTTTAATAAGTCATGTTCATAAATGCACCCATACAAATTAATCGTTTCCACCAAACAGGAGTATGTAGTATAGTTGTTGGTACTTCAGTTTTATTCACTTATTAGAGATATTTTTATTTATGTTTGCCTTTAACATTAAACTCTACAAAAAATATAGTAAACAGTTCAAATGGGTAATGTGTAATTTATAATGTTACTGTTCAATATTTCTTTGCTCTCCTTTATAATTTTGGGTTTGTTACTTATTTCAATATTTATGTTAATTTCACTAAACTTATCAAGATAATTTTTTTCTTCATATAATTTTTGTTATCTTCTTTTGCTTTCTACATTTTATATTGTTATGTCCTAAACTTACCTAAGAATTATTATATTATTCTTAATATTTTTTTCTAAATAATAACCAATCCCTTACTTAAACACGTATTTATTTATGTTTTTTACTATATATTTTTATGTGTTATGAAATTACTGAAGAAGAAATAAAAACTCATAAGAATTATCCAACTGTCGATTTTTTCAGGAGAACTTTGTTCTCTTAACATATCGACAATGTATCAAGCCAGAATACGCGAGAATTGTATGGAGAGGTCTACTTTTTTCACGGCTTTTCCAACTTTGAAGTCAAAAAACACCAACTTAGAGGCTTCGCAGCATATATGTTCCATACACGGATTTACTCAGAATTCGGAGTAGAACATTTCGTGTGTCTGTGTGTGTGTCTGTGTGTGTGTATGTCTGTGTGTGTGTCCGTCCCCACCTTATAACTTTTGATCCGCTCAATTTACAGAGCCTAAAATTTCAGAATATATAAATAGTTACAGGCCTACAAAACTTTTATACTCGGAATTTTGAATTTTTGTTTCAGTCAGGGGTTATCAACTTTTGAATTTTTATTTTATTTTTCCCTATATCTCAGAAACCATAAAAGCTAGAACGCTGAAAATTGGTATAAACATAGACAAATACAAAATCTCAAATTAGTTTTTTCAAAAAAATTCCAGGGTTTCTCAAACATTTTTTATTAAGAAAAGTATTTTTTTTATGATAAATTTATGAGTTTAACTGCCTATATTTCCATTTTTTTTTAAAATATCGAAAAAAGCCGAAACACCCCAACTAGATAATTTAATTTTATATAAAAAATATTAACATTGTAGCAGTACATCTCAAATTTTTTTTAACAATTTTTATAAAAATTGAATTTAGTGACGACATCGCTTCATACAATTTGTATGGTAGTCACCTATACACAATATCAAAGAAGACTTAATAGTTTGATACTTCATCTCTAAACATACAATATACATATACCATCATGCTGTTTTCATATTCCGGGTAGGAAAAAAAGACTGACCTCCATACTATCTTATCTTGACTACCTAGGTACATGTGTTGTATAGAAAACTAAATATCATAAAATAATAAATAATTTGTATTTATGGGTTTGGTACTTATTCTTCAACTATACATACTATCGCTGTCGACAGTTGGATCTCATGTGTTACATGTAACTAGTTCATATTAAATATCCTTATTTGGCATTGAATTATCAATGGTAATTTCTCAATCGATATTCTGTACAGTTTAAAAAAAACATTTTCAGGTATCAAATAATATTCACTATACAGATACTTTTATGATAATTTTTACGTAGACTTATGTATTTTTGAATTTCTTATCCTTTTTCCTAGTCGTCATTTTTTAAATATTTAATACATTAGATATTTATACAGCGTCCTATAACTGCTAGTGCCTACAGATAGCATAATATAATTTTACCCTTTCGTCTAACATTCGTCTGCCGGTAAATAATGAACACACCTAGGAACGTGCCCGAGAGCTCCATACATTTGGCATTAAATTGTAGTGTGTTATGTACATCAATTGTATGACTTTCTATACAGTTCTTCGGGCACAAGTACATTGTGCCCGCGGAACGAAATTTTTCATAGAATCTCGCTGTATGAAACATACTATCGCAGATATTGTATTACAACCGTAAGGTGGAAACATATTTATTTGAAAAAATAATGAATTTACAGGATTTAATAGCACATATTTGAGGAATATTTCGAACAAAATTTTTGGGAGGGCTGAGCCCGGGAGCCCCTTTGGAGGAGCCGCCACTGTGTGTGTGTGACTGTGTGTGTGTGTGTGGATATGTGTGTGTCTGTCCCCCCCTTATAACTTTTGATCCGCTCAATTAACAGAGCCCAAATTTTTAGAATATATAAACAGTTATAGGCCTAAAAAACTTTTATACTCAGAATTTTGAATTTCAGGCAGGGGTTATCAACTTTTGAATTTTTACTTTATTTTTACATATATCTCAGAAACCATAAAAGCTAGAACGCTGAAAATTGGTAAGAAAATAGACAAATACAAAATCTCAAATTGGTATTTTCAAAAAAATTACAGAGTTTCTCAAACATTTTTTATTAAGAAAAATATTTTTTTTATGATAAATTTATGAGTTAAACTGCCTATATTTCCATTTTTTTTTTAAATATCGAAAAAAGCCGAAACACCCAAACTAGATAATTTAATTTTCTATAAAAAATATTAATATTGTAGAAGTAAATCTCAAATTTTTTTAACAATTTTTATAAAAATTGAATTTAGTGACGACATTGCTTCATACAATTTGTACGGTAGTCGCCTATAAACAATATGTAAGAAGACTTAATAGTTAGATACTTAAATCTCCAAACATACATACATACCATCATACTGTTTTAATATTCTGTGTATGAAAAACAGACTGACCTCCATACTATCCTATCCTGACAAACATATCTACATGTTTTATATAGAAAATAAAATATCTTCAAATATTTATTAATTTGTGTTGTTTATAGTTTGGTAGGTATTCTTTGATTATGCATACTATCGCCATCGACAGTTGGATCTCATGTGTTACATGCAACTAGTTATTATAAACATGTGTTATCACCGTGTCTAAGTATAGAATAAGTGTCCATTATTTATTTGTATTAGTTACATAGAACAGTTATATTATTTATGTATGTGTGTTTGACTCAATGAACTATTATGTATAATATAATTTATTATTTTGTAAAATAATATGTAACTGTTTATTATTATAAGGATTAATTACTTCATAATGTATTATTTTTATATTCCTAATAAAAAGTATCAAATAAATATTTTGTTTAAATATTACTTTCCCAGTAGATGCCCATTAACATTTGCAGAAAATACCTAATAATGTAGACCCATTAAAGCCGCATGGTACCGGGGGTAAGTATAGGTATAAGTAGATTTGAAGATATATGCATGTGCAAGTTACAACCGTTTTATATCATGAAATGATCCCATAATATTTTTTTCTTTTACACCATGGTCACCTTATGAGCTTTGGCACTTTTAAAAAAATCAGATTTAACAAGCAAGTAAACTCATAATTCTGGTGCAGTTTACAAAACGTATCCAATTTCTCAATAGATGGCGTTACAAAAAGGTTTCTTTTATTACTTCACAGATGGCGATGTTGTTTTTCAGCTTATTTTCAAAAGATCAATTTCTCGTTATTAAAATATACAGAGTGTTTTCCTATGTGCAACATTAAAAATATTCGATAGATTTTCAAAATGATTCTCTTAGTAGTGATAATAATGTGGCAGAACATCCGCACATCTCTAATTTACATATCATTTCTACCAATGCAAGCGGAAGGTATAAACAGTTGTCCCCACTTATACTAACCATTCGGGATTATCTCCAGTGCTGAGATTGTATTCTAATAGTTTCATCACAATGTATCTGTGTGTGTGTGTGCTATGTGCTGTGTGCTATGTGCTATGTACGGCGTGTTTATTTTACTTTATCGATTATAGACTAAAGTACTCATTCAATTCTATTCAAATTTTGCAAATATATATATCTAATACTCACTTAGACCCCATTAGATTTTGAAGGATATCTGAATAGTGCTTCTTAATTTTTTAAACTGTCAAATATTTCAAAGTGACCCCAAGCTCAGGAAACTTAAAATTTGAAATTTTTATTTTCAAATTGGTAAAAAGGCAAATCACTTTCATAAAATGGCATCGAAGAGTTATCAAGTTTTCATAATAAAATATTTAAATAAAAAAAATAATTTAACAAACTCATTTCATGAAAATGCTGAATATATTCCATACACAATTTGAATACTTTATAGAATGACTTGTTAGTGAGGAGTATAGCATTGGCCACAACCCACTCATTTTACTCAGCCATCACATGAAAACGGTTGAAAGATTTTGGATGAAATTTGGTATTAAGATATGTTGGTATAACCTAAAATAATAATACAATTGTAGTGCCCACTTTGATGTATAGCAGTGAAACATGGACGTGGCAAAAGACACATGAAAGTAGAATAAATGCTGTGGAAATGAGATCACTAAGAAGAGTATGTAATAGAACGATATATGATAGAATAAAAATTGGGGACATAAGGAGAGAATGCAAGATGAAGAAGAGTATTATAAGTAAAATGAAAGTGAATTCCATGAGGTGGTTTGGACATATTGAAAGAATGAATGATGAACGACTGACCAAAAAAATATACATGGGTGTAAGAGATGGAGTGAATAGCAGGGGCCGCCCCAGAAAGGGATGGCATGACCATGTGAATGATATTTTGAAAGAATGATATAAGAAGCTTGAATAATTGACGAGCATGTATGAGACGATGCATGGATGTGAAGGAAGCTAGGAATGTGTGCAAAAATAGAGGAGTATGGCGCTCGGTTCTCTCTGCTTACCCCGTAAGGGATATGGCGTGATGACATGTATGTATGTATGGTATAACCTATAAAAGGCTATGGGCTATATATTTTTTAAATTCATTCTAATTAATTTTCATTAAATATTTTCATTGAATAAAATAATGTACAAGGCGCGCATGTGATCACCAAGCCGAATAATCATTTGTGTATTTGCATTTTCAATCGAAAATTGTCAACAAATCCTAATGACTGTTGTGTCGGCAATATGATTGGTGCAGGTTTGTGGACCACTGCACAAAAAAAAATTTATTACTAATGATTATAAAAAGAGCCGATTGGCTCATAACAATAATTTTATATTGCAATTGTAATAAAGTAGTCGTTAACATACAGCAATACTTTACTTCAGTTCTTGATACTAAGGTCCGAATGCAGAGTCCTACCTAAATATTAAATACTAACCATGTTTTCATTGCACAGTCGGCTCACTTAAGTTAGGAGATCACTGGAGGATGCTACCAAGTCTACATTTGTATGAGAATTGCATTGCAGAGACATATCTAAATACTTTACGCATGCGCGTCGACGTAAACTAACATTTGCAAATTGTCAAAAAGTAAGGTTGATAGCGAGGAACATTACGAGTGGTTTAATACTAAAATACGAGATTTTTTCGATGGATGATGATTTTATCGGCTTCGTTGAATATGTATTTGGTAATTTTGTCAAATCAAATACCAAACAGAGTATTCAGCGATCCATACGAGATGCTGAAAATTTGATGGAATTTCAGAAAAATCGTGATATCGAGCTGTCAGTGTGAAGTTGGTTACATATGTTTGTGTTGTTATAGCAAAAAAACATTTTAAACGTCAAACGTCAGAAAAGAAAGTTATCTATCTCTTTTCTTCATACACAATAATGTGAAATTCTACGCCATCGACCTTAAGTTTGTCATAGTATTTAGTTAGTGATATCTCTGCAACGCAATTGCTAAATTAAGAATACTAAATACTCCAGTGAGGTTAGGAGTTAGTATTTAGGTACCTAGGACTGTGCATTCGGGTCATAGTCTAGTATTCAATTTCCGTTGAAATGCTTTTTCGTTGATAGTTTTTAGTTTTTCTGTCAAATTATTGTAGTCACATAGTCCACAGCCACATTATTATTTCATGTCCAATTAGTATTTAGGTACCTAGGACTGTGCATTTGGGTCATAGTCTAGTATTCAATTTCCGTTGAAATGCTTTTTCGTTGAGTTTTTAGTTTTTCTGTCAAATTATTGTAGTCACATAGTCCACAGCCACATTATTATTTCATGTCCAATTAGTATTTAGGTACCTAGGACTGTGCATTCGGGTCATAGTCTAGTATTCAATTTCCGTTGAAATGCTTATTCGTTGTTAGTTTTTAGTTTTTCTGTCAAATTATTGTAGTCACATAGTCCACAGCCACATTATTATTTCATGTCCAATTAGTATTTAGGTACCTAGGACTGTGCATTCGGGTCATAGTCTGGTATTCAATTTCCGTTGAAATGCTTTTTCGTTGATAGTTTTTAGTTTTTCTGTCAAATTATTGTAGTCACATAGTCCACAGCCACATTATTATTTCATGTCCAATTAGTATTTAGGTACCTAGGACTGTGCATTCGGGTCATAGTCTGGTATTCAATTTCCGTTGAAATGCTTTTTCGTTGATAGTTTTTAGTTTTTCTGTCAAATTATTGTAGTCATATAGTCAACAGCCACATTATTATTTCATGTACAATTTGTTTTGTAGCTTTCTCAGTTACAAAGTAATGTTTATGGTCAATTACAATCTCATATGTCCATAGGATGAATACTCGGCATATCTTGGAGTGACCTCTTTACAAATTAGGAGGTTCTCAGCAAAATTGAAGAAACCAAGCACATGTTGAATACCATATATTCCGACCGCTGCGGCACAGTTGGTAAGCCGTTCGGTTTCTGTGCGGGTGTCCTGGGTTTGATTCCCAGCAGAGGAGAAATCTATTTATATTTATTTCTCACGCAAATATTGCTTCTCTGGGCTGGAAACACTGGTAAGTTGGAAGAAATTTCCACACGGCAATAAACTCACCACTTGCGCACGGTGCAGGGAAGTGTTTATCATTATTATTATTATTATCATATCAAAAAGGCATGAGAAGCCGATGAAGCATGTGTTGCGACACGAGGATCTCCTACACATCATTTTCCTTCATAAGTTAAAATATATATTTTTTTCTTTTTTAATTTTTATTTGCAATACATATTATATTCTTGCTGTTGTATTATTTAACATTTATATTCCTTAAAAATATTGTTACAAGTGGTTAATAAGTACCCAACTGGCGACATTAGTGACATGTTGTTTTGTATAATATTATGTATTTTTGTGTCATTTATGTCTGTCAAAAATGTGAATTTATTTATCCTCGATACAGGTTTATCCTAGTGAGGTTGAATACATTATATAATATTAATTGTACTCAATAGATAGTAAGTAGGTACCCAACTGGCGACATTAGTGACATGTTGTTTTGTATAATATTATGTATTTTTGTGTCATTTATGTCTGTCAAAAATGTGAATTTATTTAACCTCGATACAGGTTTATCCTAGTGAGTTTGAATACATTATTTCATATTAATTGTACTCAATAGATAGTAAGTAGGTACCCAACTAGCGACATTAGTGACATGTTGTTTTGTATAATATTATGTATTTTTGTGTCATTTATGTCTGTCAAAAATGTGAATTTATTTAACCTCGATACAGGTTTAGCCTAGTGAGTTTGAATACATTATTTCATATTAATTGAACTCAATAGATAGTAAGTAGGTACCCAACTAGCGACATTAGTGACATGTTGTTTTGTATAATATTATGTATTTTTGTGTCATTTATGTCTGTCAAAAATGTGAATTTATTTAACCTCGATACAGGTTTATCCTAGTGAGTTTGAATACATTATTTCATATTAATTGTACTCAATAGATAGTAAGTAGGTATTCAACTGGCGACATTAGTGACATGTTGTTTTGTATAATATTATGTATTTTTGTGTCATTTATGTCTGTCAAAAATGTGAATTTATTTATCCTCGATACAGGTTTATCCTAGTGAGGTGGAATACATTATATAATATTAATTGTACTCAATAGATAGTAAGTAGGTACCCAACTAGCGACATTAGTGACATGTTGTTGTGTATAATATTATTTATTTTTGTGTCATTTATGTCTGTCAAAAATGTGAATTTATTTAACCTCGATACAGGTTTATCCTAGTGAGTTTGAATACATTATTTCATATTAATTGTACTCAATAGATAGTAAGTAGGTACCCAACTGGCGACATTAGTGACATGTTGTTTTGTATAATATTATGTATTTTTGTGTCATTTATGTCTGTCAAAAATGTGAATTTATTTAACCTCGATACAGGTTTATCCTAGTGAGTTTGAATACATTATTTCATATTAATTTTACTCAATAGATAGTAAGTAGGTACCCAACTGGCGACATTAGTGACATGTTGTTTTGTATAATATTATGTATTTTTGTGTCATTTATGTCTGTCAAAAATGTGAATTTATTTAACTTCGATACAGGTTTATCCTAGTGATGTTGAATACATTATATAATATTAATTGTACTCAATAGATAGTAAGTAGGTACCCAACTGGCGACATTAGTGACATGTTGTTTTGTATAATATAATGAATTTTTGTGTCATTTATGTCTGTCAAAAATGTGAATTTATTTATCCTCGATACAGGTTTATCCTAGTGAGGTTGAATACATTATATAATATTAATTGTACTCAATAGATAGTAAGTAGGTACCCAACTGGCGACATTAGTGACATGTTGTTTTGTATAATATTATGTATTTTTGTGTCATTTATGTCTGTCAAAAATGTGAATTTATTTAACCTCGATACAGGTTTATCCTAGTGAGTTTGAATACATTATTTGATATTTATTTATTTATTTATTTATATAACACTTCTTTGTACATACATAAAACTACATAGTACAAATGGCGAACTTATTGCCTGGAGGCAATTTCTTCCAGTCAACCATCTTAATTGTACTCAATAGATAGTAAGTAGGTACCCAACTGGCGACATTAGTGACATGTTGTTTTGTATAATATTATGTATTTTTGTGTCATTTATGTCTGTCAAAAATGTGAATTTATTTATCCTCGATACAGGTTTATCCTAGTGAGGTTGAATACATTATATAATATTAATTGTACTCAATAGATAGTAAGTAGGTACCCAACTAGCGACATTAGTGACATGTTGTTGTGTATAATATTATTTATTTTTGTGTCATTTATGTCTGTCAAAAATGTGAATTTATTTAACCTCGATACAGGTTTATCCTAGTGAGTTTGAATACATTATTTCATATTAATTGTACTCAATAGATAGTAAGTAGGTACCCAACTGGCGACATTAGTGACATGTTGTTTTGTATAATATTATGTATTTTTGTGTCATTTATGTCTGTCAAAAATGTGAATTTATTTAACCTCGATACAGGTTTATCCTAGTGAGTTTGAATACATTATTTCATATTTATTGTACTCAATAGATAGTAAGTAGGTACCCAACTGGCGACATTAGTGACATGTTGTTTTGTATAATATTATGTATTTTTGTGTCATTTATGTCTGTCAAAAATGTGAATTTATTTAACCTCGATACAGGTTTATCCTAGTGATGTTGAATACATTATATAATATTAATTGTACTCAATAGATAGTAAGTAGGTACCCAACTAGCGACATTAGTGACATGTTGTTGTGTATAATATTATGTATTTTTGTGTCATTTATGTCTGTCAAAAATGTGAATTTATTTAACCTCGATACAGGTTTATCCTAGTGAGTTTGAATACACTATTTCATATTAATTGTACTCAATAGATAGTAAGTAGGTACCCAACTAGCGACATTAGTGACATGTTGTTTTGTATAATATTATGTATTTTTGTGTCATTTATGTGTGTCAAAAATGTGAATTAATTTAACCTCGATTCAGGTTTATCGTAGTGAGGTTGAATACATTATTTCATATTAATTGTACTCAATAGATAGTAAGTAGGTACCCAACTGGCGACATTAGTGACATGTTGTTTTGTATAATATTATGTATTTTTGTGTCATTTATGTCTGTCAAAAATGTGAATTTATTTAACCTCGATACAGGTTTATCCTAGTGAGTTTGAATACATTATTTCATATTAATTTTACTCAATAGATAGTAAGTAGGTACCCAACTGGCGACATTAGTGACATGTTGTTTTGTATAATATTATGTATTTTTGTGTCATTTATGTCTGTCAAAAATGTGAATTTATTTAACCTCGATACAGGTTTATCCTAGTGATTTTGAATACATTATATAATATTAATTGTACTCAATAGATAGTAAGTAGGTACCCAACTGGCGACATTAGTGAC
The DNA here is from genome assembly GCA_963576475.1 of Molanna angustata. Taxonomy (NCBI): domain Eukaryota; kingdom Metazoa; phylum Arthropoda; class Insecta; order Trichoptera; family Molannidae; genus Molanna; species Molanna angustata. The sequence goes on along the minus strand of OY754983.1, from coordinate 20,986,095 downwards.
ATGTTGTTTTGTATAATATAATGAATTTTTGTGTCATTTATGTCTGTCAAAAATGTGAATTTATTTATCCTCGATACAGGTTTATCCTAGTGAGGTTGAATACATTATATAATATTAATTGTACTCAATAGATAGTAAGTAGGTACCCAACTGGCGACATTAGTGACATGTTGTTTTGTATAATATTATGTATTTTTGTGTCATTTATGTCTGTCAAAAATGTGAATTTATTTAACCTCGATACAGGTTTATCCTAGTGAGTTTGAATACATTATTTCATATTAATTGTACTCAATAGATAGTAAGTAGGTACCCAACTGGCGACATTTGTGACATGTTGTTTTGTATAATATTATGTATTTTTGTGTCATTTATGTCTGTCAAAAATGTGAATTTATTTATCCTCGATACAGGTTTATCCTAGTGAGGTTGAATACATTATATAATATTAATTGTACTCCATAGATAGTAAGTAGGTACCCAACTGGCGACATTAGTGACATGTTGTTTTGTATAATATTATGTATTTTTGTGTCATTTATGTCTGTCAAAAATGTGAATTTATTTATCCTCGATACAGGTTTATCCTAGTGAGGTTGAATACATTATATAATATTAATTGTACTCAATAGATAGTAAGTAGGTACCCAACTAGCGACATTAGTGACATGTTGTTGTGTATAATATTATTTATTTTTGTGTCATTTATGTCTGTCAAAAATGTGAATTTATTTAACCTCGATACAGGTTTATCCTAGTGAGTTTGAATACATTATTTCATATTAATTGTACTCAATAGATAGTAAGTAGGTACCCAACTGGCGACATTAGTGACATGTTGTTTTGTATAATATTATGTATTTTTGTGTCATTTATGTCTGTCAAAAATGTGAATTTATTTAACCTCGATACAGGTTTATCCTAGTGAGTTTGAATACATTATTTCATATTTATTGTACTCAATAGATAGTAAGTAGGTACCCAACTGGCGACATTAGTGACATGTTGTTTTGTATAATATTATGTATTTTTGTGTCATTTATGTCTGTCAAAAATGTGAATTTATTTATCCTCGATACAGGTTTATCCTAGTGAGGTTGAATACATTATATAATATTAATTGTACTCAATAGATAGAAAGTAGGTAACCAACTAGCGACATTAGTGACATGTTGTTTTGTATAATATTATGCGACATTAGTGACATGTTGTTTTGTACAATATTATGTATTTTTGTGTCATTTATGTCTGACAAAAATGTGAATTTATTTAACCTCGATACAGATTTATCCTAGTGAGTTAGAATACATTATTTTATATTAATTGTACTCAATAGATAGTAAGTAGGTACCCAACTGGCGACATTAGTGACATGTTGTTTTGTATAATATTATGTATTTTTGTGTCATTTATGTCTGTCAAAAATGTGAATTTATTTAACCTCGATACAGGTTTATCCTAGTGAGTTTGAATACATTATTTCATATTAATTGTACTCAATAGATAGTAAGTAGGTACCCAACTGGCGACATTAGTGACATGTTGTTTTGTATAATATTATGTATTTTTGTGTCATTTATGTCTGTCAAAAATGTGAATTTATTTATCCTCGATACAGGTTTATCCTAGTGAGGTTGAATACATTATTTTATATTAATTGTACTCAATAGATAGTAAGTAGGTACCCAACTGGCGACATTAGTGACATGTTGTTTTGTATAATATTATGTATTTTTGTGTCATTTATGTCTGTCAAAAATGTGAATTTATTTAACCTCGATACAGGTTTATCCTAGTGAGTTTGAATACACTATTTCATATTAATTGTACTCAATAGATAGTAAGTAGGTACCCAACTAGCGACATTAGTGACATGTTGTTTTGTATAATATTATGTATTTTTGTGTCATTTATGTGTGTCAAAAATGTGAATTAATTTAACCTCGATTCAGGTTTATCGTAGTGAGGTTGAATACATTATTTCATATTAATTGTACTCAATAGATAGTAAGTAGGTACCCAACTGGCGACATTAGTGACATGTTGTTTTGTATAATATTATGTATTTTTGTGTCATTTATGTCTGTCAAAAATGTGAATTTATTTAACCTCGATACAGGTTTATCCTAGTGAGTTTGAATACATTATTTCATATTTATTGTACTCAATAGATAGTAAGTAGGTACCCAACTGGCGACATTAGTGACATGTTGTTTTGTATAATATTATGTATTTTTGTGTCATTTATGTCTGTCAAAAATGTGAATTTATTTATCCTCGATACAGGTTTATCCTAGTGAGGTTGAATACATTATATAATATTAATTGTACTCAATAGATAGAAAGTAGGTAACCAACTAGCGACATTAGTGACATGTTGTTTTGTATAATATTATGCGACATTAGTGACATGTTGTTTTGTACAATATTATGTATTTTTGTGTCATTTATGTCTGACAAAAATGTGAATTTATTTAACCTCGATACAGATTTATCCTAGTGAGTTAGAATACATTATTTTATATTAATTGTACTCAATAGATAGTAAGTAGGTACCCAACTGGCGACATTAGTGACATGTTGTTTTGTATAATATTATGTATTTTTGTGTCATTTATGTCTGTCAAAAATGTGAATTTATTTAACCTCGATACAGGTTTATCCTAGTGAGTTTGAATACATTATTTCATATTAATTGTACTCAATAGATAGTAAGTAGGTACCCAACTGGCGACATTAGTGACATGTTGTTTTGTATAATATTATGTATTTTTGTGTCATTTATGTCTGTCAAAAATGTGAATTTATTTATCCTCGATACAGGTTTATCCTAGTGAGGTTGATTACATTATTTTATATTAATTGTACTCAATAGATAGTAAGTAGGTACCCAACTGGCGACATTAGTGACATGTTGTTTTGTATAATATTATGTATTTTTGTGTCATTTATGTCTGTCAAAAATGTGAATTTATTTAACCTCGATACAGGTTTATCCTAGTGAGTTTGAAAACATTATTTCATATTAATTGTACTCGATAGATAGTAAGTAGGTACCCAACTAGCGACATTAGTGACATGTTGTTTTGTATAATATTATGTATTTTTGTGTCATTTATGTCTGTCAAAAATGTGAATTTATTTAACCTCGGTACAGGTTTATCCTAGTGAGTTAGAATACATTATTTTATATTAATTGTACTCAATAGATAGTAAGTAGGTACCCAACTGGCGACATTAGTGACATGTTGTTTTGTATAATATTATGTTTTTTTGTGTCATTTATGTCTGTCAAAAATGTGAATTTATTTAACCTCGATACAGGTTTATCCTAGTGAGTTTGAATACATTATTTCATATTAATTGTACTCAATAGATAGTAAGTAGGTACCCAACTAGCGACATTAGTGACATGTTGTTTTGTATAATATTATGTATTTTTGTGTCATTTATGTCTGACAAAAATGTGAATTTATTTAACCTCGATACAGGTTTATCCTAGTGAGTTATAATACATTATTTTATATTAATTGTACTCAATAGATAGTAAGTAGGTACCCAACTGGCGACATTAGTGACATGTTGTTTTGTATAATATTATGTATTTTTGTGTCATTTATGTCTGTCAAAAATGTGAATTTATTTATCCTCGATACAGTTTATCCTAGTGATGTTGAATACATTATATAATATTAATTGTACTCAATAGATAGTAAGTAGGTACCCAACTAGCGACATTAGTGACATGTTGTTTTGTATAATATTATGTATTTTTGTGTCATTTATGGCTGACAAAAATGTGAATTTATTTAACCTCGATACAGGTTTATCCTAGTGAGTTAGAATACATTATTTTATATTAATTGTACTCAATAGATAGTAAGTAGGTACCCAACTGGCGACATTAGTGACATGTTGTTTTGTATAATATTATGTATTTTTGTGTGATTTATGTCTGTCAAAAATGTGAATTTATTTATCCTCGATACAGGTTTATCCTAGTGAGGTTGAATACATTATATAATATTAATTGTACTCAATAGATAGTAAGTAGGTACCCAACTAGCGACATTAGTGACATGTTGTTTTGTATAATATTATGTATTTTTGTGTCATTTATGTCTGTCAAAAATGTGAATTTATTTAACCTCGATACAGGTTTATCCTAGTGAGTTAGAATACATTATTTTATATTAATTGTACTCAATAGGTAGTAAGTAGGTACCCAACTGGCGACATTAGTGACATGTTGTTTTGTATAATATTATGTATTTTTGTGTCATTTATGTCTGTCAAAAATGTGAATTTATTTAACCTCGATACAGGTTTCTCCTAGTGAGTTTGAATACATTATTTCATATTTATTGTACTCAATAGATAGTAAGTAGGTACCCAACTGGCGACATTAGTGACATGTTGTTTTGTATAATATTATGTATTTTTGTGTCATTTATGTCTGTCAAAAATGTGAATTTATTTATCCTCGATACAGGTTTATCCTAGTGAGTTAGAATACATTATTTTATATTAATTGTACTCAATAGATAGTAAGTAGGTACCCAACTGGCGACATTAGTGACATGTTGTTTTGTATAATATTATGTTTTTTTGTGTCATTTATGTCTGTCAAAAATGTGAATTTATTTAACCTCGATACAGGTTTATCCTAGTGAGGTTGAATACATTATATAATATTAATTGTACTCAATAGATAGTAAGTAGGTACCCAACTGGCGACATTAGTGACATGTTGTTTTGTATAATATTATGTATTTTTGTGTCATTTATGTCTGACAAAAATGTGAATTTATTTAACCTCGATACAGGTTTATCCTAGTGAGTTATAATACATTATTTTATATTAATTGTACTCAATAGATAGTAAGTAGGTACCCAACTGGCGACATTAGTGACATGTTGTTTTGTATAATATTATGTATTTTTGTGTCATTTATGTCTGTCAAAAATGTGAATTTATTTATCCTCGATACAGGTTTATCCTAGTGATGTTGAATACATTATATAATATTAATTGTACTCAATAGATAGTAAGTAGGTACCCAACTAGCGACATTAGTGACATGTTGTTTTGTATAATATTATGTATTTTTGTGTCATTTATGGCTGACAAAAATGTGAATTTATTTAACCTCGATACAGGTTTATCCTAGTGAGTTAGAATACATTATTTTATATTAATTGTACTCAATAGATAGTAAGTAGGTACCCAACTGGCGACATTAGTGACATGTTGTTTTGTATAATATTATGTATTTTTGTGTGATTTATGTCTGTCAAAAATGTGAATTTATTTATCCTCGATACAGGTTTATCCTAGTGAGGTTGAATACATTATATAATATTAATTGTACTCAATAGATAGTAAGTAGGTAGCCAACTAGCGACATTAGTGACATGTTGTTTTGTATAATATTATGTATTTTTGTGTCATTTATGTGTGTCAAAAATGTGAATTTATTTATCCTCGATACAGGTTTATCCTAGTGAGGTTGAATACATTATATAATATTAATTGTACTCAATAGATAGTAAGTAGGTACCCAACTGGCGACATTAGTGACATGTTGTTTTGTATAATATTATGTATTTTTGTGTCATTTATGTCTGACAAAAATGTGAATTTATTTAACCTCGATACAGGTTTATCCTAGTGAGTTATAATACATTATTTTATATTAATTGTACTCAATAGATAGTAAGTAGGTACCCAACTGGCGACATTAGTGACATGTTGTTTTGTATAATATTATGTATTTTTGTGTCATTTATGTCTGTCAAAAATGTGAATTTATTTATCCTCGATACAGGTTTATCCTAGTGAGTTAGAATACATTATTTTATATTAATTGTACTCAATAGGTAGTAAGTAGGTACCCAACTGGCGACATTAGTGACATGTTGTTTTGCATAATATTATGTATTTTTATATCATTTATGTCTGTCAAAAATGTGAATTAATTTAACCTCGATACAGGTTTATCCTAGTGATGTTGAATACATTATATAATATTAATTGTACTCAATAGATAGTAAGTAGGTACCCAACTGGCGACATTAGTGACATGTTGTTTTGTATAATATAATGAATTTTTGTGTCATTTATGTCTGTCAAAAATGTGAATTTATTTATCCTCGATACAGGTTTATCCTAGTGAGGTTGAATACATTATATAATATTAATTGTACTCAATAGATAGTAAGTAGGTACCCAACTGGCGACATTAGTGACATGTTGTTTTGTATAATATTATGTATTTTTGTGTCATTTATGTCTGACAAAAATGTGAATTTATTTAACCTCGATACAGGTTTATCCTAGTGAGTTATAATACATTATTTTATATTAATTGTACTCAATAGATAGTAAGTAGGTACCCAACTGGCGACATTAGTGACATGTTGTTTTGTATAATATTATGTATTTTTGTGTCATTTATGTCTGTCAAAAATGTGAATTTATTTATCCTCGATACAGGTTTATCCTAGTGATGTTGAATACATTATATAATATTAATTGTACTCAATAGATAGTAAGTAGGTACCCAACTAGCGACATTAGTGACATGTTGTTTTGTATAATATTATGTATTTTTGTGTCATTTATGGCTGACAAAAATGTGAATTTATTTAACCTCGATACAGGTTTATCCTAGTGAGTTAGAATACATTATTTTATATTAATTGTACTCAATAGATAGTAAGTAGGTACCCAACTGGCGACATTAGTGACATGTTGTTTTGTATAATATTATGTATTTTTGTGTGATTTATGTCTGTCAAAAATGTGAATTTATTTATCCTCGATACAGGTTTATCCTAGTGAGGTTGAATACATTATATAATATTAATTGTACTCAATAGATAGTAAGTAGGTACCCAACTAGCAACATTAGTGACATGTTGTTTTGTATAATATTATGTATTTTTGTGTCATTTATGTGTGTCAAAAATGTGAATTTATTTATCCTCGATACAGGTTTATCCTAGTGAGGTTGAATACATTATATAATATTAATTGTACTCAATAGATAGTAAGTAGGTACCCAACTAGCGACATTAGTGACATGTTGTTTTGTATAATATTATGTATTTTTGTGTCATTTATGTCTGTCAAAAATGTGAATTTATTTAACCTCGATACAGGTTTATCCTAGTGAGTTAGAATACATTATTTTATATTAATTGTACTCAATAGGTAGTAAGTAGGTACCCAACTGGCGACATTAGTGACATGTTGTTTTGTATAATATTATGTATTTTTGTGTCATTTATGTCTGTCAAAAATGTGAATTTATTTAACCTCGATACAGGTTTCTCCTAGTGAGTTTGAATACATTATTTCATATTTATTGTACTCAATAGATAGTAAGTAGGTACCCAACTGGCGACATTAGTGACATGTTGTTTTGTATAATATTATGTATTTTTGTGTCATTTATGTCTGTCAAAAATGTGAATTTCTTTATCCTCGATACAGGTTTATCCTAGTGAGGTTGAATAAATTATATAATATTAATTGTACTCAATAGATAGTAAGTAGGTACCCAACTAGCGACATTAGTGACATGTTGTTTTGTATAATATTATGTATTTTTGTGTCATTTATGTCTGACAAAAATGTGAATTTATTTAACCTCGATACAGGTTTATCCTAGTGAGGTTGAATACATTATATAATATTAATTGTACTCAATAGATAGTAAGTAGGTACCCAACTAGCGACATTAGTGACATGTTGTTTTGTATAATATTATGTATTTTTGTGTCATTTATGTCTGTCAAAAATGTGAATTTATTTAACCTCGATACAGGTTTATCCTAGTGAGTTAGAATACATTGTTTTATATTAATTGTACTCAATAGATAGTAAGAAGGTACCAAACTGGCGACATTAGTGACATGTTGTTTTGTATAATATTATGTATTTTTGTGTCATTTATGTCTGTCCAAAATGTGAATTTATTTATCCTCGATACAGGTTTATCCTAGTGAGTTTGAATACATTATTTCATATTAATTGTACTCAATAGATAGTAAGTAGGTACCCAACTGGCGACATTTGTGACATGTTGTTTTGTATAATATTATGTATTTTTGTGTCATTTATGTCTGTCAAAAATGTGAATTTATTTATCCTCGATACAGGTTTATCCTAGTGAGGTTGAATACATTATATAATATTAATTGTACTCCATAGATAGTAAGTAGGTACCCAACTGGCGACATTAGTGACATGTTGTTTTGTATAATATTATGTATTTTTGTGTCATTTATGTCTGTCAAAAATGTGAATTTATTTATCCTCGATACAGGTTTATCCTAGTGAGGTTGAATACATTATATAATATTAATTGTACTCAATAGATAGTAAGTAGGTACCCAACTAGCGACATTAGTGACATGTTGTTGTGTATAATATTATTTATTTTTGTGTCATTTATGTCTGTCAAAAATGTGAATTTATTAAACCTCGATACAGGTTTATCCTAGTGAGTTTGAATACATTATTTCATATTAATTGTACTCAATAGATAGTAAGTAGGTACCCAACTGGCGACATTAGTGACATGTTGTTTTGTATAATATTATGTATTTTTGTGTCATTTATGTCTGTCAAAAATGTGAATTTATTTAACCTCGATACAGGTTTATCCTAGTGAGTTTGAATACATTATTTCATATTTATTGTACTCAATAGATAGTAAGTAGGTACCCAACTGGCGACATTAGTGACATGTTGTTTTGTATAATATTATGTATTTTTGTGTCATTTATGTCTGTCAAAAATGTGAATTTATTTATCCTCGATACAGGTTTATCCTAGTGAGGTTGAATACATTATATAATATTAATTGTACTCAATAGATAGAAAGTAGGTAACCAACTAGCGACATTAGTGACATGTTGTTTTGTATAATATTATGCGACATTAGTGACATGTTGTTTTGTACAATATTATGTATTTTTGTGTCATTTATGTCTGACAAAAATGTGAATTTATTTAACCTCGATACAGGTTTATCCTAGTGAGTTAGAATACATTATTTTATATTAATTGTACTCAATAGATAGTAAGTAGGTACCCAACTGGCGACATTAGTGACATGTTGTTTTGTATAATATTATGTATTTTTGTGTCATTTATGTCTGTCAAAAATGTGAATTTATTTAACCTCGATACAGGTTTATCCTAGTGAGTTTGAATACATTATTTCATATTAATTGTACTCAATAGATAGTAAGTAGGTACCCAACTGGCGACATTAGTGACATGTTGTTTTGTATAATATTATGTATTTTTGTGTCATTTATGTCTGTCAAAAATGTGAATTTATTTATCCTCGATACAGGTTTATCCTAGTGAGGTTGAATACATTATTTTATATTAATTGTACTCAATAGATAGTAAGTAGGTACCCAACTGGCGACATTAGTGACATGTTGTTTTGTATAATATTATGTATTTTTGTGTCATTTATGTCTGTCAAAAATGTGAATTTATTTAACCTCGATACAGGTTTATCCTAGTGAGTTTGAAAACATTATTTCATATTAATTGTACTCGATAGATAGTAAGTAGGTACCCAACTAGCGACATTAGTGACATGTTGTTTTGTATAATATTATGTATTTTTGTGTCATTTATGTCTGTCAAAAATGTGAATTTATTTAACCTCGGTACAGGTTTATCCTAGTGAGTTAGAATACATTATTTTATATTAATTGTACTCAATAGATAGTAAGTAGGTACCCAACTGGCGACATTAGTGACATGTTGTTTTGTATAATATTATGTTTTTTTGTGTCATTTATGTCTGTCAAAAATGTGAATTTATTTAACCTCGATACAGGTTTATCCTAGTGAGTTTGAATACATTATTTCATATTAATTGTACTCAATAGATAGTAAGTAGGTACCCAACTAGCGACATTAGTGACATGTTGTTTTGTATAATATTATGTATTTTTGTGTCATTTATGTCTGACAAAAATGTGAATTTATTTAACCTCGATACAGGTTTATCCTAGTGAGTTATAATACATTATTTTATATTAATTGTACTCAATAGATAGTAAGTAGGTACCCAACTGGCGACATTAGTGACATGTTGTTTTGTATAATATTATGTATTTTTGTGTCATTTATGTCTGTCAAAAATGTGAATTTATTTATCCTCGATACAGGTTTATCCTAGTGATGTTGAATACATTATATAATATTAATTGTACTCAATAGATAGTAAGTAGGTACCCAACTAGCGACATTAGTGACATGTTGTTTTGTATAATATTATGTATTTTTGTGTCATTTATGGCTGACAAAAATGTGAATTTATTTAACCTCGATACAGGTTTATCCTAGTGAGTTAGAATACATTATTTTATATTAATTGTACTCAATAGATAGTAAGTAGGTACCCAACTGGCGACATTAGTGACATGTTGTTTTGTATAATATTATGTATTTTTGTGTGATTTATGTCTGTCAAAAATGTGAATTTATTTATCCTCGATACAGGTTTATCCTAGTGAGGTTGAATACATTATATAATATTAATTGTACTCAATAGATAGTAAGTAGGTACCCAACTAGCGACATTAGTGACATGTTGTTTTGTATAATATTATGTATTTTTGTGTCATTTATGTCTGTCAAAAATGTGAATTTATTTAACCTCGATACAGGTTTATCCTAGTGAGTTAGAATACATTATTTTATATTAATTGTACTCAATAGGTAGTAAGTAGGTACCCAACTGGCGACATTAGTGACATGTTGTTTTGTATAATATTATGTATTTTTGTGTCATTTATGTCTGTCAAAAATGTGAATTTATTTATCCTCGATACAGGTTTATCCTAGTGAGTTAGAATACATTATTTTATATTAATTGTACTCAATAGGTAGTAAGTAGGTACCCAACTGGCGACATTAGTGACATGTTGTTTTGCATAATATTATGTATTTTTATATCATTTATGTCTGTCAAAAATGTGAATTAATTTAACCTCGATACAGGTTTATCCTAGTGATGTTGAATACATTATATAATATTAATTGTACTCAATAGATAGTAAGTAGGTACCCAACTGGCGACATTAGTGACATGTTGTTTTGTATAATATAATGAATTTTTGTGTCATTTATGTCTGTCAAAAATGTGAATTTATTTATCCTCGATACAGGTTTATCCTAGTGAGGTTGAATACATTATATAATATTAATTGTACTCAATAGATAGTAAGTAGGTACCCAACTGGCGACATTAGTGACATGTTGTTTTGTATAATATTATGTATTTTTGTGTCATTTATGTCTGACAAAAATGTGAATTTATTTAACCTCGATACAGGTTTATCCTAGTGAGTTATAATACATTATTTTATATTAATTGTACTCAATAGATAGTAAGTAGGTACCCAACTGGCGACATTAGTGACATGTTGTTTTGTATAATATTATGTATTTTTGTGTCATTTATGTCTGTCAAAAATGTGAATTTATTTATCCTCGATACAGGTTTATCCTAGTGATGTTGAATACATTATATAATATTAATTGTACTCAATAGATAGTAAGTAGGTACCCAACTAGCGACATTAGTGACATGTTGTTTTGTATAATATTATGTATTTTTGTGTCATTTATGGCTGACAAAAATGTGAATTTATTTAACCTCGATACAGGTTTATCCTAGTGAGTTAGAATACATTATTTTATATTAATTGTACTCAATAGATAGTAAGTAGGTACCCAACTGGCGACATTAGTGACATGTTGTTTTGTATAATATTATGTATTTTTGTGTGATTTATGTCTGTCAAAAATGTGAATTTATTTATCCTCGATACAGGTTTATCCTAGTGAGGTTGAATACATTATATAATATTAATTGTACTCAATAGATAGTAAGTAGGTACCCAACTAGCAACATTAGTGACATGTTGTTTTGTATAATATTATGTATTTTTGTGTCATTTATGTGTGTCAAAAATGTGAATTTATTTATCCTCGATACAGGTTTATCCTAGTGAGGTTGAATACATTATATAATATTAATTGTACTCAATAGATAGTAAGTAGGTACCCAACTAGCGACATTAGTGACATGTTGTTTTGTATAATATTATGTATTTTTGTGTCATTTATGTCTGTCAAAAATGTGAATTTATTTAACCTCGATACAGGTTTATCCTAGTGAGTTAGAATACATTATTTTATATTAATTGTACTCAATAGGTAGTAAGTAGGTACCCAACTGGCGACATTAGTGACATGTTGTTTTGTATAATATTATGTATTTTTGTGTCATTTATGTCTGTCAAAAATGTGAATTTATTTAACCTCGATACAGGTTTCTCCTAGTGAGTTTGAATACATTATTTCATATTTATTGTACTCAATAGATAGTAAGTAGGTACCCAACTGGCGACATTAGTGACATGTTGTTTTGTATAATATTATGTATTTTTGTGTCATTTATGTCTGTCAAAAATGTGAATTTCTTTATCCTCGATACAGGTTTATCCTAGTGAGGTTGAATAAATTATATAATATTAATTGTACTCAATAGATAGTAAGTAGGTACCCAACTAGCGACATTAGTGACATGTTGTTTTGTATAATATTATGTATTTTTGTGTCATTTATGTCTGACAAAAATGTGAATTTATTTAACCTCGATACAGGTTTATCCTAGTGAGGTTGAATACATTATATAATATTAATTGTACTCAATAGATAGTAAGTAGGTACCCAACTAGCGACATTAGTGACATGTTGTTTTGTATAATATTATGTATTTTTGTGTCATTTATGTCTGTCAAAAATGTGAATTTATTTAACCTCGATACAGGTTTATCCTAGTGAGTTAGAATACATTGTTTTATATTAATTGTACTCAATAGATAGTAAGAAGGTACCAAACTGGCGACATTAGTGACATGTTGTTTTGTATAATATTATGTATTTTTGTGTCATTTATGTCTGTCCAAAATGTGAATTTATTTATCCTCGATACAGGTTTATCCTAGTGAGTTTGAATACATTATTTCATATTAATTGTACTCAATAGATAGTAAGTAGGTACCCAACTGGCGACATTTGTGACATGTTGTTTTGTATAATATTATGTATTTTTGTGTCATTTATGTCTGTCAAAAATGTGAATTTATTTATCCTCGATACAGGTTTATCCTAGTGAGGTTGAATACATTATATAATATTAATTGTACTCCATAGATAGTAAGTAGGTACCCAACTGGCGACATTAGTGACATGTTGTTTTGTATAATATTATGTATTTTTGTGTCATTTATGTCTGTCAAAAATGTGAATTTATTTATCCTCGATACAGGTTTATCCTAGTGAGGTTGAATACATTATATAATATTAATTGTACTCAATAGATAGTAAGTAGGTACCCAACTAGCGACATTAGTGACATGTTGTTGTGTATAATATTATTTATTTTTGTGTCATTTATGTCTGTCAAAAATGTGAATTTATTAAACCTCGATACAGGTTTATCCTAGTGAGTTTGAATACATTATTTCATATTAATTGTACTCAATAGATAGTAAGTAGGTACCCAACTGGCGACATTAGTGACATGTTGTTTTGTATAATATTATGTATTTTTGTGTCATTTATGTCTGTCAAAAATGTGAATTTATTTAACCTCGATACAGGTTTATCCTAGTGAGTTTGAATACATTATTTCATATTTATTGTACTCAATAGATAGTAAGTAGGTACCCAACTGGCGACATTAGTGACATGTTGTTTTGTATAATATTATGTATTTTTGTGTCATTTATGTCTGTCAAAAATGTGAATTTATTTATCCTCGATACAGGTTTATCCTAGTGAGGTTGAATACATTATATAATATTAATTGTACTCAATAGATAGAAAGTAGGTAACCAACTAGCGACATTAGTGACATGTTGTTTTGTATAATATTATGCGACATTAGTGACATGTTGTTTTGTACAATATTATGTATTTTTGTGTCATTTATGTCTGACAAAAATGTGAATTTATTTAACCTCGATACAGGTTTATCCTAGTGAGTTAGAATACATTATTTTATATTAATTGTACTCAATAGATAGTAAGTAGGTACCCAACTGGCGACATTAGTGACATGTTGTTTTGTATAATATTATGTATTTTTGTGTCATTTATGTCTGTCAAAAATGTGAATTTATTTAACCTCGATACAGGTTTATCCTAGTGAGTTTGAATACATTATTTCATATTAATTGTACTCAATAGATAGTAAGTAGGTACCCAACTGGCGACATTAGTGACATGTTGTTTTGTATAATATTATGTATTTTTGTGTCATTTATGTCTGTCAAAAATGTGAATTTATTTATCCTCGATACAGGTTTATCCTAGTGAGGTTGAATACATTATTTTATATTAATTGTACTCAATAGATAGTAAGTAGGTACCCAACTGGCGACATTAGTGACATGTTGTTTTGTATAATATTATGTATTTTTGTGTCATTTATGTCTGTCAAAAATGTGAATTTATTTAACCTCGATACAGGTTTATCCTAGTGAGTTTGAAAACATTATTTCATATTAATTGTACTCGATAGATAGTAAGTAGGTACCCAACTAGCGACATTAGTGACATGTTGTTTTGTATAATATTATGTATTTTTGTGTCATTTATGTCTGTCAAAAATGTGAATTTATTTAACCTCGGTACAGGTTTATCCTAGTGAGTTAGAATACATTATTTTATATTAATTGTACTCAATAGATAGTAAGTAGGTACCCAACTGGCGACATTAGTGACATGTTGTTTTGTATAATATTATGTTTTTTTGTGTCATTTATGTCTGTCAAAAATGTGAATTTATTTAACCTCGATACAGGTTTATCCTAGTGAGTTTGAATACATTATTTCATATTAATTGTACTCAATAGATAGTAAGTAGGTACCCAACTAGCGACATTAGTGACATGTTGTTTTGTATAATATTATGTATTTTTGTGTCATTTATGTCTGACAAAAATGTGAATTTATTTAACCTCGATACAGGTTTATCCTAGTGAGTTATAATACATTATTTTATATTAATTGTACTCAATAGATAGTAAGTAGGTACCCAACTGGCGACATTAGTGACATGTTGTTTTGTATAATATTATGTATTTTTGTGTCATTTATGTCTGTCAAAAATGTGAATTTATTTATCCTCGATACAGGTTTATCCTAGTGATGTTGAATACATTATATAATATTAATTGTACTCAATAGATAGTAAGTAGGTACCCAACTAGCGACATTAGTGACATGTTGTTTTGTATAATATTATGTATTTTTGTGTCATTTATGGCTGACAAAAATGTGAATTTATTTAACCTCGATACAGGTTTATCCTAGTGAGTTAGAATACATTATTTTATATTAATTGTACTCAATAGATAGTAAGTAGGTACCCAACTGGCGACATTAGTGACATGTTGTTTTGTATAATATTATGTATTTTTGTGTGATTTATGTCTGTCAAAAATGTGAATTTATTTATCCTCGATACAGGTTTATCCTAGTGAGGTTGAATACATTATATAATATTAATTGTACTCAATAGATAGTAAGTAGGTACCCAACTAGCGACATTAGTGACATGTTGTTTTGTATAATATTATGTATTTTTGTGTCATTTATGTCTGTCAAAAATGTGAATTTATTTAACCTCGATACAGGTTTATCCTAGTGAGTTAGAATACATTATTTTATATTAATTGTACTCAATAGGTAGTAAGTAGGTACCCAACTGGCGACATTAGTGACATGTTGTTTTGTATAATATTATGTATTTTTGTGTCATTTATGTCTGTCAAAAATGTGAATTTATTTAACCTCGATACAGGTTTCTCCTAGTGAGTTTGAATACATTATTTCATATTTATTGTACTCAATAGATAGTAAGTAGGTACCCAACTGGCGACATTAGTGACATGTTGTTTTGTATAATATTATGTATTTTTGTGTCATTTATGTCTGTCAAAAATGTGAATTTATTTATCCTCGATACAGGTTTATCCTAGTGAGGTTGAATACATTATATAATATTAATTGTACTCAATAGATAGTAAGTAGGTACCCAACTAGCGACATTAGTGACATGTTGTTTTGTATAATATTATGTATTTTTGTGTCATTTATGTCTGTCAAAAATGTGAATTTATTTATCCTCGATACAGGTTTATCCTAGTGAGGTTGAATACATTATATAATATTAATTGTACTCAATAGATAGTAAGTAGGTACCCAACTAGCGACATTAGTGACATGTTGTTTTGTATAATATTATGTATTTTTGTGTCATTTATGTGTGTCAAAAATGTGAATTTATTTATCCTCGATACAGGTTTATCCTAGTGAGGTTGAATACATTATATAATATTAATTGTACTCAATAGATAGTAAGTAGGTACCCAACTAGCGACATTAGTGACATGTTGTTTTGTATAATATTATGTATTTTTGTGTCATTTATGTCTGTCAAAAATGTGAATTTATTAATCCTCGATACAGGTTTATCCTAGTGAGTTAGAATACATTATTTTATATTAATTGTACTCAATAGATAGTAAGTAGGTACCCAACTGGCGACATTAGTGACATGTTGTTTTGTATAATATTATGTTTTTTTGTGTCATTTATGTCTGTCAAAAATGTGAATTTATTTAACCTCGATACAGGTTTATCCTAGTGAGGTTGAATACATTATATAATATTAATTGTACTCAATAGATAGTAAGTAGGTACCCAACTGGCGACATTAGTGACATGTTGTTTTGTATAATATTATGTATTTTTGTGTCATTTATGTCTGACAAAAATGTGAATTTATTTAACCTCGATACAGGTTTATCCTAGTGAGTTATAATACATTATTTTATATTAATTGTACTCAATAGATAGTAAGTAGGTACCCAACTGGCGACATTAGTGACATGTTGTTTTGTATAATATTATGTATTTTTGTGTCATTTATGTCTGTCAAAAATGTGAATTTATTTATCCTCGATACAGGTTTATCCTAGTGATGTTGAATACATTATATAATATTAATTGTACTCAATAGATAGTAAGTAGGTACCCAACTAGCGACATTAGTGACATGTTGTTTTGTATAATATTATGTATTTTTGTGTCATTTATGGCTGACAAAAATGTGAATTTATTTAACCTCGATACAGGTTTATCCTAGTGAGTTAGAATACATTATTTTATATTAATTGTACTCAATAGATAGTAAGTAGGTACCCAACTGGCGACATTAGTGACATGTTGTTTTGTATAATATTATGTATTTTTGTGTGATTTATGTCTGTCAAAAATGTGAATTTATTTATCCTCGATACAGGTTTATCCTAGTGAGGTTGAATACATTATATAATATTAATTGTACTCAATAGATAGTAAGTAGGTACCCAACTAGCGACATTAGTGACATGTTGTTTTGTATAATATTATGTATTTTTGTGTCATTTATGTGTGTCAAAAATGTGAATTTATTTATCCTCGATACAGGTTTATCCTAGTGAGGTTGAATACATTATATAATATTAATTGTACTCAATAGATAGTAAGTAGGTACCCAACTGGCGACATTAGTGACATGTTGTTTTGTATAATATTATGTATTTTTGTGTCATTTATGTCTGACAAAAATGTGAATTTATTTAACCTCGATACAGGTTTATCCTAGTGAGTTATAATACATTATTTTATATTAATTGTACTCAATAGATAGTAAGTAGGTACCCAACTGGCGACATTAGTGACATGTTGTTTTGTATAATATTATGTATTTTTGTGTCATTTATGTCTGTCAAAAATGTGAATTTATTTATCCTCGATACAGGTTTATCCTAGTGAGTTAGAATACATTATTTTATATTAATTGTACTCAATAGGTAGTAAGTAGGTACCCAACTGGCGACATTAGTGACATGTTGTTTTGCATAATATTATGTATTTTTATATCATTTATGTCTGTCAAAAATGTGAATTTATTTAACCTCGATACAGGTTTATCCTAGTGATGTTGAATACATTATATAATATTAATTGTACTCAATAGATAGTAAGTAGGTACCCAACTGGCGACATTAGTGACATGTTGTTTTGTATAATATAATGAATTTTTGTGTCATTTATGTCTGTCAAAAATGTGAATTTATTTATCCTCGATACAGGTTTATCCTAGTGAGGTTGAATACATTATATAATATTAATTGTACTCAATAGATAGTAAGTAGGTACCCAACTGGCGACATTAGTGACATGTTGTTTTGTATAATATTATGTATTTTTGTGTCATTTATGTCTGACAAAAATGTGAATTTATTTAACCTCGATACAGGTTTATCCTAGTGAGTTATAATACATTATTTTATATTAATTGTACTCAATAGATAGTAAGTAGGTACCCAACTGGCGACATTAGTGACATGTTGTTTTGTATAATATTATGTATTTTTGTGTCATTTATGTCTGTCAAAAATGTGAATTTATTTATCCTCGATACAGGTTTATCCTAGTGATGTTGAATACATTATATAATATTAATTGTACTCAATAGATAGTAAGTAGGTACCCAACTAGCGACATTAGTGACATGTTGTTTTGTATAATATTATGTATTTTTGTGTCATTTATGGCTGACAAAAATGTGAATTTATTTAACCTCGATACAGGTTTATCCTAGTGAGTTAGAATACATTATTTTATATTAATTGTACTCAATAGATAGTAAGTAGGTACCCAACTGGCGACATTAGTGACATGTTGTTTTGTATAATATTATGTATTTTTGTGTGATTTATGTCTGTCAAAAATGTGAATTTATTTATCCTCGATACAGGTTTATCCTAGTGAGGTTGAATACATTATATAATATTAATTGTACTCAATAGATAGTAAGTAGGTACCCAACTAGCAACATTAGTGACATGTTGTTTTGTATAATATTATGTATTTTTGTGTCATTTATGTGTGTCAAAAATGTGAATTTATTTATCCTCGATACAGGTTTATCCTAGTGAGGTTGAATACATTATATAATATTAATTGTACTCAATAGATAGTAAGTAGGTACCCAACTAGCGACATTAGTGACATGTTGTTTTGTATAATATTATGTATTTTTGTGTCATTTATGTCTGTCAAAAATGTGAATTTATTTAACCTCGATACAGGTTTATCCTAGTGAGTTAGAATACATTATTTTATATTAATTGTACTCAATAGGTAGTAAGTAGGTACCCAACTGGCGACATTAGTGACATGTTGTTTTGTATAATATTATGTATTTTTGTGTCATTTATGTCTGTCAAAAATGTGAATTTATTTAAGCTCGATACAGGTTTATCCTAGTGAGTTAGAATACATTGTTTTATATTAATTGTACTCAATAGATAGTAAGAAGGTACCAAACTGGCGACATTAGTGACATGTTGTTTTGTATAATATTATGTATTTTTGTGTCATTTATGTCTGTCAAAAATGTGAATTTATTTAACCTCGATACAGGTTTATCCTAGTGAGTTAGAATACATTATTTTATATTAATTGTACTCAATAGGTAGTAAGTAGGTACCCAACTGGCGACATTAGTGACATGTTGTTTTGTATAATATTATGTATTTTTGTGTCATTTATGTCTGTCAAAAATGTGAATTTATTTAACCTCGATACAGGTTTATCCTAGTGAGTTTGAATACATTATTTCATATTTATTGTACTCAATAGATAGTAAGTAGGTACCCAACTGGCGACATTAGTGACATGTTGTTTTGTATAATATTATGTATTTTTGTGTCATTTATGTCTGTCAAAAATGTGAATTTATTTATCCTCGATACAGGTTTATCCTAGTGAGGTTGAATACATTATATAATATTAATTGTACTCAATAGATAGTAAGTAGGTACCCAACTGGCGACATTAGTGACATGTTGTTTTGTATAATATTATGTATTTTTGTGTCATTTATGTCTGTCAAAAATGTGAATTTATTTAACCTCGATACAGGTTTATCCTAGTGATGTTGAATACATTATATAATATTAATTGTACTCAATAGATAGTAAGTAGGTACCCAACTGGGGACATTAGTGACATGTTGTTTTGTATAATATTATGTATTTTTGTGTCATTTATGTCTGTCAAAAATGTGAATTTATTTAACCTCGATACAGGTTTATCCTAGTGAGTTAGAATACATTATTTTATATTAATTGTACTCAATAGGTAGTAAGTAGGTACCCAACTGGCGACATTAGTGACATGTTGTTTTGTATAATATTATGTATTTTTGTGTCATTTATGTCTGTCAAAAATGTGAATTTATTTAACCTCGATACAGGTTTATCCTAGTGAGTTTGAATACATTATTTCATATTTATTGTACTCAATAGATAGTAAGTAGGTACCCAACTGGAGACATTAGTGACATGTTGTTTTGTATAATATTATGTATTTTTGTGTCATTTATGTCTGTCAAAAATGTGAATTTATTTAACCTCGATACAGGTTTATCCTAGTGAGTTTGAATACATTATTTCATATTAATTGTACTCAATAGATAGTATGTAGGTACCCAACTAGCGACATTAGTGACATGTTGTTTTGTATAATATTATGTATTTTTGTGTCATTTATGTCTGTCAAAAATGTGAATTTATTTAACCTCGATACAGGTTTATCCTAGTGAGTTAGAATACATTATTTTATATTAATTGTACTCAATAGGTAGTAAGTAGGTACCCAACTGGCGACATTAGTGACATGTTGTTTTGTATAATATTATGTATTTTTGTGTCATTTATGTCTGTCAAAAATGTGAATTTATTTAACCTCGATACAGGTTTCTCCTAGTGAGTTTGAATACATTATTTCATATTTATTGTACTCAATAGATAGTAAGTAGGTACCCAACTGGCGACATTAGTGACATGTTGTTTTGTATAATATTATGTATTTTTGTGTCATTTATGTCTGTCAAAAATGTGAATTTATTTATCCTCGATACAGGTTTATCCTAGTGAGGTTGAATAAATTATATAATATTAATTGTACTCAATAGATAGTAAGTAGGTACCCAACTAACGACATTAGTGACATGTTGTTTTGTATAATATTATGTATTTTTGTGTCATTTATGTCTGACAAAAATGTGAATTTATTTAACCTCGATACAGGTTTATCCTAGTGAGGTTGAATACATTATATAATATTAATTGTACTCAATAGATAGTAAGTAGGTACCCAACTAGCGACATTAGTGACATGTTGTTTTGTATAATATTATGTATTTTTGTGTCATTTATGTCTGTCAAAAATGTGAATTTATTTAACCTCGATACAGGTTTATCCTAGTGAGTTAGAATACATTGTTTTATATTAATTGTACTCAATAGATAGTAAGAAGGTACCAAACTGGCGACATTAGTGACATGTTGTTTTGTATAATATTATGTATTTTTGTGTCATTTATGTCTGTCAAAAATGTGAATTTATTTATCCTCGATACAGGTTTATCCTAGTGAGTTTGAATACATTATTTCATATTAATTGTACTCAATAGATAGTAAGTAGGTACCCAACTGGCGACATTAGTGACATGTTGTTTTGTATAATATTATGTATTTTTGTGTGATTTATGTCTGTCAAAAATGTGAATTTATTTATCCTCGACACAGGTTTATCCTAGTGAGGTTAAATACATTATATATTAATTGTACTCAATAGATAGTAAGTAGGTACCCAACTAGCGACATTAGTGACATGTTGTTTTGTATAATATTATGTATTTTTGTGTCATTTATGTGTGTCAAAAATGTGAATTTATTTATCCTCGATACAGGTTTATCCTAGTGAGGTTGAATACATTATATAATATTAATTGTACTCAATAGATAGTAAGTAGGTACCCAACTGGCGACATTAGTGACATGTTGTTTTGTATAATATAATGTATTTTTGTGTCATTTATGTCTGTCAAAAATGTGAATTTATTTATCCTCGATACAGGTTTATCCTAGTGAGGTTGAATACATTATTTCATATTAATTGTACTCAATAGATAGTAAGTAGGTACCCAACTGGCGACATTAGTGACATGTTGTTTTGTATAATATTATGTATTTTTGTGTCATTTATGTCTGTCAAAAATGTGAATTTATTTAACCTCGATACAGGTTTATCCTAGTGATGTTGAATACATTATATAATATTAATTGTACTCAATAGATAGTAAGTAGGTTCCCAACTGGCGACATTAGTGACATGTTGTTTTGTATAATATAATGAATTTTTGTGTCATTTATGTCTGTCAAAAATGTGAATTTATTTATCCTCGATACAGGTTTATCCTAGTGAGGTTGAATACATTATATAATATTAATTGTACTTAATAGATAGTAAGTAGGTACCCAACTGGCGACATTAGTGACATGTTGTTTTGTATAATATTATGTATTTTTGTGTCATTTATGTCTGTCAAAAATGTGAATTTATTTAACCTCGATACAGGTTTATCCTAGTGATGTTGAATACATTATATAATACTAGTTGCATGTAACACATGAGATCCAACTGTCGATAGCGATAGTATGTATAGTTGAAGAATATGTACCAAACTATAAACCCATAGATACAAATTATTGAATATTTTCAGATATTTTGTTTTCTATACAACATATGTAGGTATGTATGTCAAGATAGGATAGTATGGAGGAAGATCCTTTTTCCTACCCAGAATATGCAAATAGCATGATGGTTTGTATGTATGTTTGGAGATGAAGTATCAAACTATTAAGTCTTCTTACATATTGTGTATAGGCGACTGCCATACAAAATGTATGAAGCGATGTCGTCACTAAATTCAATTTTTAAAAAAATTGTTAAAAAAAAATTGAGATCTTCTACTACAATGTTAATATTTTTTATAGAAAATTAAATTATCTAGTTGGGGTGTTTCGGCTTTTTTCGATAATTGTAAAAGTTTTGGAAATATAGGCAGTTAAACTCATAAATTTATCATAAAAAAAATATTTTTCTTAATAAAAAATGTTTGAGAAACCCTGGAATTTTTTTGAAAAAAAACTAATTTGAGATTTTGTATTTGTCTATGTTTGTACCAATTTTCAGCGTTCTACCGTTTATGGTTTCTGAGATATATGGAAAAATAAAATAAAAATTCAAAAGTTGATAACCCCTGACTGAAACAAAAATTCAAAATTCCGAGTATAAAAGTTTTGTAGGCCTGTAACTGTTTATATATTCTGAAATTTTAGGCTCTGTAAATTGAGCGGATCAAAAGTTATAAGGGGGGGACGGACACACAGACACACACACACACAGACACACAGACACACACACACAGACACACGAAATGTTCTACTCCGAATTCTGAGTAAATCCGTGTATGGAACATATATGCTGCGAAGCCTCTAAGTTGGTGTTTTTTGACTTCAAAGTTGGAAAATCCATGAAAAAAGTAGACCTCTCCATACAATTCTCGCGTATTCTGGCTTGATACATTGTCGATATGTTAAGAGAACAAAGTTCTCCTGAACAAATCGACAGTTGGATTAATTGTACTCAATAGGTAGTAAGTAGGTACCCAACTGGCGACATTAGTGACATGTTGTTTTGTATAATATTATGTATTTTTGTGTCATTTATGTCTGTCAAAAATGTGAATTTATTTAACCTCGATACAGGTTTATCCTAGTGAGTTTGAATACATTATTTCATATTTATTGTACTCAATAGATAGTAAGTAGGTACCCAACTGGAGACATTAGTGACATGTTGTTTTGTATAATATTATGTATTTTTGTGTCATTTATGTCTGTCAAAAATGTGAATTTATTTAACTTCGATACAGGTTTATCCTAGTGATGTTGAATACATTATATAATATTAATTGTACTCAATAGATAGTAAGTAGGTACCCAACTGGCGACATTAGTGACATGTTGTTTTGTATAATATAATGAATTTTTGTGTCATTTATGTCTGTCAAAAATGTGAATTTATTTATCCTCGATACAGGTTTATCCTAGTGAGGTTGAATACATTATATAATATTAATTGTACTCAATAGATAGTAAGTAGGTACCCAACTGGCGACATTAGTGACATGTTGTTTTGTATAATATTATGTATTTTTGTGTCATTTATGTCTGTCAAAAATGTGAATTTATTTAACCTCGATACAGGTTTATCCTAGTGAGTTTGAATACATTATTTCATATTAATTGTACTCAATAGATAGTAAGTAGGTACCCAACTGGCGACATTAGTGACATGTTGTTTTGTATAATATTATGTATTTTTGTGTCATTTATGTCTGTCAAAAATGTGAATTTATTTATCCTCGATACAGGTTTATCCTAATGAGGTTGAATACATTATATAATATTAATTGTACTCAATAGATAGTAAGTAGGTACCCAACTAGCGACATTAGTGACATGTTGTTTTGTATAATATTATGTATTTTTGTGTCATTTATGTCTGTCAAAAATGTGAATTTATTTAACCTCGATACAGGTTTATCCTAGTGAGTTAGAATACATTATTTTATATTAATTGTACTCAATAGGTAGTAAGTAGGTACCCAACTGGCGACATTAGTGACATGTTGTTTTGTATAATATTATGTATTTTTGTGTCATTTATGTCTGTCAAAAATGTGAATTTATTTAACCTCGATACAGGTTTATCCTAGTGAGTTAGAATACATTGTTTTATATTAATTGTACTCAATAGATAGTAAGAAGGTACCAAACTGGCGACATTAGTGACATGTTGTTTTGTATAATATTATGTATTTTTGTGTCATTTATGTCTGTCAAAAATGTGAATTTATTTATCCTCGATACAGGTTTATCCTAGTGAGTTTGAATACATTATTTCATATTAATTGTACTCAATAGATAGTAAGTAGGTACCCAACTGGCGACATTAGTGACATGTTGTTTTGTATAATATTATGTATTTTTGTGTGATTTATGTCTGTCAAAAATGTGAATTTATTTATCCTCGACACAGGTTTATCCTAGTGAGGTTAAATACATTATATATTAATTGTACTCAATAGATAGTAAGTAGGTACCCAACTAGCGACATTAGTGACATGTTGTTTTGTATAATATTATGTATTTTTGTGTCATTTATGTGTGTCAAAAATGTGAATTTATTTATCCTCGATACAGGTTTATCCTAGTGAGGTTGAATACATTATATAATATTAATTGTACTCAATAGATAGTAAGTAGGTACCCAACTGGCGACATTAGTGACATGTTGTTTTGTATAATATAATGTATTTTTGTGTCATTTATGTCTGTCAAAAATGTGAATTTATTTATCCTCGATACAGGTTTATCCTAGTGAGGTTGAATACATTATTTCATATTAATTGTACTCAATAGATAGTAAGTAGGTACCCAACTGGCGACATTAGTGACATGTTGTTTTGTATAATATTATGTATTTTTGTGTCATTTATGTCTGTCAAAAATGTGAATTTATTTAACCTCGATACAGGTTTATCCTAGTGATGTTGAATACATTATATAATATTAATTGTACTCAATAGATAGTAAGTAGGTTCCCAACTGGCGACATTAGTGACATGTTGTTTTGTATAATATAATGAATTTTTGTGTCATTTATGTCTGTCAAAAATGTGAATTTATTTATCCTCGATACAGGTTTATCCTAGTGAGGTTGAATACATTATATAATATTAATTGTACTTAATAGATAGTAAGTAGGTACCCAACTGGCGACATTAGTGACATGTTGTTTTGTATAATATTATGTATTTTTGTGTCATTTATGTCTGTCAAAAATGTGAATTTATTTAACCTCGATACAGGTTTATCCTAGTGATGTTGAATACATTATATAATACTAGTTGCATGTAACACATGAGATCCAACTGTCGATAGCGATAGTATGTATAGTTGAAGAATATGTACCAAACTATAAACCCATAGATACAAATTATTGAATATTTTCAGATATTTTGTTTTCTATACAACATATGTAGGTATGTATGTCAAGATAGGATAGTATGGAGGAAGATCCTTTTTCCTACCCAGAATATGCAAATAGCATGATGGTTTGTATGTATGTTTGGAGATGAAGTATCAAACTATTAAGTCTTCTTACATATTGTGTATAGGCGACTGCCATACAAAATGTATGAAGCGATGTCGTCACTAAATTCAATTTTTAAAAAAATTGTTAAAAAAAAATTGAGATCTTCTACTACAATGTTAATATTTTTTATAGAAAATTAAATTATCTAGTTGGGGTGTTTCGGCTTTTTTCGATAATTGTAAAAGTTTTGGAAATATAGGCAGTTAAACTCATAAATTTATCATAAAAAAAATATTTTTCTTAATAAAAAATGTTTGAGAAACCCTGGAATTTTTTTGAAAAAAAACTAATTTGAGATTTTGTATTTGTCTATGTTTGTACCAATTTTCAGCGTTCTACCGTTTATGGTTTCTGAGATATATGGAAAAATAAAATAAAAATTCAAAAGTTGATAACCCCTGACTGAAACAAAAATTCAAAATTCCGAGTATAAAAGTTTTGTAGGCCTGTAACTGTTTATATATTCTGAAATTTTAGGCTCTGTAAATTGAGCGGATCAAAAGTTATAAGGGGGGGACGGACACACAGACACACACACACACAGACACACAGACACACACACACAGACACACGAAATGTTCTACTCCGAATTCTGAGTAAATCCGTGTATGGAACATATATGCTGCGAAGCCTCTAAGTTGGTGTTTTTTGACTTCAAAGTTGGAAAATCCATGAAAAAAGTAGACCTCTCCATACAATTCTCGCGTATTCTGGCTTGATACATTGTCGATATGTTAAGAGAACAAAGTTCTCCTGAACAAATCGACAGTTGGATTAATTGTACTCAATAGGTAGTAAGTAGGTACCCAACTGGCGACATTAGTGACATGTTGTTTTGTATAATATTATGTATTTTTGTGTCATTTATGTCTGTCAAAAATGTGAATTTATTTAACCTCGATACAGGTTTATCCTAGTGAGTTTGAATACATTATTTCATATTTATTGTACTCAATAGATAGTAAGTAGGTACCCAACTGGAGACATTAGTGACATGTTGTTTTGTATAATATTATGTATTTTTGTGTCATTTATGTCTGTCAAAAATGTGAATTTATTTAACTTCGATACAGGTTTATCCTAGTGATGTTGAATACATTATATAATATTAATTGTACTCAATAGATAGTAAGTAGGTACCCAACTGGCGACATTAGTGACATGTTGTTTTGTATAATATAATGAATTTTTGTGTCATTTATGTCTGTCAAAAATGTGAATTTATTTATCCTCGATACAGGTTTATCCTAGTGAGGTTGAATACATTATATAATATTAATTGTACTCAATAGATAGTAAGTAGGTACCCAACTGGCGACATTAGTGACATGTTGTTTTGTATAATATTATGTATTTTTGTGTCATTTATGTCTGTCAAAAATGTGAATTTATTTAACCTCGATACAGGTTTATCCTAGTGAGTTTGAATACATTATTTCATATTAATTGTACTCAATAGATAGTAAGTAGGTACCCAACTGGCGACATTAGTGACATGTTGTTTTGTATAATATTATGTATTTTTGTGTCATTTATGTCTGTCAAAAATGTGAATTTATTTATCCTCGATACAGGTTTATCCTAATGAGGTTGAATACATTATATAATATTAATTGTACTCAATAGATAGTAAGTAGGTACCCAACTAGCGACATTAGTGACATGTTGTTTTGTATAATATTATGTATTTTTGTGTCATTTATGTCTGTCAAAAATGTGAATTTATTTAACCTCGATACAGGTTTATCCTAGTGAGTTAGAATACATTATTTTATATTAATTGTACTCAATAGGTAGTAAGTAGGTACCCAACTGGCGACATTAGTGACATGTTGTTTTGTATAATATTATGTATTTTTGTGTCATTTATGTCTGTCAAAAATGTGAATTTATTTAACCTCGATACAGGTTTATCCTAGTGAGTTTGAATACATTATTTCATATTTATTGTACTCAATAGATAGTAAGTAGGTACCCAACTGGCGACATTAGTGACATGTTGTTTTGTATAATATTATGTATTTTTGTGTCATTTATGTCTGTCAAAAATGTGAATTTATTTATCCTCGATACAGGTTTATCCTAGTGAGGTTGAATACATTATATAATATTAATTGTACTCAATAGATAGTAAGTAGGTACCCAACTGGCGACATTAGTGACATGTTGTTTTGTATAATATTATGTATTTTTGTGTCATTTATGTCTGTCAAAAATGTGAATTTATTTAACCTCGATACAGGTTTATCCTAGTGATGTTGAATACATTATATAATATTAATTGTACTCAATAGATAGTAAGTAGGTACCCAACTGGGGACATTAGTGACATGTTGTTTTGTATAATATTATGTATTTTTGTGTCATTTATGTCTGTCAAAAATGTGAATTTATTTAACCTCGATACAGGTTTATCCTAGTGAGTTAGAATACATTATTTTATATTAATTGTACTCAATAGGTAGTAAGTAGGTACCCAACTGGCGACATTAGTGACATGTTGTTTTGTATAATATTATGTATTTTTGTGTCATTTATGTCTGTCAAAAATGTGAATTTATTTAACCTCGATACAGGTTTATCCTAGTGAGTTTGAATACATTATTTCATATTTATTGTACTCAATAGATAGTAAGTAGGTACCCAACTGGAGACATTAGTGACATGTTGTTTTGTATAATATTATGTATTTTTGTGTCATTTATGTCTGTCAAAAATGTGAATTTATTTAACCTCGATACAGGTTTATCCTAGTGAGTTTGAATACATTATTTCATATTAATTGTACTCAATAGATAGTAAGTAGGTACCCAACTAGCGACATTAGTGACATGTTGTTTTGTATAATATTATGTATTTTTGTGTCATTTATGTCTGTCAAAAATGTGAATTTATTTAACCTCGATACAGGTTTATCCTAGTGAGTTTGAATACATTATTTCATATTAATTGTACTCAATAGATAGTAAGTAGGTACCCAACTGGCGACATTAGTGACATGTTGTTTTGTATAATATTATGTATTTTTGTGTCATTTATGTCTGTCAAAAATGTGAATTTATTTATCCTCGATACAGGTTTATCCTAGTGAGGTGGAATACATTATATAATATTAATTGTACTCAATAGATAGTAAGTAGGTACCCAACTGGCGACATTAGTGACATGTTGTTTTGTATAATATTATGTATTTTTGTTTCATTTATGTCTGTCAAAAATGTGAATTTTTTTATCCTCGATACAGGTTTATCCTAGTGAGGTTGAATACATTATATAATATTAATTGTACTCAATAGATAGTAAGTAGGTACCCAACTAGCGACATTAGTGACATGTTGTTGTGTATAATATTATTTATTTTTGTGTCATTTATGTCTGTCAAAAATGTGAATTTATTTAACCTCGATACAGGTTTATCCTAGTGAGTTTGAATACATTATTTCATATTAATTGTACTCAATAGATAGTAAGTAGGTACCCAACTGGCGACATTAGTGACATGTTGTTTTGTATAATATTATGTATTTTTGTGTCATTTATGTCTGTCAAAAATGTGAATTTATTTAACTTCGATACAGGTTTATCCTAGTGATGTTGAATACATTATATAATATTAATTGTACTCAATAGATAGTAAGTAGGTACCCAACTGGCGACATTAGTGACATGTTGTTTTGTATAATATAATGAATTTTTGTGTCATTTATGTCTGTCAAAAATGTGAATTTATTTATCCTCGATACAGGTTTATCCTAGTGAGGTTGAATACATTATATAATATTAATTGTACTCAATAGATAGTAAGTAGGTACCCAACTGGCGACATTAGTGACATGTTGTTTTGTATAATATTATGTATTTTTGTGTCATTTATGTCTGTAGCGGGTGCAACCAGCCGAGTTGACCACCCACTTCAAGGAGTAGGGGGACGTCAGCCGGCTATTTAAGATCCTGCACATCGCGTTCCCGTCGTTCAGTTTAACCAAGGCCAGCGGTAGATCGTCACTCTGCTCGACTCACATTTCGATTCCGCGCATTCATCGATCTATTTTATTTAAACTATTTAATAGTCAATTATTGAAGTATATACCAATCTTGAATTATAATTAGAGTCAAACTATCAAATAAACACGTAAGTCAAATTCAAACTATTTTAATACCTGTCTGTAATATCAATTAATTTATATTTCATATGATAAATTTATAAATGTTTTATGGTGTGGCGTGGGTACCTCATTCTGCTGTGTAACGTTCTTTAATTAGCTTGCAACTAATTACCGAGTTACGCACGGCAGGATCGAGTACACACGCGACATCATTTCGCGTTGGATTTGGGGAACAGGCGACAGGTTATCACCTAGTGCCTTTCTAGACCGGAGCACCCTTCTGTAAATAAATAAATTAACATTAAAATCCAATTCCCAACCATAGCGCGAAAACTGGTGACCACCGAGCGTGCAGAACAGGTATATTTGTTGTGTAAAGATAATATTTGTAAGATAGTGTGTAAAACTGGTAAAGCCCCAGCTCTGTTGCAATTTTGTCGATTTTTAATTTGTGATAATAATTTTTTTGTGTAACAAACGATAATCTGTTATCAGGAACAAATTATAATATTCGTTCAATAACAATTATCTAGTCACTTTGCACATCCTAACTCATACGACAGAGATTAAAATTTTATTGAATAATAATTATTTCGGTTATTGGACCTGGTTAGACTGAACCCTACGGGTAACTTTAAACATGTAATAATTTAAATTCATAACCGTGCGCAGGCCCGTACACAGCGCATATTGTAAAAACCAAAAAATCGACGAAATAGATAAGTAAAGCATATAAATAGTTTGTAAGTATTAAACATACGCAGTAATAGTATGTTATCCCTAATTGTTATAAACCATTGAAAAAAACACATTTATAACGTAATTATAAGTATTATAATTAGTTATATTGTTGTATTCAAAACTTAAATATCGAAACTGGTATTGAATAAATATATGCTAAATAAATACCTACCAAAAATTGAAAAATATTTCCCTATGTTAATTGTAAAAATATATAATAATGTGTATTTATTTTTTTTTCATGACCTAATACTACACTAAAACGGACCAAAAAAAACTACCAAACGGAGGTAAAATAACGGAAGGAATACCAAAAAAAAATAAAGGAGATTTAAAAAAGATAAAAATATAAAAATAAAGAACCTAAAGAAGCATGTATTATGCGCAAAAACAGCACGCATAAAAAGATAAGTAAAAACCACATTTTATTATTTAAAAAAGCCAAAGTAAATTCATTTGCAGTAACATAAAATCATTGCAGAAATAAAAATAAAATATCTATCTAAAAATTCACGTAAAATCCTTATTTTTAAATACCTACAAGACAAATTATTAACCTGTAAAGTAAATACGTAGGTAAATAAATTTTAGTATTATTGCTTAAAAATAACGCATAAATGTTACACGGAATGTAAAATAAAATTATTGTCTAAAAAATGTCACAAAAAAAACTTGTTTACCATGACGCGCACATTTTTATCGCGATAATAAAAACATGTAACAAAATTAACCAAAAATATTATTTTTAATATTATTTTGCGGTAGTAAAAATATATCCAAAAAAAATATCCTGTAAAAAAAATTACAATAATAATATCTTCCCGAACATCAATCGGAATACATTATCTGATACCTACTTATGAAATAGGTAGAATCCTATAGTGTAAATTTAAAATATGTAACCGAGGTAATAATAATAAAAATATTCTCCACGAAAAAAATCACGAAATCGAAGCTCGAAACGAAACATTAAATATATTCGAAGTACATACAATAAACATATTCCATTGAGCGTACAGTGCCGTGCACATTTGAAACAAAAAATAAGAAAGATAATAAATGTAAATGTAACAAAAATATTTATTTTAAAATAAAATAGAAATATTATATCGAATAATAATAAAGTACGAACGCAGTCATATTAACAAAAGTATAAAAAAACGAATATTAAATACGAAATCATAACATAATTTAATAATCTATAGAAATATCGAGTAAACATCATCGAAAAATATATTCCACTCCGCGACATTGTACACCGCGACAATACCGGGTACGTAGGCGTAAAATACGAAATACCAAAATCTAACACCGCGACGAATCACGCATGAATCTAGGACTATTCGCCACCAACATTTGTTAGCCAGCGAAACGTAATATAATATATCTCATTGATAATATATACATAACTTGTACTTTTATTTCAGATTAAAAACGTTTAAACATTTATTCATTTTAAATTATTAAATCAAATATACATTTAAATTTAATAAGAAATTATATCCTATTTAAAAACAAAGCATTTAAATACTTTACGCTGACCATATTAAATAAAAAATAAATTATTTTTTTAAATTTTTTTTAAATATAGTTACCTAATCACAATAACAACAAACATATATACGTATAGGAACGTCCACAAACAAGAGACCTTATAAGCATCGAACAAAAATAAACTCTAAAAATATTTACAATTTACAATTCATACAATTAAAACAAAGCAACTTCAATTATAATATACTGATAATATCATAATAAATAAAACACAAAAAAATTATATTTTAGTTTAAAACAACTATAAAAATATTTTTATTTTTTATTTTCTTAAAAAAAATAGTTATAATTTTTTTTTATTTTTATTTATATTTATAAACTGTAATACAACTTGAAGAATATAACTCACATCAAATGTTATACGATAAAATGAACATCATGGACAAAGAAAATACAGAACAATCGTCACAAGACCAAGCAAATGAAATTTATTCAACAAACATCAAATTGCCAAGCGTATGGAGACATCAGATACAATTATGGTTTTTCACCATAGAAGCCCAATTTTCAAACGCAAGAATAACTAAGGATGAATCCAAATATAATCATGTATTAGCCGCATTAGATCCAGAAACCATGTCATGCGTCGCCGACGTCATACAATTTCCGCCAAGTATGGATAAATACAAAAACCTCAAACTCACACTTCTGAACCGTCTACAAGAGTCTGAAGAGAGAAGACTCACGCAATTACTCCATGGAATACAGTTAGGAGACAAGACACCATCAGAACTATTGCGAAGGATGAAAAGCCTAGCTGGACCAACATTAAATAACAACACGCTAATTACAAGATTATGGATAGAACGACTACCTCATCGTATACAAGAAATAATTTCAGCCATTAATACAGATGACGTCACAGTACTAGCCACAACAGCAGACAGAATAATGGAAGTCAACAGTAGAACTGACGTTCAAGCAGTAAACCTACCATCAACTTCTTCATTGAGCAACTCAGCAACAAGCAACCAAAGCACAGTAAACCTACTTTGTACAATGCAGCAACAAATACAAATGCTAACCGACAAAATAATAGGACTTGAAATTCAACAGAGGCAATCAAGACCATTCTACAGAAATAATCAACGCGACCATTCAAGATCAAGATCCACAAGCCCAAATAGATATCAAAAATATAATAATAATAATAATTATAATCGGCAAAACAAACGCAATTTTAAATACAATTATAATAACAATAACTTCCAACAAATGTCAAATAATAATAATAATAACAACTACCAGCAAACGCGTAATAATAATAACGATAACGTCAAGCCGCTGGATATATGTATACCACATCAAAAATATGGAAGTCAAGCAAAATACTGTCGACAGCCTTGCACCTATAACCATCCGGAAAACTAAAAATGCGACAGGTGTGTGAGACAACACCGTCGCAAATGAAGCATCGTCTCTTTCTACCAGATATAATCACGGGCGTGCAATACCTTATCGACACAGGAGCCGAAATAAGCATCATACCAAGATACCTAAAAAACGACAAGGCAACCATCGCTACAGACAGTATCATCACTCCTATTTACGCAGCAAATGGAACAATAATACCTTCATATGGACACCGAATCATCAACTTAAATCTCGGATTACGCCGGAATCACAAATGGAAATTTATAGTCGCCGACGTAACCAAGCCGATCATAGGGGCAGATTTCTTAACCAATTA
Source organism: Molanna angustata (assembly GCA_963576475.1). Classification (NCBI taxonomy): domain Eukaryota; kingdom Metazoa; phylum Arthropoda; class Insecta; order Trichoptera; family Molannidae; genus Molanna; species Molanna angustata. The sequence continues at coordinate 20,951,759 of OY754983.1, read as the reverse complement.
TGATATATTGGTGGACTTAAAAAGAAAATTACTCATTGATAAAAAAACAGGGTTGACAAGCAAAGGAACCGTCTATAGAACAAGTGTTATAGACATAGCAACGGTACAGTCAACATCAAAATTCCAAAAAATTATACGAAAATACCCAAGTTTAACAAGAGCAGATATGGCACAAAAAGGATCAAAAACAAATATTACTCATCACATTCAAACCAGAGGACCACCCGTCACAACCAAAATGAGAAGGCTCAACCCATTACAATTAGAAATAGCAAAAAAGGAATTCGCATATATGATCGAACAGGGAATATGTCGCCCTTCGAAAAGCAATTGGTCAAGCCCTTTGCATATGGTAAAAAAACCAGATGGAAATTATAGAATGTGTGGAGATTACCGACGCCTAAATTCAATAACAAAACCGGACAAGTACCCGATTCCACAACTTCAAGACTTCTCACATAAACTACACGATGCAAAAATATTCACTAAAATAGACCTCTCAAGAGCATATAACCAAATAAACATGGAAGAAGAAGACATCCAAAAAACCGCCCTACTAACGCCATTTGGACTGTATGAATTCACGAAAATGCCACCAGGACTGTCCAACGCCGCACAAACATTTCAACGACATATACATAACATAACAAGGGACCTAGAATACGTCTTCACGTACATTGATGACATTCTGGTCGCCTCCAGAAACATAAACGAGCATGAGAAGCATCTCGACAAACTTTTCGAAAGATTATCCGAAAACGGATTAATTATCAACCAGGATAAATGCAAATTCGGCGTAGAAGAAGTACACTTTTTGGGTTACCGAATCAACAAAAACGGAAGTACACCAATACCAGAAAAAGTGGAAGCAATAATAAAAATTGAACCCCCAAAGGACGCAAAAGGACTCCGACGTTTCATGGGCATGCTAAATTTTTATAGAAAATTTTTGCCAAACGCAGCCGAAACGCAAAAAATATTATTCGATCAATTAAAAGGGTACACCAAAAATGACAAAAGAAAACTACAATGGACAACTGAATTAAAAAAAGCGTTCGACAAATGTAAGCAAGATTTGACACAAGCCGCACTACTCGTACACATAAACTCCTCGGCAGAGATAGCAATAATGGTCGACGCATCAGATCACGCCATGGGCGCAGCACTTCAACAAAAAACGGATAACAGCTGGCAACCTATATCATTTTTCTCCAGAAAATTTAATAGCGCACAAGAAAAGTACAGTACGTATGACCGAGAACTCACCGCCATCTACGAGGCGATTAAATATTTCAGACCACAAATAGAAGGAAGAAACTTTGTAATAATCACCGACCACAAACCGTTAATTTTCGCCTTTAATAAAATCAAGCTCAACTCTCCTAGACAAGAAAGACAGCTGGATTATATAAGTCAATTCACCACGCGCATCAAACACATATCAGGCGAAGAAAACATAGTCGCAGATACTCTATCAAGAATCGAAGAGATAGAAATAACATCAAACATCGACTATATTAAAATGGCAAGAGAACAACTCACAGACAAAGAGCTCAAGAAAATGCAGGAAAATTCATCTCTATCACTAAAGAAAATCTCAATACCTAACACTAACAAAATGTTATGGTGTGACATCTCAACCAACACGTTACGACCATATGTACCAATCACAATGCGAGAAGAAGTAATAATATCAGTACATAAATTAAGTCACCCCGGAGTAAAAACAACAGCAAAGTTATTAAAACATAAATATATTTGGCCAAACATTGACAAAACAGTAAAAAATGTCGTGAACAACTGCATCGAATGCCAAACTTCGAAAATTCATCGCCACACTGTAACACCTTTGAAACAATACAAACAAGTATCATTGGACAGACTCAAACCAGCATTCTTCCTGAACGAGAACACAGACTACGGCGTAGAACCAAGCAGTAGACACACCACCTCTACAGAACAGAGATGGACGTCCACGCCACAGACGCACCAAGCCACTACGCCAGATGACACTTCAGATGACACTTCAGATGACACTCCAGATGCCACCCCAGAACGGCAACCACATACAACCACTAGAGCCGGAAGACGAGTATATTTCCCGGAGCGATTCACCAGCTACAAATATTTCTAAGCTGAGTAATTTTTAATCATTTTTATAACCTGAATAATTTCTATTTTTAATTTTTGTGTAATTGTAATATGTATTCAATATAGATAAAAAATTTGGTCAATATGCAACTAATATTTGAATATAAAATCTTATAAAATTCCAACTTGACCAAATCAAAATAAGAAAATGCTGTATAATAAGAAAATGCTGTATACTAAGAAAATGCTGTATAGAAATGTAAATTTAATTGTAATTTTATCTTCTTGTTCAAATTACAGTACATATAAAAAAGTACATTGAACAAGTTAATATAAACAATATTTTTTTTTTTTAGAAATGTATAAGTATAGAAATAAGAACATGATAAATATATGACCTCTAAATTTTTATTAGTAAAATAAACTGCTATATATATATATATGTAATGCCATTTCAGGTAACCAATATAAAATTTCTTTGTATTTAAAAAAAAACACATGTCATTGTTACAGACAATCAGAGGAAATGCTGAGGAACGGACCAGGGTGGCGCTATCCAGCTGGCAGGGGGGTGATGTAGCGGGTGCAACCAGCCGAGTTGACCACCCACTTTAAGGAGTAGGGGGACGTCAGCCGGCTATTTAAGATCCTGCACATCGCGTTCCCGTCGTTCAGTTTAACCAAGGCCAGCGGTAGATCGTCACTCTGCTCGACTCACATTTCGATTCCGCGCATTCATCGATCTATTTTATTTAAACTATTTAATAGTCAATTATTGAAGTATATACCAATCTTGAATTATAATTAGAGTCAAACTATCAAATAAACACGTAAGTCAAATTCAAACTATTTTAATACCTGTCTGTAATATCAATTAATTTATATTTCATATGATAAATTTATAAATGTTTTATGGTGTGGCGTGGGTACCTCATTCTGCTGTGTAACGTTCTTTAATTAGCTTGCAACTAATTACCGAGTTACGCACGGCAGGATCGAGTACACACGCGACATCATTTCGCGTTGGATTTGGGGAACAGGCGACAGGTTATCACCTAGTGCCTTTCTAGACCGGAGCACCCTTCTGTAAATAAATAAATTAACATTAAAATCCAATTCCCAACCTAGCGCGAAATGTCTGTCAAAAATGTGAATTTATTTAACCTCGATACAGGTTTATCCTAGTGAGTTTGAATACATTATTTCATATTAATTGTACTCAATAGATAGTAAGTAGGTACCCAACTGGCGACATTAGTGACATGTTGTTTTGTATAATATTATGTATTTTTGTGTCATTTATGTCTGTCAAAAATGTGAATTTATTTATCCTCGATACAGGTTTATCCTAGTGAGGTTGAATACATTATATAATATTTATTGTACTCAATAGATAGTAAGTAGGTACCCAACTAGCGACATTAGTGACATGTTGTTATGTATAATATTATGTATTTTTGTTTCATTTATGTCTGTCAAAAATGTGAATTTATTTAACCTCGATACAGGTTTATCCTAGTGAGTTTGAATACATTATTTCATATTAATTGTACTCAATAGATAGTAAGTAGGTACCCAACTGGCGACATTAGTGACATGTTGTTTTGTATAATATTATGTATTTTTGTGTCATTTATGTCTGTCAAAAATGTGAATTTATTTAACCTCGATACAGGTTTATCCTAGTGAGTTTGAATACATTATTTCATATTAATTTTACTCAATAGATAGTAAGTAGGTACCCAACTGGCGACATTAGTGACATGTTGTTTTGTATAATATTATGTATTTTTGTGTCATTTATGTCTGTCAAAAATGTGAATTTATTTAACCTCGATACAGGTTTATCCTAGTGATGTTGAATACATTATATAATATTAATTGTACTCAATAGATAGTAAGTAGGTACCCAACTAGCGACATTAGTGACATGTTGTTGTGTATAATATTATGTATTTTTGTGTCATTTATGTCTGTCAAAAATGTGAATTTATTTAACCTCGATACAGGTTTATCCTAGTGATTTTGAATACATTATATAATATTAATTGTACTCAATAGATAGTAAGTAGGTACCCAACTGGCGACATTAGTGACATGTTGTTTTGTATAATATTATGTATTTTTGTGTCATTTAAGTGTGTCAAAAATGTGAATTAATTTAACCTCGATACAGGTTTATCGAAGTGAGGTTGAATACATTATATAATATTAATTGTACTCAATAGATGGTAAGTAGGTACCCAACTGGCGATATTAGTGACATGTTGTTTTGTATAATATAATGAATTTTTGTGTCATTTATGTCTGTCAAAAATGTGAATTTATTTAACCTGGATACAGGTTTATCCTAGTGATGTTGAATACATTATATAATATTAATTGTACTCAATAGATAGTAAGCAGGTACCCAACTGGCGACATTAGTGACATGTTGTTTTGTATAATATAATGTATTTTTGTGTCATTTATGTCTGTCAAAAATGTGAATTTATTTATCCTCGATACAGGTTTATTCTAGTGAGGTTGAATACATTATTTCATATTAATTGTACTCAATAGATAGTAAGTAGGTACCCAACTGGCGACATTAGTGACATGTTGTTTTGTATAATATTATGTATTTTTGTGTCATTTATGTCTGTCAAAAATGTGAATTTATTTAACCTCGATACAGGTTTATCCTAGTGATGTTGAATACATTATATAATATTAATTGTACTCAATAGATAGTAAGTAGGTACCCAACTGGGGACATTAGTGACATGTTGTTTTGTATAATATTATGTATTTTTGTGTCATTTATGTCCGTCAAAAATGTGAATTTATTTAACCTCGATACAGGTTTATCCTAGTGAGTTAGAATACATTATTTTATATTAATTGTACTCAATAGGTAGTAAGTAGGTACCCAACTGGCGACATTAGTGACATGTTGTTTTGTATAATATTATGTATTTTTGTGTCATTTATGTCTGTCAAAAATGTGAATTTATTTAACCTCGATACAGGTTTATCCTAGTGAGTTTGAATACATTATTTCATATTTATTGTACTCAATAGATAGTAAGTAGGTACCCAACTGGAGACATTAGTGACATGTTGTTTTGTATAATATTATGTATTTTTGTGTCATTTATGTCTGTCAAAAATGTGAATTTATTTAACTTCGATACAGGTTTATCCTAGTGATGTTGAATACATTATATAATATTAATTGTACTCAATAGATAGTAAGTAGGTACCCAACTGGCGACATTAGTGACATGTTGTTTTGTATAATATAATGAATTTTTGTGTCATTTATGTCTGTCAAAAATGTGAATTTATTTATCCTCGATACAGGTTTATCCTAGTGAGGTTGAATACATTATATAATATTAATTGTACTCAATAGATAGTAAGTAGGTACCCAACTGGCGACATTAGTGACATGTTGTTTTGTATAATATTATGTATTTTTGTGTCATTTATGTCTGTCAAAAATGTGAATTTATTTAACCTCGATACAGGTTTATCCTAGTGAGTTTGAATACATTATTTCATATTAATTGTACTCAATAGATAGTAAGTAGGTACCCAACTGGCGACATTTGTGACATGTTGTTTTGTATAATATTATGTATTTTTGTGTCATTTATGTCTGTCAAAAATGTGAATTTATTTATCCTCGATACAGGTTTATCCTAGTGAGGTTGAATACATTATATAATATTAATTGTACTCCATAGATAGTAAGTAGGTACCCAACTGGCGACATTAGTGACATGTTGTTTTGTATAATATTATGTATTTTTGTGTCATTTATGTCTGACAAAAATGTGAATTTATTTATCCTCGATACAGGTTTATCCTAGTGAGGTTGAATACATTATATAATATTAATTGTACTCAATAGATAGTAAGTAGGTACCCAACTAGCGACATTAGTGACATGTTGTTGTGTATAATATTATGTATTTTTGTTTCATTTATGTCTGTAAAAAATGTGAATTTATTTAACCTCGATACAGGTTTATCCTAGTGAGTTTGAATACATTATTTCATACTAGTTGCATGTAACACATGAGATCCAACTGTCGATAGCGATAGTATCTATAGTTGAAGAATATGTACCAAACTATAAACCCATAGATACAAATTATTGAATATTTTCAGATATTTGGTTTTCTATACAACATATATTATGTAGGTATGTATGTCAAGATAGGATAGTATGGAGGAAGTTCCTTTTTTCCTACCCAGAATATGAAAATAGCATGATGGTATGTATGTTTGGAGATGAAGTATCAAACTATTAAGTCTTCTTACATATTGTGTATAGGCGACTGCCATACAAAATGTATGAAGCGATGTCGTCACTAAATTCAATTTTTAAAAAAATTGTTAAAAAAAATTGAGATCTTCTACTACAATGTTAATATTTTTTATAGAAAATTAAAATATCTAGTTGGGGTGTTTCGGCTTTTTTCGATAATTGTATAAGTTTTGGAAATATAGGCAGTTAAACTCATAAATTTATCATAAAAAAAATATTTTTCTTAATAAAAAATGTTTGAGAAACCCTGGAATTTTTTTGGAAAAAATTATTTGAGATTTTTTATTTTTCTATGTTTGTACCAATTTTCAGCGTTCTAGCTCGTATGGTTTCTGAGATATATGGAAAAATAAAATAAAAATTCAAAAGTTGATAACCCCTGACTGAAATAAAAATTCAAAATTCCGAGTATAAAAGTTTTGTAGGCCTATAACTGTTTATACATTCTGAAATTTTGGGCTCTGTAAATTGAGCGGATCAAAAGTTATAAGGGGGGGACGGACACACACACAGACACACACACAGACACACAGACACACGAAATGTTCTACTCCGAATTCTGAGTAAATCCGTGTATGGAACATATATGCTGCGAAGCCTCTAAGTTGGTGTTTTTTGACTTCAAAGTTGGAAAAGCCGTGAAAAAAGTAGACCTCTCCATACAATTCTCGCGTATTCTGGCTTGATACATTGTCGATATGTTAAGAGAACAAAGTTCTCCTGAACAAATCGACAGTTGGATTAATTGTACTCAATAGATAGTAAGTAGGGTACCCAACTGGCGACATTAGTGACATGTTGTTTTGTATACTAGTTGCATGTAACACATGAGATCCAACTGTCGATAGCGATAGTATGTATAGTTGAAGAATATGTACCAAACTATAAACCCATAGATACAAATTATTGAATATTTTCAGATATTTTGTTTTCTATACAACATATGTAGGTATGTATGTCAAGATAGGATAGTATGGAGGAAGATCCTTTTTCCTACCCAGAATATGCAAATAGCATGATGTATGTATGTTTGGAGATGAAGTATCAAACTATTAAGTCTTCTTACATATTGTGTATAGGCGACTGCCATACAAAATGTATGAAGCGATGTCGTCACTAAATTCAATTTTTAAACAATCGTTTTCGTTTCCGTTTCCGTTTCCGTTTCCTTTTTCTCTATCTCTATCTCTATCTCTATCTCTATCTCTATCTCTATCTCTATCTCTATCTCTATCTCTATCTCTATCTCTATCTCTATCACTATCTCTATCTCTATCTCTATCTCTATCTCTATCTCTATCTCTATCTCTATCTCTATCTCTATCTCTATCTCTATCTCTATCTCTATCTCTATCTCTATCTCTATCTCTATCTCTATTTCTATCTCTATCTCTTTCTCTTTCTCTTTCTCTTTCTCTGTCTCTGTCTCTGTCTCTGTCTCTGTCTCTGTCTCTGTCTCTGTCTTTATCTTTATCTTTATCTTTATCTTTATCTTTATCTTTTTCGTTTTCTTTTCATTTCATTTCATTTCATTTCATTTATCGTTTATCTGAAAAAAAAATTAAGGGCCAAATTCGAAAATATTATCATCCTCCTCATCACACCCGGAACAGGCTTCATGCGTCCATCGTTTACAACTAGTGCACAGAATCCAACCATCTTCACGATTTGACTAAGACAGGCAGTATAGTGTTTAAAAGTATCGGGGCAAAGCTGGTTGTAACCCAGATAATCCTGAAACTATTTTTTTCGAAAATTCGTGATTTTCGAATATATGGTAATTTGTGATGAAAAATTAAGTCCTAGAAGAAAAAAACAAAAATGTTGTTTTTTTATTATTTTTATGCAAAAAGAGAAGTGTACGATTATTCGAACATTAACCACCTATTACGGTATTCATCATGAAAAAGTTAAGATTTTTTTTAGATATAAAATAAACAATATATTGGACACTGGCGGACTTATTTCCATTAGGCAATTTCTTCTTCTCCAACCAACCAGATTACAAAGTATTACAAAATTATTCTTTACCCTTATACGTTTGGAGTACGAAGAGATTTCTCACAGCAAAACTATCGAATCAGTGTACAAGTGATGAAGGCGTTTCCGTTTCCGTTTCCGTTTCCGTTTCCGTTTCCGTTTCCGTTTCCGTTTCCGTTTCCGTTTCCGTTTCCGTTTCCGTTTCCGTTTCCGTTTCCGTTTCCGTTTCCGTTTCCGTTTCCGTTTCCGTTTCCGTTTCCGTTTCCGTTTCCGTTTCCGTTTCCGTTTCCGTTTTCGTTTTCGTTTTCGTTTTCGTTTTCGTTTCCGTTTCCGTTTCCGTTTCCGTTTCCGTTTCCGTTTCCGCTTCCGCTTCCGCTTCCGCTTCCGCTTCCGCTTCCGTTTCCGTTTCCGTTTCCGTTTCCGTTTTCGTTTTCGTTTTCGTTTTCGTTTCCGTTTCCGTTTCCTTTTTCTTTTTCTTTTGAAATAGTAATCAGGGCAAAACTTACCGTTACCGTTACCGTTACCGTTACCGTTACTGCTTCCGCTTCCGCTTCCGTTTCCGTTTCCGTTTCCGTTTCCGTTTCCGTTTCCGCTTCCGCTTCCGCTTCCGCTTCCGTTTCCGTTTCCGTTTCCGTTTCCGTTTTCGTTTTCGTTTTCGTTTCCTTTTTCTTTTTCTTTTGAAATAGTTAATCAGGGCAAAACTTACCGTTACCGTTACCGTTACCGTTACTGCTTCCGCTTCCGCTTCCGCTTCCGTTTCCGTTTCCGTTTCCGCTTCCGTTTCCGTTTCCGTTTCCGTTTCCGTTTCCGTTTCCGTTTCCGTTTTCGTTTTCGTTTTCGTTTTCGTTTTCGTTTTCGTTTCCGTTTTCGTTTCCGTTTCCGTTTTCGTTTTCGTTTTCGTTTCCGTTTCCGTTTCCGTTTCCGTTTCCTTTTTCTTTTTCTTTTTCTTTTGAAATAGTTAATCAGGGCAAAACTTACCGTTACCGTTACCGTTACTGCTTCCGCTTCCGTTTCCGTTTCCGTTTCCGTTTTCGTTTTCGTTTTCGTTTCCGTTTCCGTTTTAGTTTCCGTTTCCGTTTTAGTTTCCGTTTCCGTTTCCGTTTCCGTTTCCTTTTTCTTTTTCTTTTTCTTTTTCTTTATCTTTATCTTTATCTTTATCTTTATCTTTTTCGTTTTCTTTTCATTTCATTTCATTTCATTTTATCGTTTATATGAAAAAAAATTAAGGGCCAAATTCGAAAATATTATCATCCTCCTCATCACACCCGGAACAGGCTTCATGCGTCCATCGTTTACAACTAGTGCACTGAATCCAACCATCTTCCCGATTTGACTAAGACCACATCTCCTGGCAGTATAGTGTTTAAAAGTATCGGGGCAAAGCTGGTTGTTGAAGGTAGGTTTATAAACTTGAAATAGTGTTTAAAGTATCAGGGCAAAGCTGTTCTTACTTTCCTGTATTTGATGTCTGATTTTCATGAATATACTCCTGTTTTGACTCTCCTCTATTATATGTCTCTTTCTCTTGATGGCTTGTTGTGTTTCAGAAATAGTAAGAGCTACGTCTGATTTGTCTGCACAGTCTGGAGCAATGAAATCACAGTCTTTGAAGATGTGGTGATCTAATGGTTCTTTCACATATTAACAAAAACTTCTTATAGCTTTTTCCATCGCATCAGGGTCTATGCGTATTTAACATGTCTTAAATGAAATATTTCGAATAATGACACAAATACTACTAAAGCGGGTAAAGTAGCCTACCAAGTCACTTAAAGAACATCTAAAAAAGTCAAAACTAAATGGCGTATTCAAAAAATCACACAATACAAGTTATTTATTTCACACAATAACGATCGAACAGCAAATAATAACAAAATAAAAAAACGTGTAATTTTCAGAACAAATTACGATTCTTTGAAGTGTGTCAAAATCACAAAGAAAAAAAAATGTATGGAGTCATCTTCATGGCTAAATGGGTCGGATTGAATGTTTTGAATATCGAAATGGATGGTAGCCAATACAAATTTTTGTATAATACAATGCATTACAAAAACATATTTATTTAAAGCTATTGAAATTACATTTTTTCTGTAAAATAGTATAACCGTCATTTTTTGAGGGCGCTGTCTTCTTTCGATCTACAAACTGTTATTTAATTTTTATAAAAACTAGTTGCATGTAACACATGAAATCCAACTGTCGATAGCGATGGTATGTATAGTTGAAGAATAAGAATCAAACTGTAAACCCATAAATCCAAATTATTGAAAATTTTAACATATGTTGGTATGTATGTCAAGATATGACAGTATGGAGGTCAGTCCTCTTTTCCTACCCGGCATATGAAAACAGCAAGATGGTTCTGTATGTATGTTTGGATATTAAGTACCTATCAAACTATTAAGTCTTCTTACATATTGTGTATAAGCGACTGCCATACAAATTGTATGAAGCAATGTCGTCACTAAATTCATTTTTTATAAAAATTGTTTAAAAAAATTTGGGATGTGCTTATACAATGTTAATATTTTTTATAGAAAATTAAATTATCTAGTTGGGGTGTTTCAGCTTTTTTCGATATTTTTAAAAACTTTGGCAGTTAAACTCATAAATTTATCATAAAAAAAAATATTTTTTTAATAAAAAATGTTTGAGAAACCCCGAAAAGTGTTTGAAATTTTGTATTTATCTATGTTTATAGCAATTTTCAGCGTTCAAACTTTTATGGTTTCTTAGATAATATATATGGAAAAATTAACCAAAATTTTAAAAGTTGATAACCCCTGACTGAAACAAAATATAAATTTTTCTGAGTATATATTTTTTGTAAGCCTATAACTGTTTATATATTCTGAAATTTTGGGCTCTGTAAATTGAGCGGATCAAAAGTTATAAGGGGGGGGACAGACAGACACACACACAGACACACACACACACACACACCCTCACACACACACACAGACACACAAAACTCACATTAAATGTTCTACTCCGAATTCTGAGTAAATCCATGTACAGGAACATATATGCTGCGAGGCCTCTAGTTCGTGTTATTAGCATGCAAAAAGTCCACTACACCATACAAAATTTTCCTTCGTACACGCATCTTGGCTTAATAATGTCGATTAATTCAGAGAATTGAATTCTCATGAACGAATCGACAGTTGGAATATATTTAAATGTAAGGTTATAATATCAACAAGGTAACTAATACAGGTTTACAAGAAACATACAAGACAAACAAAATAATAGAACCGTATACCTACAGCTTATAACCGCCGTAGCACAGTTGGTAAGCCGTTCGGTTTCTGTGCGGGCGTCCTGGGTTCGATTCCCAGCAGAGGAAAAAAATATTTTAATTCATTTCTCATGCAAATATTGCTTCTTAGGGCTGTAAACACTGGTTAGTTGAAAGAAATTGCCATACGGCAATTGACTCACCACTTGCGCAAGGCGCAAGGAAGTGTTTATATTATTATTATTAATAAAAAAATAAATATATAAACTAGTTGCATGTAACACATGAGATCCAACTGTCGACAGCGATAGTATGTATAGTTGAAGAATAAGTACCAAACCCATAAATACAATTATTTATTATTTTATGATATTTAGTTTTCTATACAACACATGTACCTAGGTAGTCAAGATAGGATAGTATGGAGGTCAGTCTTTTTTTCCTACCCGGAATATGAAAACAGCATGATGGTATATGTATATTGTATGTTTAGAGATGAAGTATCAAACTATTAAGTCTTCTTTGATATTGTGTATAGGTGACTACCATACAAATTGTATGAAGCGATGTCGTCACTAAATTCAATTTTTATAAAAATTGTTAAAAAAAATTTGAGATGTACTGCTACAATGTTAATATTTTTTATATAAAATTAAATTATCTAGTTGTGGTGTTTCGGCTTTTTTCGATATTTAAAAAAAATGGAAATATAGGCAGTTAAACTCATAAATTTATCATAAAAAAAATACTTTTCTTAATAAAAAATGTTTGAGAAACCCTAGAATTTTTTTGAAAACACTAATTTGTCTATTTGTATTTGTCTATGTTTATACCAATTTTCAGCGTTCTAGCTTTTATGGTTTCTGAGATATAGGGAAAAATAAAATAAAAATTCAAAAGTTGATAACCCCTGACTGAAACAAAAATTCAAAATTCCGAGTATAAAAGTTTTGTAGGACTGTAACTGTTTATATATTCTGAAATTTTAGGCTCTGTAAATTGAGCGGATCAAAAGTTATAAGGGGGGGACGGACACACACACACACACACAGACATACACACACACACACACACACACACACACACACACACACACACACACACACACACACACACACACACACACAGACACACACACACACACACACACAGACACACGAAATGTTCTACTCCGAATTCTGAGTAAATCCGTGTATGGAACATATATGCTGCGAAGCCTCTAAGTTGGTGTTTTTTGACTTCAAAGTTGGAAAAGCCGTGAAAAAAGTAGACCTCTCCATACAATTCTCGCGTATTCTGGCTTGATACATTGTCGATATGTTAAGAGAACAAAGTTCTCCTGAACAAATCGACAGTTGGATTATATTTTCATAGAACTAGTTGCATGTAACACATGAGATCCAACTGTCGATAGCGATAGTATGTATAGTTGAAGAATATGTACCAAACTATAAACCCATAGATACAAATTATTGAATATTTTCAGATATTTTGTTTTCTATACAACATATGTAGGTATGTATGTCAAGATAGGATAGTATGGAGGAAGATCCTTTTTCCTACCCAGAATATGCAAATAGCATGATGGTTTGTATGTATGTTTGGAGATGAAGTATCAAACTATTAAGTCTTCTTACATATTGTGTATAGGCGACTGCCATACAAAATGTATGAAGCGATGTCGTCACTAAATTCAATTTTTAAAAAAATTGTTTAAAAAAAATTGAGATCTTCTACTACAATGTTAATATTTTTTATAGAAAATTAAATTATCTAGTTGGGGTGTTTCAGCTTTTTTCGATAATTGTAAAAGTTTTGGAAATATAGGCAGTTAAACTCATAAATTTATCATAAAAAAAATATTTTTCTTAATAAAAAATGTTTGAGAAACCCTGGAATTTTTTTGAAAAAACTAATTTGAGATTTTGTATTTGTCTATGTTTGTACCAATTTTCAGCGTTCTACCGTTTAAGGTTTCAGAGATATATGGAAAAATAAAATAAAAATTCAAAAGTTGATAACCCCTGACTGAAACAAAAATTCAAAATTCCGAGTATAAAAGTTTTGTAGGCCTGTAACTGTTTATATATTCTGAAATTTTAGGCTCTGTAAATTGAGCGGATCAAAAGTTATAAGGGGGGGACGGACACACAGACACACACACAGACACACACACACACAGACACACACACAGACACACACACACACAGACACACGAAATGTTCTACTCCGAATTCTGAGTAAATCCGTGTATGGAACATATATGCTGCGAAGCCTCTAAGTTGGTGTTTTTTGACTTCAAAGTTGGAAAAGCCGTGAAAAAAGTAGACCTCTCCATACAATTCTCGCGTATTCTGGCTTGATACATTGTCGATATGTTAAGAGAACAAAGTTCTCCTGAACAAATCGACAGTTGGACTATTAGTGAGTGCAGAACCTGCCTAATTTATGTTCCTATTTTATAACTAGTTGCATGTAACACATGAGATCCAACTGTCGATAGCGATAGTATGTATAGTTGAAGAATATGTACCAAACTATAAACCCATAGATACAAATTATTGAATATTTTCAGATATTTTGTTTTCTATACAACATATGTAGGTATGTATGTCAAGATAGGATAGTATGGAAGAAGATCCTTTTTCCTACCCAGAATATGCAAATTGCATGATGGTATGTATGTATGTTTGGAGATGAAGTAACAAACTATTAAGTCTTCTTACATATTGTGTATAGGCGACTGCCATACAAAATGTATGAAGCGATGTCGTCACTAAATTCAATTTTTAAAAAAATTGTTAAAAAAAAATTGAGATCTTCTACTACAATGTTAATATTTTTTATAGAAAATTAAATTATCTAGTTGGGGTGTTTCGGCTTTTTTCGATAATTGTAAAAGTTTTGGAAATATAGGCAGTTAAACTCATAAATTTATCATAAAAAAAATATTTTTCTTAATAAAAAATGTTTGAGAAACCCTGGAATTTTTTTGAAAAAACTAATTTGAGATTTTGTATTTGTCTATGTTTGTACCAATTTTCAGCGTTCTACCGTTTATGGTTTCTGAGATATATGGAAAAATAAAATAAAAATTCAAAAGTTGATAACCCCTGACTGAAACAAAAATTCAAAATTCCGAGTATAAAAGTTTTGTAGGCCTGTAACTGTTTATATATTCTGAAATTTTAGGCTCTGTAAATTGAGCGGATCAAAAGTTATAAGGGGGGGGGGGACACACAGACACACACACACACAGACACACAGACACACACACAGACACACACACAGACACACACACACACAGACACACGAAATGTTCTACTCCGAATTTTGAGTAAATCCGTGTATGGAACATATATGCTGCGAAGCCTCTAAGTTGGTGTTTTTTGACTTCAAAGTTGGAAAATCCATGAAAAAAGTAGACCTCTCCATACAATTCTCGCGTATTCTGGCTTGATACATTGTCGATATGTTAAGAGAACAAAGTTCTCCTGAACAAATCGACAGTTGGAATATTATGTATTTTTGTGTCATTTATGTCTGTCAAAAATGTGAATTTATTTATCCTCGATACAGGTTTATCCTAGTGAGGTTGAATACATTATATAATATTAATTGTACTCAATAGATAGTAAGTAGGTACCCAACTGGCGACATTAGTGACATGTTGTTTTGTATAATATTATGTATTTTTGTGTCATTTATGTCTGTCAAAAATGTGAATTTATTTATCCTCGATACAGATTTATCCTAGTGAGGTTGAATACATTATATAATATTAATTGTACTCAATAGATAGTAAGTAGGTACCCAACTGGCGACATTAGTGACATGTTGTTTTGTATAATATAATGTATTTTTGTGTCATTTATGTCTGTCAAAAATGTGAATTTATTTATCCTCGATACAGGTTTATCCTAGTGAGGTTGAATACATTATTTCATATTAATTGTACTCAATAGATAGTAAGTAGGTACCCAACTGGCGACATTAGTGACATGTTGTTTTGTATAATATTATGTATTTTTGTGTCATTTATGTCTGTCAAAAATGTGAATTTATTTAACCTCGATACAGGTTTATCCTAGTGATGTTGAATACATTATATAATCTTAATTGTAGGTACTCAATATCTTGTAAGATTTTTATAAATAAATAATTGGTTGAGAGAACAACTGGCAGAGAGTCGCTGAAGACAGAGCGAAGTGGAGGAAGAGATACATCGCTTTGCTGACAACCAATTCCCAAGATTGAAACCAAGTCAGTTTTTACAAATCTAGTGACAAAATATAGTTAACCTGAGCAGCGTAGACAAGATGATGTTGTGCAGCACCCCTGGATATTGTACAACCTTGTTCCAACCGACTCTCCAAAGTGCGTGACGCTCTTGTCACTCGCAACTGGAACACGGTGCCTGCTTCCGAACTATTCATCTGAAAAATACAAAATCAAGGATCATTCAATTAAATCATATCTGAATAATCATCATCATCGTCATCACTGGCGCTACAGTCCCCTGCAAACCCTGGCCTCCTCCAGAATCGTCTCCATCCCTCCCTAACGGCAGTCTGAGTGCTCCGTTTATTCTATGTATTAATATTATCTGAATAATGAACAGCTTAAATGAATAATACGAAGGTTTAAATAAAAAAACTGGTGTGTATATTATGTTGGTTTATTTAAAAATCATAAATTATTTAATTCTCGATAGTTGTGCTTTTCTGGAACGAAAAGTTGTCAACAAATTAGCTCCTTTTTAATATACACAATGGTGTTTTCATAGGTATTCGTATGATTAAATTATTGAAATTGTGACGTTGTCACATTAATTTCTGTTGTAAGTCTGTTGCAACTATCCAGTAATTATACAGCGTTTATTTAGTAACATGTTTAAATAATTGCTGCACGGGCTTTACACGTTGTGTAACTAAATCACTGGTCAACGGGTGTGCAGTAGATTTATATTAGTAAGACTGAAAGGGTACATTAGTAAAATTTTAATAATATAAATGATACTCTTACGTCGACTGCGGGCATCGGCCCCAAGTCCTCTAGCATGGCGGCTGTGAGAATGGAGCCCAAGGAAGATAGACCACTTCTAACGGGGGCGTAGACGCAGCGTCCAAACTCTGACAGATCCTCATCCGTTACGATGCCTGACAAAACACAGCACAAGACATTCATTATATATTAACTAAAATTATGAAAAAAAATTATATTTAATTTTAACCAAAAAATAATAAAAATCGTTGGGTTAAATTGAACTATATTGGGAAATCTTCAAACAAAATTGGAAATATTTTGAGAAAAAACAATAAAAACATTGCATTTTATAATGACAATACACTAGGTAAATTCTTAAATAACAGTAAAGATAAAATTGATAAATTAAACCGTAGTGGTGTTTACTCTCTTACATGCAATACATGTTCAGGTATATACATATGTAGGTCAAACATTAGGGTAGATCTTTAAATACACGCCTTAAAGAACATCTTGTGTGTTTCCATTTGAAAAAAGACACTTCCAACTTTGCGACATATTTACTTGAGAGTGAGCATTCGTTTAACTCACAAACTGGGATCAATCTTATACATAGTTTAAGAAAAGGTAAAAAATTAGACAAACTTGAAATATTACATTGAGATAAACAGAGTAAAATGTAACAGCAACGTTCCTTTGATTAATGCACAAATAGATTTTAATACTTCTCCATTATTATTACCATTAGAATAGTTAATGTCGGGTTTTTCTGTTGGCCATTATTCAATATAACAATATTTGTATATTCATTCCTTCACTTCAATTGTATTTTTATTATACCTACATACATATTTACCTTAATGTCTTTTGGGTATTTAATTTATCTTAGAATTGCCCCCTTCCATATCTATTGTTGTTATCCTCTTTGTGAATCTATATATAGATGGTCTTCATCATTATTGTTCACCATTCTGACGATGCTCAGCATAGAGCGATA
Organism: Molanna angustata; assembly: GCA_963576475.1. Classification (NCBI taxonomy): domain Eukaryota; kingdom Metazoa; phylum Arthropoda; class Insecta; order Trichoptera; family Molannidae; genus Molanna; species Molanna angustata. The sequence goes on along the minus strand of OY754983.1, from coordinate 20,934,149 downwards.
CCTGTGAATGGGAGTCGTGTTTGCGAAAAATTTAAGTAGAACGTAAAATTAAATATATTTTTTTCATAATGTTAGTTGATTATGGAGTTCTATCATGAAGTGACAGTTTCATGTAATGTCCAAAGTAATAAGTCCATCATTATAAAATAAACGAGTGGGTTGTGGCCAACGCAAAACTCCTCACTAACAAGTCATTCTATAAAGTATTCAAATTCTGTATGGAAAATTTTCAGCATTTTCATGAAATGAGTTTGTTAAATAATTTTTTATTTAAATATTTTAGTACGGAAACTTGATAACTCTTCAATGCCATTTTATGAAAGAGATGTGCCTTTTTATCAATTTGATAATATAAATTTCAATTTTTAAGTTTCCTGAGTTTGGGGTCACTTTGAAATATTTGACAGTTAAAAAAATTGAGAAGCACTATTCATATATCGTTCAAAATCTAATGGGGTCTAAGCGAGTATTAGATATATATATTTGCAAAATTTGAATAGAATCGAATGAGTACTTTAGTCTATAATCGATAAAGTAAAAACGAACAAGCCGTACATAGCACATAGCACACAGCACATAGCACACACACACAGATACATTGTGATGAAACTTTCAGAATATAATCTCAGCATGATACTAGTTGATAATCTGCAAAAAAAAATAGTCTTAAAAATTGCGAAATCATAACTTCCCACTATATCCCATTGGGTTAGTGAGGAGTAATAACTTCACGTTGAAATGAAGAAAAATAAATATGTGTTTGTTAAATGTATTTATATTATAATATATTGAAAACAGTAAAATATTACTGTTGCATCTAACCGAATAAAATTATCATTTTTTTTAATACTCAACCGGAAACGCATAATATTTAACCTTTAACCGCCGTCCTACCCGTCTCACAGACACCGTGTTTTGATTTTATGAAATAATATTATTACCCTCCCGCACCCTTACCTGCCGCTCACAGTACCTTCCTAGTTCATATCAATCTATCGATCAGTTGTTGTTGCGCTCGCGCAGAGTTTTCTGTATTCTAGTGGTAGGTACGCTGTTGCCGTCTCTCAGACGTCAGGTCAGTATTTACGATATTTATTTGATACGTCTATTAGTCGTCACATCGTTGTTTGAGTTTTTACTGCTATAGTGTCTTACAGACGTCTCAACGGTGACAAAGTTATGTTCTATTTTAGTTATTTTATTTTTCAGAATGTCTTCTAATAAACAAACCACAAACAAGAGGAAATTATCTGCAAGTGAAGATACATACGATCGTCTTCAAAGAAATCGCAAAAATCCGATGAAAATTATAGTGAAGAAGAACATAGCGCATCTTTATATGGTTCTACTAAAGACAGTACGATGGTGTCATACGTACCCAAACCGAAGAAAGCCGTCATCCTTATTTCATATATACACCATAGGAAGGAAATCGACAGTGAAACTCGGAAGCCAGAAATAATCTTGGACTATAATAGAACAAAAGATGGCGTAGATGAGGTCGATAAAAAATGTTCAAATTATAGCTCATCTCGTCGTACTCAATTTTTTTTTACCGCCGGCAATTTTTTTATATACTACATGGGGCTTGCGAAAATATGAAAAATATCCAGGGGCAGTTTTCTTTTGTCATTAGCCAGATGATTAGTACTAACTCAGATGCAGTATCGAGTATATAATGAAAGATTACCGCATGAATTACGCATGACAATAGAAAGAGTTCCAGGCCCTCATGATTTACCTACACATTCTAGCTCATCAGAAGTTCAGAACCTGAATGTAAGGAAAACTTGTGAAGTATGTCCAAGCCATCTAAAAAGACGCACAAGATTCACCTGTACATTTTTTTCAAAGCCAATGTGTCTTACCTGCTGTAATCAAATATGTAATGAATGTAAACGTAACCATTAGATTGCTTTTGATAAATGACTGTGTATTTTTTATTTGATGTTTTTTTCATTTCAAATTCAATTCATTTTAATTATATAGTCCATATAGAAGAGATATAAATATTTTTTTCCTTAATTTTGAAACAAATTTTGCCTAGAGAGGACCAAATATGTTATCGTAATAATTCGATAGTGATTTTTCTGAACTCATAATAAATATTGATTAAATAATTATAAACAGATTTTATTTAAACGTCTCCTTTTAATTTACGTTTGGATAAGGTCCTTATTTGATATTATTATAATTATAATATTAAATATGTATATATAGTACTTTTTATACTAAATTCAAAGTATACGTCTTCCAGACGTCACCTCGGCGTTTAAATCATAGATAACGTAGGACGTCTGCTAAACGTTAATAAAAATAAAAACTTCCTTGCACCCAGCGCAAGTGGCGAGTTTATTGCCATACACCAATTTCTTCCAGCTAATACATGAGAAACCTGATAATCTGATACATAGCCTCATTGTAAAGATATGGACCATGGAGGAAATCCCAATGGAATGGCAAACCAGCGTAATATGTCCCATACACAAGAAAGGTGATAAATTAAAATGTGAGAACCATAGAGGCATATCATTGCTCTGCGCAGCGTATAAAATCTTTACCACCATACTAAAACAAAGATTAGAGGGATACGCTGAAAACGTATTAGGAGAGTATCAGGCGGGCTTTAGAACTGGAAGGTCAACAACGGACCAGTTATTTACAGTCCGCCAGATCCTGTCGAAGTGTTGGGAATTTGACATCGATGTGCACCAACTATTCATAGATTTTAAACAGGCATACGATAGCATAGACAGGGAGAGCCTATATGAGATACTGCTACAGTTCCAGATCCCCCCGAAATTGGTGAGGCTTATCAAATCAACCATGAACAACTCCAGATGTCAGGTCAAGGTAGATGGAGAACTGACGGAGGAATTTGCAGTGTCTCAGGGTCTGAAACAGGGTGATGGCCTGGCTCCCACTCTCTTCAATATCGTGCTTGAGCATGTGATAAGAAAAACTCTAGTGGACACCAATTCCAATATTTGCTACAAAAGTAGTCAAATTGTCGGCTATGCGGATGATATTAACATTATAGGAAGATCAATGACAGCCATTGAAGAAGTCTTCGACCCCTCAGAGACAGCAGCATGTGAAGTGGGATTGTGTATAAACAAAGAAAAGACAAAAGTAATGACACAAAGCAGAAACCCGGTGGGTGCATCGACCGAGAGGCAGTGTGCAATATAAGGATAACTACTCGTTTGAAGTAGTGGATCAATTCACTTACCTGGGCTCCAGTCTTACCGAAAATAATGAAGATCCAGCTGAAATAAGAAAAAGAATTACGGCAGCCAATAAAACATATTTTTCATTGCTCCCTGTTTTTAAATCTCGCAGTGTCCATCGTAAAACAAAAGTCACACTCTACAAGACCATAGTCAGAACAGTGTTGGCATATGGATGCGAGACATTAACCATAACGGCGAAGATGTCTGAAACGCTGGACACCTTTGAAAGAAAGGTACTGCGTAGAATATGCGGCCCCATGAAGGATGGCGATGAATGGCGCATTAGACGCAACGATGAGTTGTACAACATATACCAGACCCCAAATATCTCAACGCACATGAAATTACTTAGGCTGATATGGGCTGGACATGTACAACGAATGCCAACCTCACGGGTGCCGAAACGAATCATGACTGGACACCCAGGTGGGAGAAGAAGGGTAGGAAGACCAAGGCTGCGGTGGGAAGATGAGGTCAAAAAGGATGCGGCTCAGCTTCTCCAAGAGAGGAGCTGGAAAGTGGCAGCAGAGGACAGGATTGGATGGAGGCGAAAGTTAACGGAGGCCAAGGCTCGATTTGGGCTGTAGCGCTATCGAAGAAGAAGAATACATGAGAAACAAATATATAAAATAAATTTCTCCTCTGCTGGGGATCGCATCCAGCACACCCGCACAGAAGGTGAACAGCATATCAAAAATGTTCTTCCTTTGGATTGCAAAGTAACCCTAGCACAATCGCTTCTCCTTCCTTTACTTGACTATGCTAACGTTTGTTATTTGGATGCGAACGGGAGCATCTCAACAAACTCGAGCGCCTCCAGAATGTTTGTATCCGCTTCATCTTTGGACTTAAAAATTCGATCACATTTCCTCTTACCGCAATCTTCTCCAATTATCATCGGGAATACACAAATTATAAAAGTTTCAGTGCTCTAACTGGTTGGGAAGTTAGTTAAAAATCAATTGCAATATTCCAGTACAGACAGACATGTCAAGTTAAAGAAAAGGTCTAAAAAAAATATACATACATACCATCACCCCATGTCTCTCACGGGGTAGGCAGAGAGAACCGAATGCCACATTTTTCAATCTTGACACACATTCATCGTCTTGTCAACATTCATACATCATCTTATACCTACATGTTTGTCTGTTGTTTACGATTCTTACATTTTCATCTTTCAGAATATCTTTCATGAGGTCGTGCCATCCTTTTCTTGGTCACTCTCAACGTCTTATTCATTTTCTGTCAGCTTTGTATATTTTCTTCGTCAGGCGTCCTTCATTCATTCTTCCCATGTGGCCAAACCATCTCAATGTGTTCACTTTTATTCTATTAATGACATCTTTCTTTATCTTAGGTACATTCTATCCTTATGTCCTCATTTCTGACCCTGTCATACATCGTTCTATTACAAATTCTTCTTAGTGATCTCATTTCAACTGCATTTATTCTACTTTCGTGCGACTTCTGCCATGTCCAGGTTTTACTTGCGTACGTCAAGGTTGGCACTAAAAATTCTTATTTCATCTGTAAAACGAGTGGGTTGTGGCCAACACTAAACTCTCCACACCATAGTAAGCGTTCATTTTTCTTTTTGAAATGTTGACAATCTCTAAATGCATTTTCATGAAGTACATTTCTATTAGATTCTTAAACAAATATAAGATTCCCAGGGGACAAAAGTTTTCAAAATACACCATACACACAAAAACATTGTCACGAGACTCATAGTTTGTATTTTCTACACGATACCTGTTGAGAAATTTTAAGTAAAATTGCATTACTAGCAAGATGAGCATGTGTGAGACAGTGTATCAATGTTGATGAGGTGATGGATATGTGTCAAGATAGACGAATTCGGTGTTAGGTTCTCACTGCCTACCCCTTGAGGAAGATAGAAGTGGATAGTAAAAAATACACTTGTCTATAGAGACACATACAATATCAAGTTGACCACTCAATTTTCCCTTACAGTAAAAACATTTCCCTTACAGTAAAAATTAAAATAAAAATCCCATCTATTAATCACGACCCTCAGTTATGAGGAATACGACGCAGAAAGAAGAAACAGTAATATAAAAAAAATAACTAACCCCTTTTCCCCTGTTCCCTGTTGATGATGGACGCCATCTCGGCGTTGTAGTGGTCGCAGGCCTGCAGCAGTTGAAGGAGGTGCTCCGGGGAGCTGGGGACCTGGCCCTCGTGTCCCTGGCCCCCCGATCCTCCCAGCAGGGGACCGTGCAGCCGCAGGAGCCACGGCAGGGTAGATTCACCCGGACACGCCTCGCTCGACCACTCCAACTGTTTACATCAAACAAAAGGAACTGTTGTAATGTACTATAACAATTTTGTTATCACTTTCCGACGAAAATTCGGCGAGACTTTAGACTGGCTCCTGGTAAACCTTGCATGTACACAAAATAGTGTGTACTGTCGCGTCCCTATGAGGGTCGCGGGATTGTGACGAAAGGAATAAGGACTGACCTGTCTTCCGTCGCCGGTTTCCAGATGACACTCTCTTCCTCTGCTGTCTTGAGGTTTGACGAGTCTTCTGAGCTTCCAGGAGCAGCCCGGAAGGTACCAAATTCCGATTGCCGTCGGGAAAAACACACGATGCTTCGACCGGCAATATGCTCCAAAACTACGCTTCACTGCGATAATCTACGAGACTAAATCACACGCATGACGTGTCAACCGGAGCACATTTGGACGCAGACTGATTTCGATACAGCCTTGATATGGTCAGGCCCGGATGGGTGGGGAAAGGATTTGTTCCAATAGTTCCAACACTGAACATGTACTACTTGAAAGATTTTTGTGATATATTGATGTTGCGCGTTGTATCAGGCAATATGTATAGCGGATTTACGAGTATGTACGAATAAAGTATTCGGCAATCTTTGCGGTTTTATATAAAGGAATGTCAGGGGTTTGTCGAGGCTTTTTATCTACGATAGTGCTCTCACGTAGTGATTCAATTTGTAAACTAATTACTGTACTTCACTCTTGTATATATATTTACTGTAATTTATCATAAACTGTGTTAATTGTTAAACGCGTGTTATTTCAATATATCTGTGTACTAAAACTACCAGATATCACAATTTTTAATAATGAGAAAAAACTACGCCTACCTTATCATAAGAATCTTTTTTCTAACATCTTAATAACAATAACTACCCCTACCTTATCATAAGAATCTTTTTTCTAACATCTTAATAACAATAACTACCCCTACCTTATCATAAGAATCTTTTTTCTAACATCTTAATAACAATAACTACCCCTACCTTATCATAAGAAACTTTTTTCTAACATCTAAATAACAATAACTACCCCTACCTTATCATAAGAATCTTTTTTCTAACATCTAAATAACAATAACTACCCCTACCTTATCATAAGAATCTTTTTTCTAACATCTAAATAACAATAACTACCCCTACCTTATCATAAGAATCTTTTTTCTAACATCTAAATAACAATAACTACCCCTACCTTATCATAAGAATCTTTTTTCTAACATCTTAATAACAATAACTACCCCTACCTTATCATAAGAAACTTTTTTCTAACATCTAAATAACAATAACTACCCCTACCTTATCATAAGAATCTTTTTTCTAACATATAAATAACAATAACTACCCCTACCTTATCATAAGAATCTTTTTTCTAACATCTAAATAACAATAACTACCCCTACCTTATCATAAGAATCTTTTTTCTAACATCTTAATAACAATAACTACCCCTACCTTATCATAAGAATCTTTTTTCTAACATCTTAATAACAATAACTACCCCTACCTTATCATAAGAATCTTTTTTCTAACATCTAAATAACAATAACCACCCCTACCTTATCATAAGAATCTTTTTTATAACATCTAAATAACAATAACTACCCCTACCTTATCATAATAATCTTTTTTCTAACATCTAAATAACAATAACTACCCCTACCTTATCATAATAATCTTTTTTCTAACATCTAAATAACAATAACTACCCCTACCTTATCATAATAATCTTTTTTCTAACATCTAAATAATAATATACATACATACATAATCGAGATGTGCCCTAGGCAAACTGTGGCCCACTACAGTTTGTTGCACGAATTTTTTTTTATTGGGAATAACCAATGGAAAATCGAAAAATTTTCCATTGGTTATTCAGCTTTTTTTTGTTTTTTAAATTCTTTAAAAATGAATTATACAAGGTGTCTCAAAAGAAAGTTTATGTTTGAATTCAGAGCGTTATGTGGAGATGTTAGACGACTTCTCGGTGCCCGAACTGCAAAACTTTCCTGGTTATAACCAAAGAACATGGTTCCAGCAGGACGGAGCTACGTCACACACGTCCAATACATCTCTGCCACGAGTTCGTGAAGTTTTCCCAGGCAAATTGAACTCCAGGAGAGGTGACATAAATTGGCCTCTAATGCAGTCCTGATTTAACCCATATGGACTTTTTCCTATGGTGTTATCTTAAATCTAAAGTTTACGCCAATAAACAGACTTCCCTGGCGCATTTGAAAGAAAATATCCGTCACAAAATGGTAGCCATCCAATGGTAGAGTCCACCTGCCGAGCCGTCATAAGTAATTTTACTGTTGGATTAGAAGAGTGCTGCGAATGCGAGGGTCTACATTTGGACGATATTATTTTTAAGAAATAAATTCCCAAATTGTGTACTTTAATAATATTGATAAACATTTTTTTGATACACGGCTTACTTTTTTTTTAATTGATCCACTAAATTTAAACTTTTTTTAGTATTTATATATTATTTTTAAATAATGAATATGTCCTCGTAAACAAGTACATCTACATCCTCATACATTCCATAAAATAGGCATTAATTAATACTTGTGTTATAGGTAAATGAAATAGGCTGTGGCAGTATTGGAACTCGCAACCACTGGATAGTAAAAATATATTTAATAAAAATTACTTTGTAACTGAGAAAGCTACAAAAATAATTGGACACGAAAGAATAATTTGCCTGTGGACTGTGTGACTAGAGTAATTTGACAGAACAACTAAAATTACTTTGTAACTGAGAAAGCTACAAAAATAATTGGACATGAAAGAATAATTTGCCTGTGGACTGTGTGACTAGAGTAATTTGACAGAACAACTAAAATTACTTTGTAACTGAGAAAGCTACAAAAATAATTGGACATGAAAGAATAATTTGCCTGTGGACTGTGTGACTAGAGTAATTTGACAGAACAACTAAAATTACTTTGTAACTGAGAAAGCTACAAAAATAATTGGACATGAAAGAATAATTTGCCTGTGGACTGTGTGACTAGAGTAATTTGACAGAACAACTAAAATTACTTTGTAACTGAGAAAGCTACAAAAATAATTGGACATGAAAGAATAATTTGCCTGTGGACTGTGTGACTAGAGTAATTTGACAGAACAACTAAAATTACTTTGTAACTGAGAAAGCTACAAAAATAATTGGACATGAAAGAATAATTTGCCTGTGGACTGTGTGACTAGAGTAATTTGACAGAACAACTAAAATTACTTTGTAACTGAGAAAGCTACAAAAATAATTGGACATGAAAGAATAATTTGCCTGTGGACTGTGTGACTAGAGTAATTTGACAGAACAACTAAAATTACTTTGTAACTGAGAAAGCTACAAAAATAATTGGACACGAAAGAATAATTTGCCTGTGGACTGTGTGACTAGAGTAATTTGACAGAACAACTAAAATTACTTTGTAACTGAGAAAGCTACAAAAATAATTGGACATGAAAGAATAATTTGCCTGTGGACTGTGTGACTAGAGTAATTTGACAGAACAACTAAAATTACTTTGTAACTGAGAAAGCTACAAAAATAATTGGACACGAAAGAATAATTTGCCTGTGGACTGTGTGACTAGAGTAATTTGACAGAACAACTAAAATTACTTTGTAACTGAGAAAGCTACAAAAATAATTGGACATGAAAGAATAATTTGCCTGTGGACTGTGTGACTAGAGTAATTTGACAGAACAACTAAAATTACTTTGTAACTGAGAAAGCTACAAAAATAATTGGACACGAAAGAATAATTTGCCTGTGGACTGTGTGACTAGAGTAATTTGACAGAACAACTAAAATTACTTTGTAACTGAGAAAGCTACAAAAATAATTGGACATGAAAGAATAATTTGCCTGTGGACTGTGTGACTAGAGTAATTTGACAGAACAACTAAAATTACTTTGTAACTGAGAAAGCTACAAAAATAATTGGACACGAAAGAATAATTTGCCTGTGGACTGTGTGACTAGAGTAATTTGACAGAACAACTAAAATTACTTTGTAACTGAGAAAGCTACAAAAATAATTGGACACGAAAGAATAATTTGCCTGTGGACTGTGTGACTAGAGTAATTTGACAGAACAACTAAAATTACTTTGTAACTGAGAAAGCTACAAAAATAATTGGACACGAAAGAATAATTTGCCTGTGGACTGTGTGACTAGAGTAATTTGACTGAACAACTAAAATTACTTTGTAACTGAGAAAGCTACAAAAATAATTGGACATGAAAGAATAATTTGCCTGTGGACTGTGTGACTAGAGTAATTTGACAGAACAACTAAAATTACTTTGTAACTGAGAAAGCTACAAAAATAATTGGACACGAAAGAATAATTTGCCTGTGGACTGTGTGACTAGAGTAATTTGACAGAACAACTAAAATTACTTTGTAACTGAGAAAGCTACAAAAATAATTGGACACGAAAGAATAATTTGCCTGTGGACTGTGTGACTAGAGTAATTTGACAGAACAACTAAAATTACTTTGTAACTGAGAAAGCTACAAAAATAATTGGACACGAAAGAATAATTTGCCTGTGGACTGTGTGACTAGAGTAATTTGACAGAACAACTAAAATTACTTTGTAACTGAGAAAGCTACAAAAATAATTGGACACGAAAGAATAATTTGCCTGTGGACTGTGTGACTAGAGTAATTTGACAGAACAACTAAAATTACTTTGTAACTGAGAAAGCTACAAAAATAATTGGACACGAAAGAATAATTTGCCTGTGGACTGTGTGACTAGAGTAATTTGACAGAACAACTAAAATTACTTTGTAACTGAGAAAGCTACAAAAATAATTGGACACGAAAGAATAATTTGCCTGTGGACTGTGTGACTAGAGTAATTTGACAGAACAACTAAAATTACTTTGTAACTGAGAAAGCTACAAAAATAATTGGACACGAAAGAATAATTTGCCTGTGGACTGTGTGACTAGAGTAATTTGACAGAACAACTAAAATTACTTTGTAACTGAGAAAGCTACAAAAATAATTGGACACGAAAGAATAATTTGCCTGTGGACTGTGTGACTAGAGTAATTTGACAGAACAACTAAAATTACTTTGTAACTGAGAAAGCTACAAAAATAATTGGACACGAAAGAATAATTTGCCTGTGGACTGTGTGACTAGAGTAATTTGACAGAACAACTAAAATTACTTTGTAACTGAGAAAGCTACAAAAATAATTGGACACGAAAGAATAATTTGCCTGTGGACTGTGTGACTAGAGTAATTTGACAGAACAACTAAAATTACTTTGTAACTGAGAAAGCTACAAAAATAATTGGACACGAAAGAATAATTTGCCTGTGGACTGTGTGACTAGAGTAATTTGACAGAACAACTAAAATTACTTTGTAACTGAGAAAGCTACAAAAATAATTGGACACGAAAGAATAATTTGCCTGTGGACTGTGTGACTAGAGTAATTTGACAGAACAACTAAAATTACTTTGTAACTGAGAAAGCTACAAAAATAATTGGACACGAAAGAATAATTTGCCTGTGGACTGTGTGACTAGAGTAATTTGACAGAACAACTAAAATTACTTTGTAACTGAGAAAGCTACAAAAATAATTGGACACGAAAGAATAATTTGCCTGTGGACTGTGTGACTAGAGTAATTTGACAGAACAACTAAAATTACTTTGTAACTGAGAAAGCTACAAAAATAATTGGACACGAAAGAATAATTTGCCTGTGGACTGTGTGACTAGAGTAATTTGACAGAACAACTAAAATTACTTTGTAACTGAGAAAGCTACAAAAATAATTGGACACGAAAGAATAATTTGCCTGTGGACTGTGTGACTAGAGTAATTTGACTGAACAACTAAAATTACTTTGTAACTGAGAAAGCTACAAAAATAATTGGACACGAAAGAATAATTTGCCTGTGGACTGTGTGACTAGAGTAATTTGACTGAACAACTAAAATTACTTTGTAACTGAGAAAGCTACAAAAATAATTGGACACGAAAGAATAATTTGCCTGTGGACTGTGTGACTAGAGTAATTTGACTGAACAACTAAAATTACTTTGTAACTGAGAAAGCTACAAAAATAATTGGACATGAAAGAATAATTTGCCTGTGGACTGTGTGACTAGAGTAATTTGACAGAACAACTAAAATTACTTTGTAACTGAGAAAGCTACAAAAATAATTGGACACGAAAGAATAATTTGCCTGTGGACTGTGTGACTAGAGTAATTTGACAGAACAACTAAAATTACTTTGTAACTGAGAAAGCTACAAAAATAATTGGACACGAAAGAATAATTTGCCTGTGGACTGTGTGACTAGAGTAATTTGACAGAACAACTAAAATTACTTTGTAACTGAGAAAGCTACAAAAATAATTGGACACGAAAGAATAATTTGCCTGTGGACTGTGTGACTAGAGTAATTTGACTGAACAACTAAAATTACTTTGTAACTGAGAAAGCTACAAAAATAATTGGACACGAAAGAATAATTTGCCTGTGGACTGTGTGACTAGAGTAATTTGACAGAACAACTAAAATTACTTTGTAACTGAGAAAGCTACAAAAATAATTGGACACGAAAGAATAATTTGCCTGTGGACTGTGTGACTAGAGTAATTTGACAGAACAACTAAAATTACTTTGTAACTGAGAAAGCTACAAAAATAATTGGACACGAAAGAATAATTTGCCTGTGGACTGTGTGACTAGAGTAATTTGACTGAACAACTAAAATTACTTTGTAACTGAGAAAGCTACAAAAATAATTGGACACGAAAGAATAATTTGCCTGTGGACTGTGTGACTAGAGTAATTTGACTGAACAACTAAAATTACTTTGTAACTGAGAAAGCTACAAAAATAATTGGACACGAAAGAATAATTTGCCTGTGGACTGTGTGACTAGAGTAATTTGACTGAACAACTAAAATTACTTTGTAACTGAGAAAGCTACAAAAATAATTGGACACGAATGAATAATTTGCCTGTGGACTGTGTGACTAGAGTAATTTGACAGAACAACTAAAATTACTTTGTAACTGAGAAAGCTACAAAAATAATTGGACACGAATGAATAATTTGCCTGTGGACTGTGTGACTAGAGTAATTTGACTGAACAACTAAAATTACTTTGTAACTGAGAAAGCTACAAAAATAATTGGACACGAATGAATAATTTGCCTGTGGACTGTGTGACTAGAGTAATTTGACAGAACAACTAAAATTACTTTGTAACTGAGAAAGCTACAAAAATAATTGGACACGAAAGAATAATTTGCCTGTGGACTGTGTGACTAGAGTAATTTGACAGAACAACTAAAATTACTTTGTAACTGAGAAAGCTACAAAAATAATTGGACACGAAAGAATAATTTGCCTGTGGACTGTGTGACTAGAGTAATTTGACTGAACAACTAAAATTACTTTGTAACTGAGAAAGCTACAAAAATAATTGGACACGAATGAATAATTTGCCTGTGGACTGTGTGACTAGAGTAATTTGACAGAACAACTAAAATTACTTTGTAACTGAGAAAGCTACAAAAATAATTGGACACGAATGAATAATTTGGCTGTGGACTGTGTGACTAGAGTAATTTGACAGAACAACTAAAATTACTTTGTAACTGAGAAAGCTACAAAAATAATTGGACACGAATGAATAATTTGCCTGTGGACTGTGTGACTAGAGTAATTTGACAGAACAACTAAAATTACTTTGTAACTGAGAAAGCTACAAAAATAATTGGACACGAATGAATAATTTGCCTGTGGACTGTGTGACTAGAGTAATTTGACAGAACAACTAAAAACTATGAACGAAGAAGGATTCCAATGTGAATCGAAAACTAGACTCAGTATCAAGATCAGGGGGGTGAGTCTGGTCAACCGGCGGAAATAAAACCATCCATGTTTACCCATATCATGGATAAAATTGTCTTATGAAGTTCTATAATATCATAAGATAATTAAATCCATGTTTACCCATATCACGGATATAATAATTTTAGTTTTATGATAGTTTTGATTCCACCTGTTGGCCAGACTTGTCCCCCCTGAAGTAAAGTGTTGGTATAGGTATATGAACAACTCCTATATTACACTCCTATATTTTTATCTGTATGTTTTTGTTCTAAATTTGTTGTATTTGGAATAGATATTTCAATTAAATGGGTTTGCTTTGTATTTTTCTCAATCAGAATTATATCGGGTCTGTTGTGCAGGTTGGTGCTATCTGTAATTATATCTCTATTCCAATAAATTTTGTGTGTGTTGTTTACAATAACTGTCAATGGGGAGTGTTGAAATCATGGTGGTGGAAAATCTATTAAATTATATTTTTTTTGCTAAAGAGATGTGTATCTTGCAAACATTATCATATCAATGTGTATATTCAGTTGGTGCAAGATTAGGACATTCGCTAGTTATATGTTCAATGAATTATAATAATTAGGTAATTATATTTATAAACATAACATATAAAAACTTGTGAAAAAGATGTGTTAATTCGAAAGATAAAAGAAATGCAAACTGACTTGATGTGTGGCGTGTCTGAGCAGTGCAGCGTGCAGGTCCCTCAGCTGAGTGGGCCCCCGAGGCCCCTCGACGGCCAGGGAAGTCCTGAGAGCTGCGTCCTCGCATCTGGCTCTGTACACCGACAGCGCTGATAGCCGACCCATGGCACCGAATGCGTACCACAGTTGCTTGCATTTATCTGAAATAATACATTATAAATAAATTTAGAAAATATATTATTTACTACGAATTTGAGTATTTTCGATCGAACGTTTTCGAAGTTAAAAGCTTCTTCCTCCGGACAAACTTATACTAAATCAGAATGTGTGCACGCACTAACGGTTGTGTGTTTTATTGAAACTACGATGTAGATACGATGGGGTGGGGAGAATATGGGGAGTATAATATTATTGCCCCCTAATTAAGTCATCATCATCATCATCAAGAGAACAGGGTATTTTAACTATGCCCTGGAATGTTTGATGTACGCACATAGAAACTTGCATAAAACACCTTTGAACTCAAATTATCATGAATACAATACAAGGAAAAAAGAAATGATTCGTCCACCTGGGAACAGATTAAGCAAGGTGTCAAAGAGTGTTTGCGCATATGCAATAATAAAAATATTCGATTACTTACACATTGGTACAAGTAGGTAAATAAGACAAAAATGACCTTATAAGTCTGGCGCAATTCAGGGGTGACTTCTATGCGAAAAATGCATTGTCACCTCAGATATAAGAATTGTAGCTTTCATTATTTACAAATAACCAATTCTCTCAATAGATGGCGTTCCAACAAAATAAATAAAAATAATAAGATTGTTGTTCATAATTTCACCCATAGATGGCTGTAGTAAAAATTCGTTATTTTCAAGCGAAAAGAATTTCAGTATTACAATATATAGAACTTTCAAAATTGAATTGATAGGGATCTCATTAAAAGGCATAATTGGTGAACGTTGCGCAAGCGCATAAAGTGATCACGTAAAAACCAGCTGATGACAGGTCGTAAGCCCTGTAGGTGCCTTGATTTCCCGGTTCTCCTACAATAAATATTCCAACTTCGTCTCTATTGAGATAATTAAAAATCTGTTAAAAAATATCTTTGACTCCCGACAGGGAAAAAAATCCAATGTTTGCGCATATGCAATAATAAAAATATTCGATCAAAGAGTTTTATTTGTATGAGCGTACGACTTTACAACAATCTTCCAACAAATATGAAATCACTGGATGCTTTGGGTTTCAAGAGAGAGGCTAAAAAGTATCTTGTTAACAATGCTTTTTACTCTACTGACGAGATACTAAACATCAATCCAACTAATATGTGATATTTATGAACACTAACATACTAATTAATTAACTATTATATATGTGTATGTATTTGTTTGGTTTGTCGTCCTTGACTTTGTTCTTGTATTCTTTCTTCTTTTTCAATGCTTTGTACCTTACTTTTATCTTAAATAACTGTTTATTGGACATGGTGCTAGTGGGACCCTTTACATACTTCTAGCACTCAATTTTTCTTTTCTTTTTTTTCCCGAATTGCTTATTTTGTATACATATATTTTATTTTTTATTTCTCTATATTTTACTCCCCACTAACACAAGGTGATATAGTGGGGAGTTATGATTTCGCAATTTTTAAGGGTATTTTTTTTTTTGCAGATTATCAACTAGTATCATGCTGAGATTGTATTCTGAAAGTTTCATCACAATGTATCTGTGTGTGTGTGCTATGTGCTATATATGTGCTATGTGCTATGTACGGCGTGTTCATTTTACTTTATAGATTATAGACTAAAGTACTAATTCGATTCTATTCAAATTTTGCAAATATGTATATCTAATACTCGATTAGATCCCATTAGATTTTGAACGATATATGAATAGTGCTTCTCATTTTTTTTAACTGTCAAATATTTCAAAGTGACCTCCAAGCTCAGGAAACTTAAAATTTGAATTTTTTTTTTTCAAACTCGTAAAAAGGCACATCACTTTCATAAAATGGCATTGAAGAGTTATCAAGTTTTCATAATAAAATATTTAAATAAAAAATAATTTAACAAACTCATTTCATGAAAATGTTGGAAATTTTCCATACAAAATTTGAATACTTTATAGAATGACTTGTTAGTGAGGAGTTTAGCGTTGGCCACAACCCACTCGTTTTATTACTCTTTAATATACTTATATCTGTACTATGTTAAATCATGATGTCAATGAATTATATCAATTATTGTGACCATAATATTGTAAATTGTGAACCATGTAATGATGAACCCAAGTGATCTGTAAAGAACCTAGGGAGGATAAAATACAATAAACAATAAACATCATTGGCGCTACAGCCCTGTGTGGGCCCTGGCCTCCTCCAGCCGTCCCTGTCCTCCACCGCTCTCCTCCAGTTTGCTATTCCCATCGCTCTTATGTTGTCTTAGCTTGGGCCTGCCTCTACTTCTTCTTCCCTCTGGATTGGTATTAATAACCTTTTGGGGGACAAGATCATCATTCATCTGGCTGACATGTCCCAACCACTGCAGTCTACTACGTACTTTTATGACTTGTACAATGTTGGGTTCGTCATATAATGCCTATAGTTAGTGATTATATCGCATCCTCCAAAGTCCATTTTCATTTACTGGGACAAAAATCTTTCTCAGGATTTTCCTTTCAAATATCAAGAGACTGTTTTTGTATATTTTTGTTAAGACCCAGCCTAATTTTTTTTCACTTATTAATAATCTTTTTGTTTATAGTTAAGTGTAAGAAAATGAATTTATTTTTTACATCTAAATAAAATGTACCTACTAATAATATACTAGGTATTTTTAATCAAACAAAAATGATTATGGTTCTACATATATATTTTTCTTATAATAGGACAACCGTTTCGGCTGACTAAGCCCTTATTGATTGGTTGTCCTATTATAAGAAAAATATACATGTATAATCATAATCATTTTTGTTTGACTAAAAAATACCTGGTATAACGGAGTTCTACAGCTTAAACACTGTCAATATTGACAATATAAAAAATATACATACATGCATACATATAATATTGCTTCTTTGGGCTGGTAACACTGGTTAGTTGGAAGAAATTGCCATAAACTCACCACTTGCGCAGCGTGCAAAGAAGTGTTTATTATTATTATTATAATGAACAAACCGGTCTGTCTAGATGTGAATGCTTCAACGACGGTTGGACTCAGCAGAGCTTCGAACCTGTTCCTCAGTCCATCCAACTGCAACCTCTTGTCTTCAAAGTCTGAAGAACCAGAAAGCACCTGAAGTCAAATACATTATTTATTAATCGGTAAAATATAATTAATCATTATTTGTTTTATCTTGGTATAGTTATCTTAAAACAACTTGAACCAGTAACGTGGGTGCGCAGGGCGCAAATTTGTGTCTTTTTACTTGGTTGGTATATGTGCAAACCGCCCCCCCTCCTCAACAAAAAGGTTCAAGAAGTTTGGTGGAATCTATAAGAGGTTGTTATTTGGAGCAGAAACAGCTATCACATAATGGCTTTTCCAACTGTCGATTTGTTCAAGAGAATTTTGTTCTCTTAACATATCGACAAAGTTTCAAGCCAGGATACGCGAGATTGTATGCAGGGTTTATATTTTTCACGGTTTTTCCAACTTTGAAGTCAAAAAACACCCACTTAGAGGCTTCGCAGCATATATGTTCTATATACAGATTTACTCAGAATTTGGAGTAGAACATTTCGTGTGTCTGTCTGTGTCCCCTTATAACTTTTGATCCACTCAATTTACAGAGCCCAAAATTTCAGAATATATAAACAGTAATAGGCCTACAAAACTTTTATACTCAGAATTTAGAATTTTTGTTTCAGTCAGGGGTTATCAACTTTTGAATTTTTACTTTGTTTTTCAATATATCTCAGAAACCATATAAGCTAGAACCCTGAAAATTGGTATAAATATATAGACAAATGCAAAATCTCAAATATGTTTTTAAAAAAAAATTCCAGAGTTTCTCAAACATATTTAACTAAGAAAAATATTTTTTTATGATAAATTTATGTGTTTAACTGCCTATATTTCCAAAGTTTTTATAAATACCGAAAAAAAACGAAAAACCCCAACTAGAAAATATAATTTTCTACAAAAATTATGAACATTGTAGTAGTACATCTCAAATTTGTTTTAAACAATTTTTATAAAAATTGAATTTAGTGAGGACATCGCTTCATACAATTTGTATGGCAGTCAATAAGGTGGTTTACTATGATCACAGTTTAAATATTAACTAGTACTCAAGAGCAAAAATGTCTATTAGATGTTGAAAAAATTAGTCTCTATTGAGATGTTGAAAAATTGTCAAAAATATCATGGACTCCCAAAATGGATCCCTCTTGGGTAAATGAATCCTCCAATATTTTCCATCGAGTTCTATCTTTGCCCTTTTCTTTCCAGTTCATTCCCCCTGTTGTTATTATATTTTAGTAGTCCCTGTTTTAGATAAAGCTCTGTTGGGACTGTAGTCTTTTATGTCTCAACCAACCGGTATCCCAAGATAACCGGTATCAGTTAACCAACACCACTCGGTATGCTACCGGTGTAAGGTGTTAAGATCGAGGCTGAAACTAGTATAACAGTGTTATTCTCTGTCCAATATAAATTAAGTTGAACTGACTCCGGAAGGGATGTAGCTAGTAAATTGTATCTCGAGTAGCTTCTCAACGTGACGTGCTAGAGAAACAATTATTGATTTATAATACAGGGTCACCAGAAAGAGAAGTCTGCCTGGCACAAACAAACGTTCCTTCTGTAGCAGGTCACGTTAACAAGACTAGATATCTCGGAAGGTGAATATCAAAATACTCGAGATTGAATACAGCTTTAATTAATTAAGTAAGAAACAGAGAATGGTTGAAGTAAGAAAAGAAAGAATGGAAAGAATTTACAACAATGTATTGATCACAAGTAAATATAAATATTACATACGGAAAATTTACAATTGATTACAATTAGAAATATATATTTGAAGTTACACTATGGGCGTGAGAAATAAATATAACGTGCACTATCGAGAACTTTCTCACGATGGGTAGTACTATGTAGATAAACCGATCTGAGCTTAAGTGTACAGGCGTACACTCCCTTATATAGTTCTCGAGTTTCTATATTGTTGCTTACTGACATACCGCCGAGGGCGATGAACTCGGCCAAACGATATTTTTTTGTTGTCGCCAGGTGGGCATGAAAGTGCTTCAGTAAATTTCGTGTAGGTGATCTGTCATAATATCATCGATCCACCTTTTGTACGGCATGCCAACTGAGATCTGTACATATAACGCCAGATATCTCTCATCAACTGGCCTGCATATATGTCTATAAATAAATAAATGGATACCTCCAAGCACACATTGATGTCCTCCATGAGATGTGTTATGGTTGGAAGGTCGACAGCCTCACCCGACTCCAACACCCCCTCAAGATTACCAGCCAGGGCGGCCCACTTATCTGCTTCTCTCAGACTCTGACGTGCCAACTGTAACATAACAACCACACTCGTCAAAAAGATCTCTAAATCAGCTATAAGGAATATCATTCACATGATTAAGACATCCTTTTCTTGGGAGAACTCGACATCTCATTCCATTCCTGTCAGCTTTGTATATTTTCTTCGTCAGTGGTTCCACATTCATTATCTCCTGTGTTTACTTTAATTATATTGATGACATATTTCTTTATTATACATTATTTCTTTATATCCTCATTAGTGGTAGGTACCAGAAACATAATTATTATACAGGTCAAATCTCAGTATAACGAAGTTCATGGGACCACAGAAAATTTTTCATTATACTGAAAATTCGCTATAATAAATGATAGTTTTTTGTTTGTTTTTGTCCAATTTCACACGGTAAAAAAGTTTTAGAAACACCAAAAATGGATAAAAATGTGTGCTGATAAAAACAACTTGGAAACCATATGTTACCTACGCAAATATCTTATAGATACATACTGCACTGCCAAGTTTCAAAAACAGAATGAGTTCGCATAAAATTGAAACATCATTCTAGAAAAAGAAAATTGTTATTCTGAGATGGGATTTTGGTTCGGTACATTGTTGTATGAAAGTTTATCAGGGACAAATGACATATACGTTATACTGAAAATTTTGTTATTCAGAGATTTGATCTGTATTTTGGGTTTCTATTTTAATTTGAAAATTTCAATATATAGTTATTCGGTTGTTTTGGAAAAGCAGAGGGATAAGCAGACTTCAAAATAAATTTTTAAAATACCTGAACTATAGATGTAGATTATCTTTCAGTAGCTATAAACTCTCTGCCCGTCACCGCAAGATTATGACTTTGGAAAACAGACAAACAGTAACTGACATGATGTACTTATACAAACTTTTAAGTAACATAATAGACTCACAACAATCTTCTCCAAAAGATTAACTTTAATTGCCCTCTGAGATGAACAAGAACTACCTCCACATTTAGGCTTTCACAATGTATAACAAACTATTGGCAAAATTCATACATACAACGAGCTTGTAGTAATTATAATTCATTTTTTAGTTCGGTGGACATCCATCAACACACAAAAGCCAGATTCAAGTCTCAAGTTTTCGAGTCATTGACGAGGGGTTGATAACGTTGCAGCGATTCTAATTTCCCACTTTCATCCATTTCTTTTCCTTCCTCATGACCACAATTACATATTTTTTCCTTTATATTAATTTTGTTTAGCTGTAAATACTTAATATTACTTAAATTAATATTTTTTTTATTTATAATCACATTTTAATATACGGTACAACTATTCTTAAGACTGAAATTGGCGGGAAATACTTTTCCCGCCAAAAAGTGACTATTCCTACGACAGATTTTAGGTCATTTATAACCATAGAAAGCGCAGATAAATCAAATTACAAAAATATTTAACTTTGTCATTTTTTCAATGGTCATAAATGCATCATGGAAACCAACTTGAAGAAAAAATAAATAATATTGGAATCTTATTACATTTGCTTAATTTTATAAATCATTTTTTCATCGAGATCTACAATTATAACAAAGTATAAACAAAGATAAATATTTTTATAACTTGATTTATCTGCGCTTTCTATGGGTATGGAAAGAATGATAAGAATTTATCTATGGATGAGTCGTAAAAATATCCCTGGCCTTTTATACATGGAGTACTTCTTCAAGACGAGTAAAATAACTGCAAACTGTTTTGCTATACAATTTAAGAACATTTATTTTTGTAATGTACATTGTTTGACTGTTTGTTTGCTTAAAATAAATAAATAAATAAATATGAAAAATAATGTGGATTATAAAAATATATTTTATGTAATTCAAAATTGAAACTGTTCTTTTAATAATAAAAAGATTAAATATTAAACTCAGTCATATGTCTTTTTGTTACATATTGTTCTCAACGATCTCATTTCAACTGTATAAACATGTCCAGGTCTCACTTACATATGTCAGGGTTTTGAGAATACAAATGCATGGACATAAAAGACCTGTTCTGTCATTCTGTTCACTCTGCCTACCCCAAGTAGGGAAATGTATTTATTATTACGATGATGATGATGGTACAGTATTGATTAACAAAGCAAATGCAACATACTTCCAGTTTGGTTTTGAGACGATCCGTCTTCTGCAAAGTCAGAAGGGGATGTCCGGCGGCCCTCTGTGCCTCTTCGATGGCCCCTTGGAGTCTGACGAGGCGAGTCTGCAGGCCTCGGGCGCCCACCTCGGCACCACTTGCCTCCCGAGACAGACGCGGGAGACCGGAAATAACCTAAAACACCGACAAAACTGCCGTTATACATAATTATACGTTTGGCCACGTGTGGAGAATAAATGAGACAAAGAAAGTATACAAAGCAGACAGGAATGGAATGAATGTCCAAGAAAAGGATGACTCGACCATGTGAATGACATTCTCTAAGAGGGTAATGTAAAAAGCTTAAATAACATAGCAGACCGTGTTGCAAAGTTGAAATGGTAGTGGGCAGGGCATGTTTCAAGACAGGGTACCGAGAGGTGGACACCCAGAATACTAAAATGGAGACCGTGGGAAAATAAAAGACCGGTAGGGCGACCACAATAAAGATGGGTCGACGATGTTATTCCGGTTGCGGGAAGGGGTTGGCTGGGGGAAGCACAGAACCGAAAAAGATGGAATTCATTGGAGGAGGCCTACATCCAGCAGTGAAGAGATGACTGACAAAGAAGAAGAAGATGGATGTGTGTCAGGATGGATAATAGAAAAATATGGCTTCCTAGCCATTAAGGCCACACAGTTACTGAAAATTTTAAGCGAGTTGTACCCCCTTCTCGTACTGAAGTAAAAACGATGGGGTTCGTCCAGCCATACATTTTGTACGAATTGACTAGCGTGAAACAGTGACGACATAAGCGACAGCAAAGAACAAATTGTTTACATCATATTTAACAATATTTTTGCAAATTATAGCTTACATCTAACAAATCAAATGGATAATGAGGTATTATTTTTATATTATGATTCTGGAACTGTCTCGCCATAGACAATACTATAATTGATCCCTGCCTTCAGTATATGTAAACCTAGAGTCCCCATGGCAACATATAAACTCTAGATCAATCGAGAAAACGACAGCTTATGCTAACCAGAGGTGGTCTGAGAAAAACACATGCTCCATTGCCAAACAGACATGGCCAAAATATGATTTAAGAAGAACCAGAGAGATTCTCTCATTCAGAAGAGACTCAATCGCGAGAGTCATATCGGTATTAACGGGATACTGGCTCATAAGCCGGAAGGCTAGGGCTGGAGGCATACCATTACTGCAGAGCATGCCAAGATGAAGAGGAAAAAGAGACTTCCTCTCTCACGGTCCTGCTCTCTCTGGAATTAGGAGAAACTCTTTGGGAAGTTTCTTCTATCAATCTGATCAATCAAAGTTTCTTCTATCATTGGACAATCTGATGGACATAGCGTCAGCCGATATCAGAGACGTTATGACATTCATTGGCCACTCAGGCTGGATATGTAAGAGGGAGGACAGCCCCATTTGTGGTATCACAAAGGGACAATTGGCCTAAGTACGTTGTCCTTTAGAACTGCCACCAGCAAAAATAAAATAATCCCTATATTTAATATTTTTATTGACAAACTTTTTAACATCTCAATAGAGACGAAGTTGGGATATTATAGAAGAACCAGGAACTCAAGGCTCATACAGAGCTTACGATCTGTCATCGGCTGATTTACGTGATCACTTTATGCGCTTGCGCAACATTCACCAATTATACCTTTTTATTGAGTTCCCTTATCAATGTAATTTTTGAAAGTTCTATTTATTTGAATAGTGTGTAACACTTCACCTGAAAATAAGGAATTATACTATTGCCATCTATGAAGTAACGAAGAAACCTTTAAAATTTGTAACGCCATCTATTGAGAAATTGGTTTATTTGTAAACAATGAAAGCAACAGTCCTTATAAATGAGGTGACGGTGTCACACACAGATGTCACCCCTGAACTGCGCCAGAAATATTATTTCATTTTTGGCTTTTTTACCTACTTGTACCAATGAGTATGTAAATTGAATATTTTTTTAATTGCATATACGCAAACATTTGCGTATCCAATTAAAAAATATGCAAATGTTTGTGTATATGCAATCAAAAAAATATTTGATTTTCCTATCTTTAATCAAGACAATAATGTAAGTATTGGAATTGATTTTTGTTTTGTATTAGAATATTTCCATTAATTTTTAATCCATAATGTACATATATTATAATAGATCACTATATATTGACAATACAGTACACTTACCTGAGCTGTGGTCTCTTCAAGTGCATGATTCAATTGCTGCATATAAACTTGTAGAGTTGAAATTGTGCCATTGACAAATACCTAAAATAGTTATAATGTACACTTTAGTAAGTTTTTCTTATTGAAAAAATAATAAAACAAAATATTACAAAAAAATATTATGTTTCTGAGTCACGCCAAGTCTAATTTCTAGACATGTCAGAGTGTTCTCAAGACAATATCTAAGTATATTCTAGTAATAACAAACAACATTAGGTACAGTAAAAAACTAGTGTTTGTGGGCAACGCTAAACTCCTCACTAACAAGTCATTCTATAAAGTATTCAAATTCTGTATGGAAAATTTTCAGCATTTTCATGAAATGAGTTTGTTAAATAATTTTTTATTTAAATATTTTAGTATGAAAACTTGATAACTCTTCAATGCCATTTTATTAAAGTGATGTGCCTTTTTATCAATTTGATAATATAAATTTCAATTTTTATGTTTCCTGAGTTTGGGGTCACTTTGAAATATTTGACAGTTAAAAAAATTGAGAAGCACTATTCGTATATCGTTCAAAATCTAATGGGGTCTAAGCGAGTATTAGATATATATATTTGCAAAATTTGAATAGAATCGAATGAGTACTTTAGTCTATAATCGATAAAGTAAAAATGAACAAGCCGTACATAGCACACTGCACATAGCACATAGCACACACACACAGATACTTTGTGATGAAACTTTCAGAATACAATCTCAGCATGATACTAGTTGATAATCTGCAAAAAAAAATAGCCTTGAAAATTGCGAAATCATAACTCCCCACTATATCCCCTTGGGTTAGTGAGGAGTAAAAAGACACACACAAAGATGGTCGCCCAAACATATGTATGTACATTCCTTCCTATGTTACAAAACTTATCTACTTATTATTCTACAAATGAAATGAAAAAAAAATATCGTGTGATATCTGTTAATTATATATAAATCCACACCTCAATAGCCATTCCTTGACAAGTCTTTTTACATTGTTTGTGCTTTTGCATTTCTTAATAGATGTCGGCATCATATTTAGGTACATTATATTCTAAGTTCTCTTACCGTATTTATTATTATATTTTGGAACTACATATTCGTCGTTAAATTTAAATCTAGTGTAATGCGAGTGTTGCGGTCTGTCTTTATATTCGTCCTATAAAAAGGGCCCGTTACGCAAGTCCCAACCACCGTTCAAAGGCAAGATAAGGAATCACACCTCTTTAGGTAACAAGATTAAAGACTAGCATTCTCGTAACATACACTGGAATTATTACATAGTTGTTTAGTTATATTTAGAAATTGTAGTTTAATATCTTAAAAATTATTAATGAAAATGTAAAAAATCGATAATGATTAATTCATGTAGAATCGTTAAAGATTTTTTAAATGTTAATAATCAGGGATCAGTATGATTGATAGGTAGTATAGCGACCTCCTCAGAACCTAATCCTTTGATATTACCCCGTTTTCAGTAACTATTAGAACTAAATTAGGAACGTTCAAAAATTATAGATTTTAGATTTACGGTCTTATTTCAAAGTTATATAATATAAACTTGGACTAAATGGAATAGGTACATACCTATTTTGGCCGGAACGTTCTTAAAAAGTTACTGAATCAGACGTATTATGAATAATTATGTAAGGATACTTTTATTTATTCAGGTGAGCATTTTTGATGTCAAAAAAACCTTCCCACTCCCTTTCACCCCACTTCATCCTTTCCTCAAACCCCTAGTATATTTATGTGTATATATGTATATATATTATATGTATATATTTTTCTCTCTGTTAATTCATCGTGATTATATGTTTAATGCATTACATACTTTAATTGAAAAACCTGTCACTAGCTTCTTTGTTTGATATGTTCTTGTGTTAATCTGTTAATTCATCGTGTTTATATGCTTATATATATATTTCTTGAATGCATTACTTTAAGTGAAAACCTGTCATTAGTTTCTTTGTCAGATATTTCTTATGTTTATATCTATATTATGTAAAAATAAAAAACTGTTGGTTTTCTAATAAATAAATAAATAAATTATGAAAATTATGAAATTTTTATCATTTTCATAATTATTCATGTGTCTTATTCAGTAACTTTTTGAGAACTTTACGGCCAATATAGGTACGTTCCAATTCCATTTAGTCCAAGTTGATATTTTATAACGCCGAAATAAGACCGTAAATCTAAATCTAAAATCTACAATTTTAGTATGTTTCTATTTAAGTTACAAGAGTTACTGAATACGGGGTATTGTAAGTATCTGGATGTGTGAATTATTCCCAATTGGTGCGTTTCTTACATTATATTTTGATCTATTAAAAAAATTACAATTTACACAACAATATGTTAATTCTTTTAAAGTGGGTAATGGCAATGATAATAATTGAGTATTATTATTTTTAGTACTTAATTGTTATTAATGTTGGCCAGTGGATTGCAAAAAATAACTTTTACAATCCAAAAAAGGATTTTAACATAATTTGGAGGACTTGTCCATAGACAATTCCTCCCAGTCAACCACACTAGTATAGTATAATTTGGAGGACTTGTCCATAGACAATTCCTCCTAGTCAACCACACTAGTATAGTATAATTTGGAGGACTTGTCCATAGACAATTCCTCCCAGTCAACCACACTAGTATAGTATAATTTGGAGGACTTGTCCATAGACAATTCCTCCCAGTCAACCACACTAGTATAGTATAATTTTCGCCAAACATCTTGAACGAGCTTCCAGTTGCGCAGAGCGCAAATTTGTGTCTTTATCCTTCGATGGTTTACGTGCAAATCGCCCCCCCTTCTCGGCTAAAAGTTCAAGATGTTTGGCTACAACTCTAAATACATTTGTAGCAAGTATAAA
This sequence comes from Molanna angustata, assembly GCA_963576475.1. Classification (NCBI taxonomy): domain Eukaryota; kingdom Metazoa; phylum Arthropoda; class Insecta; order Trichoptera; family Molannidae; genus Molanna; species Molanna angustata. Next base: position 20,907,324 of record OY754983.1, on the reverse strand, counting down.
AAATGGTTCCCCTAATAACACAATAACAAATCTACATAGATTTTGATCAATTATACAAACAAAGAAATTATTAAGACATACTTCATTCCATTCACACTAAACAATAGACAATCCGATACCGATATTAAATTATTATTTTACGAAGACTTAAATAAGACCCGATTAATAGAAATACATAAGACTAATGAAATAAAGTATTTAGGAATAAAAATAGATAGAAACCTTAAATTTAAAACCCAAATAGAAAATATAGTAAACCGTTTGAGAAAATCCATTTATATATTCAGGAATCTCAAAAATATATTATGTAAAAATAGTTTAAAAATTGTATATTTTGCATTTGTGCACTCTGTCCTTATGTATGGTGTTTCGGGATGGGGTGGTACATATAGGACAAATCTTTTGCCTGTTGAAGTTACGCAAAGACTGATTATAAAGATTATTCTAGGCAAACCTATAGATCACCCGACGGAACAAATCTATATAGACTTCCCGGTCCCAACACTAAAGCAGATAATGGACACGATTGCAACTGTATATGCTCACAGACAGAACCATCCTGAAATTTTTTCTATTGGAACAGTAACGACTAGAGCAAAATTTAAAATCGTCATACCAAAGAAAAATACAACTGCAGCACAGAAATTACTGTCATATAGGGGAATTTTATTTTATAATGACCTGCCCACTTCCATTAGAGAAATAAAAGATCTAAATAAATTTAAAATAGCATTAAAAGGGCATATTTTTGGCAATACATAATCCTATATGTTGAATTTTTCTTTCTTTATGTAATTACGATACTCCTCTCTCGAACACGAGTTTTTAACTCTATCGAGAGAGTATCAATACGGTAATTTTTGTCATATATTGTAACTTGGTCAAAATATTGTGTAATACTCTTATAAAATAAATAAATAAAAAAAAAAAAAAAAAAAAAAAAAAAAAAAAACAAAGAAATTATTAAGACAAACACAGAAATAAAAAAAAATTTAGGACACCCCTATTAAAATTTTCTTTATATACTTATTAACTTTGTAAGTGTATTTTTTCACTAGCAAATATGAAATAACTCAATAAATTTTGTTCTCAAAATAATCATTTTGACATATTACAACATCTTGTGGGTGTCAGATAGATACATATTCCTCCTAGCGACCAATCAGTGAGCATCGATCTTTCTGGAATTTGGCATTAGGGGAGTATTTAATTGAACGCGCAAGCGACGCACTTCAGTGCCAATCTCTTTATAGTTAATTTTGTATATTTATCCAACTGTCGATTCGTTCAAGAGAATTTATTTCTCTTAATATATTATATACATTATTATATGTAGGTATATAAGGAGTGTGGTTTTAATAACTCTTATTTTTAGCAGTTCGAGTTATCGGTGTACAGATAATCGAGGATCTATTGTACATATTATGTATTTGTTTAACAATGACATATTTTTTAAATAAAAAAAAGGAAAACTGAAATAGATAATAAACATGAATTACTTCATCATCTTCAGTCTTATCAGCTGTTTTGTAAGCTTGGTTGATCCAAATTTTGGCGTCGAAATCATCTGTCGAAAACGTTTTTATGTCCTGAAATTGCAATAACGGACAAATTTTAAATAAATAATTAAAAATTTGAATAAAAACAATATTGGAGGAATTTGTGCACGTATTTACCAGAGCCTTATTCATTTTATATTTACTTGTTTTCAATTCATATCAAAATCAAAACAATTTGACACGTTTGACGTTTAAATTTTGACATTTGTGTCATAGAGTACCAGCTTGACGGAAAAATCACGTTCCTTTTGCATAGTAAAAACGACAATACCTCAATTCAAGAATTGAAACCATGTTTGCATCTAGGAAGGGTCCAAAGCTATATTGGAAACCATATGCATCAATGCGAGTTTAATTGATATAACATTGATTTTTATAATAACGTTAATGAAGAAACTAAAGATTTCACACTTTTGGTATGAGATAAGATGTTTGTATCTTAAAAAAAATGTTTCAATTAAAACATCTCTTGCCGGACTGATAAGTTTTTATTTTTTTTAACACTTTGTTGTACCTGTGTAATAGGTGAGATTATAATCAAGTGGCAATTTCTTCCAAATAATCAGTGATCCCAGTTTAAAAAAACTATATTTGCGTAAGAAATTAATTTAAATCAATTTAGCTTAATCAATATATCAATATGATCATGTTAATTATTATCATAGGTTTTTAAGATATTTGTCGGCCTTCGTGGCTCAGTTGGCTAGGTATCTGACTGCTAATCCAAGGGTCCCGGGTTCGATCTGTGAGACAATTATATCGTAAGTCTCCAGAATGTGGCAACTTGTTATTGGGTGCGTGTTAAATTAATATTTGACATAGTACCTGTTAGTTGCTCGAGAAATAATGTAAAAATAAATAAATACTGGCTGACGCGACCATCAACGCCATTACTGACAACCAACAAAAAAATATAAATATCAGAAAAAAATTACGACAGTAACCTATCCTATAAAATGTGACAATTAGACACAGTCGAAATTGCACACGCGTATTGTTGTCACGAGTCGAACGCGAATCAGTGTTTTTCGAGACATTTGTCCTGCCTCCTGAAGTCATGGCCGGAGGAACCAATGGATGCCGTGGTGACCATCGCACGTCCCTGCCGTCACGTCCCTGAGGAGGTGGACGCTGAGTTGAAAAAGTTCCGACATCGTTGAGCTGCGCTAATCCTGGAGCCGGTCAACAGCTTCTCACGTCAAGCCATTTTGGAGACGTGCCTCGCTGCCGACGATCTCGATGGAGCCACTCATCCAGCATCTGTAGTTGTCTGGGATTGAGGATATTTCCACTAATAGCCTTGTCCCCATCATCCATCGACGACGCAATCATCACGCACTGAATCTGCCCAAATCATAAAGGAGAATACAATATTGTTAGCCCATCAGAAAAATTATAATACTAAATTTGAATTTATTTATTGATGATACCTATTATTTCGGTTGTGTTTTTTGTGTACATAATAATGATTTCAATTTGTGTCTTCCAAATTTATTATCAAAAACAATTTTTTAATTAAGCGTCTGACGTTTGTGCATTGTCACTTGACATTCATCTATGTATAGTCAGACCATGATTTCAATTTATTGACCAGTTTTAATTTACCTCATTCGCTGATATTATATTATGTGAACATTCTCGTTGAAGATATTTTTGACATTTAAAAGTGCTAACAAAATTCATGGCATTCCATGAATTTTGTAAAAATTCACATGCCAAATCAATTTTTCGAAGGCCATAAGTACAATTTTTCATTTCCTAATTCTCTTAATTATATTCTAATAGTTAATTGTATGGGTATCGACAAACATCTTGACAATTTTCGGCCTGGTGGGATAAGGTTTGCGCATCTACCAACCAAGCAAAAAAAAACACTAAATTTGTAATATTTCCCGGTCACGTTACATAATATTATGTAGCTTGGGGGAAAAAATTACTATTAATAACTCTTGCTATTGAAATAATATTTGATTTTTTTTTTATTTACATTATTTTCAGCAAATAACTTGAGAAATTTCGGGGGGTGGTTTGCATATATACCAACTTAGCCGTATTATTTTTTTTATATTACACCACGTTAACTATGCTCTTAGTTTATTTAATTAAAGTTTAAATATTAAATAATCTGAAACTATCATAATCAATCAAACAACTATATTTTGGTGCGTGCGGAACACAATCCAATTAAAAATTTCATATCTCAATGTTGCTTAACATGTTGTATCATATGTGACCATAATCAAAGAGATAAGATTTGAAATATTAGTTTATAAAGAGAGCAATTTTAATTCAACACCTTTGTGAAATTCACCGCACATTGTCAATGAACCTTTTTACTAAATTACACGTGCGGTTGGACAAAATGAAATCATTGATTACAAATACAACGGTTGATAAATTAAGGCGTGTTTTTTTAAAAATATATCCAACGTTATATATTTTTTACAAACACTAGTATTTATCTGGCAGCGCACACACACTAAAGTACAATATTTTCCGACGTTGCCGCATGCTCGATTTGATAGTTGGTTCCACGTAATTTTCAAAATAGTAATGACCTTTTGAATGGGCCGAACTGTTAATTGAATAATATAATTGAAATATTTAAATTATAAAAATGAAACAGAATAAAATAACTACGATTTGCGTTCATTAAAAACATATTATGAATAGGTACTAATATCAGTTATTTTTTTTAGGTAAAACAAATTCTAGAATTTTATTACTATTATATTTTTATAGGACGATCGTTTTATCCTGCAAAGGCCTTCTCAATTGAACGCTGTCGCTCAATCGTTAAAATTACAAAAAAAAACAATTAACTGGTATTAACCATTATAATTAAGGTGAGATTATTAATATTTTTCGAATTAACATTGTGTCAAATTTTAATTTAGCATAATATACCTATAGAATAAACTTCAAATACAAATAAACTAAAAAGAGACCAAGGTGAGATTATTAATATTTTTCGAATTAACATTGTGTCAAATTTTAATTTAGCATAATATATAGAATAAACTTCAAATACAAATAAACTAAAAAGAGACCAGTGAAATTACCTTCTTAAATTTAGAATTATAATGGAAGTCAATACTTCAATTTTGTCCACCCTTCTCTATCCTGGGCGTCCTTGTAGCACTTTTTTTCCTACGACTGTAACTATGTCATCAGCCCATCTTTTCTGGGGCCGACCTACACCTCTTTAATGTTCCCAAGGTCTCCGTATTAGAATTCGTATTGTCCATCTGTCAACTTCCTCTCTTGCCACGTGACCTGCCCACTGCATAGGAGGCAACTCGCTTTCGCGAATCATTCGTTTTATTTAATCTACTTATGGTTAATTTATTAGTTTCCCCTTTTGCCAAATAAACTTGTACATACCAAGTTTCGAACGAAGAAATCCTCATTAGGGTCATTACAAAAATATAATTTTTACTATTATATACGTTTTTTCTAATACTTCTAATTCCAATCAAGAAAATTGCTACTTTATCTTTTTTTCAGATAGGTGTAGGTACATTGAATAAATCTTACAAACACATTTATTTATTATACAATGCAGTTTGTTTTAAAGTATGAATGAGTTATTTGATTCGGCCAGTTTTGAAACTACCGCTCATTCCTCAGTTGTCATCTATTTATTATACAATGCAGTTTGTTTTAAAGTATGAAGGAGTTATTCGATTCGGCCAGTTTTGAAAGTACTATACAATGCAGTTTGTTTTAAAGTATGAATGAGTTATTCGATTCGGCCAGTTTTGAAACGACCGCTCATTCCTCAGTTGTCATCTATTTATTATACAATGCAGTTTGTTTTAAAGTATGAATGAGTTATTCGATTAGGCCAGTTTTGAAACGACCGCTCATTCCTCAGTTGTCATCTATTCTGAATCAAGCAAAAATTGAATCTGAATCCATTGATTGAACATACGGTTATTTGAAAACAATATGAGCCCGTCACGTAGGTGCGAAGAACGCAAATTTGTGTCTTTTTGTTCGGTTGGTATATGCGCAAACCCCCCCCCCCCATCCACGTCGAAAAGGCTCAAGAAGTTTGAAGGCATTTAGGCTGTGTTTCTCGAACAAAGATTAAAGTAAAAGTATAATTAAAATATTTTGATTTCATTAAAATGTTCAAAACTTTTGATTGTTTTATTGAAATATAATGCGATTAAACAACGCAATTTTGAACAATTTTATGATATCAAAGTATTTTAACTATACTATTACTAATAATTTTATTGAAATAACCCAGCCTAAAACCGTTTAAGCATGTTTGACAGAATACAATATTATGTAGACTTTTAGAATAAACATATGATTCGATTCCATCTAGAATCTAGTTTGATACCATCACAACGTAAAACTAATAATGTAATTCGAGTGTTAAATTATTTAGGCTGTGTTTCTCGAACAAAGATTAAAGCAAAAGTAGAATTAAAATACTTCGATTTTATGAAATTGTTCAATATTTTTGGTTGTTTCATTGAAATCTTATGCTGTCAAACGACTCAATTTTGAACAATTTTATGTAAGTAATCAAAGTTTTTTTAACTATACTTGTTGAAACAACCCAGCCTTAGAGTTTTTTTTTTAATTCATCATTATTTATAGCATGAATGCATGTAAGGCATGCATAATAACAGTGATGACATATGATGTAGAGGCACGAGCGGACACATTCAGAAGTAAACAAATACTGAGGACTTCAGAAATGAGGAATCTGAGAATGATAACAGGTAAAACCTCGAGAGACCGAGTGAGGAACACCAGAATAAGGGAAATATGTGAGGTTGATGATATCATCAGATGGAGTAGGCAGCAGAGGAGGGACTGGTCCAAAGAATGGACATCTCCAGACTTCCTCATATCGTGCTAACACAATCAACCTCACAGAACCTGCGCCCTCGCGGTAGACCGCCTAAGAGATGAAGGGATGGCTGGAAGTCCACTTCGCGGGAGAACAGGCCTCTTCAAAACAGACCCAAAGGTCTACATAAAAGAAGAAGAAGAATTTATTTCATCGTCGCGTTATACATTATTATTCTCAGCAATATATTCAACTGCATTTCTTCTGTTTTAGTTACATTACGGTTAGGACTATACTTCGGCTTCCTTTCTCAAGTTCCAATAAGCCTCTTAATGAGGGAATAAAGTTGATATTTATTTAGTACTTAACTTAAGTAGCGTCTAGTACCAGCTCTTCTTTTCTGCATTCTTAGGTTAGGTTTAAGTTTGTTTATAATAATAATAGCGACTGAATTGAACTATAAATTATTATCAATTAAATTTATGTATTATTCTTTTAATTTTTCGCATTTAATATAAAATTTCACAGCTCATTTGACTTAATACTACGAGATCTCAACCAATCAGAGAGCCAACCGGAAACAGAATGCGGAATGGTAAATGCAGATTATAGACTTTAGTCTTAACTTACCCAAGAGTCCTCATTCTAACTTGTGTCACATCATCGCACTCCATGTGGAGGTCATTTGACTTGTTTCCACTCCCTCTTTACAGAATCTGAATATGTAGTCTTCTTCTACAAGAACTATACATATCGACAAATAACTTGCAAACAGTCCCCCATTATAACATAGTTATATTCAAATAATTACGAATACATATCGATATCATTAGCATAATAGCAAAAAATACTTGAAATGACTAATGTTAAGTCCTTTGTATATACTGGGTATATGGATGTACGCAAAAATGCACACTAAATAACCTTCTAATGTATGAAACACGAAAAAATATTGTACATATATCACCTGATATGTGATATGCAACATTTTGTCGTCCAAAAAAAGTAAAATTTAGAGAGAACAAGAAAAGTTATTAAAATAATATAGTAATAAAAAACTCAGCCGGTAGATTTTCATATTCTTTCGAATAAAGTAAAAATATACTTCATAGGCCTTGTAGTTTTTTAGTTACTTACAATAAAAAAATAAAAAAGGGTTTTACTAAAAATAATTTGACAAGAAAAGTATTAAACAAATTCAAAATTCAAAAAACCCATGCAATATAATAAAGATGTACCTACATACAAACTATTCCTTATTTCAAAGACGTATCTTTTGAGGGTATTAATTAGGGAAATTATTTTCAAAATATACTATATAGCCTACTATAGCCTCTTTTTTTTTTTTTTTGTTTAAGGCAATTCACCCTGTAAAGAGTGCTATGTGCCAATTATTTCGTGTCAAAGGAGAAAAATTATTTTTTTTATAAATTTATGTCATTCAATGAAAGGAATTTTGAAATAACGGACAGTACACGTGAATTATTAAGAGACAAAAGATGTTGGATATTAAGTGGAGATTGGTGAGTGATTTTAATTAATTATTTGTATATATTTTTGAAGGCGGAATTATTTTTACAGTTAAAAAATACATGATCAATTGTCTCATCCTCATCACCACACTGGCAAAGTGGGCTATTTAGAACTCTAATTCTATACAGATGGGAGGCAATTGAACAATGGCCAATTCTCATTCTAGAAATACATGATATTAATCGTTTAGATATGTTTATATATAGATATGTTTATATATAGATATGTTTATATATGTTTATATGTTTATATATGTTTATATATGTTTATATGTTTATATATTTATATATAGATATGTTTATATATGTTTATATGTTTATATATGTTTATATATATGTTTATATATACTATAGCCTCTTAATGCGTTTTCAGAATCAGATCTATCGAAATAAATAATGGTTAAAGTGTGTAGTTCGTTCGACTCTGTGAAAAAATACTATTAACACAATGATATTGAATAAATACGTAGTTGTTCTTCTGTACGTGTGTGTGTGTGCTTATGTATATTTACATTTATACACACAGACACACACAAATGTTTACTTCAGCAATGTTCGTAGTAAAAAGTCAGTTTCTCTCCAATAATATAAAAATCGTCGAACCAAAGTACCAACCAACCTACCTACTACGGAAATGAAGTTTTATTGGACGGTTTGTCAACACAACGCGCGCGGTGGAATGAAAATTATTATTTTTGACTGTAGGTACATACTTTTACTATACCTACCAATATCGTGAGAAATACATGAAGTCATACATGCAGTTTCAAAAGTCGTTTCATTTTAAAAAGTTTAACTACATAGAAAACTTTCTCTGATAATCTTGACTCCCTAGTGCAAATAATATTTAATCATTCATTCAAACCGTCACGGCTTACCTATCCCACAACGTGAGGTCATAGATTTTTATTATAATATAATATAAGATGACGTAGTTAGCAAATTTTGTATGAATCGAAGTGAGTCATTTTTCAGGGGGGATTTTTGACGTTTTGGTTCCAGACCACATCGTTTTTCTATAGAAAATAACGACTAATGTGAATTGTTTTCGGATTTATTTGTCTAAAAAACATTTTAATTATTAATGTATAGAGAACAGTTATCTAGGATGTGCTGAAATGTAAGGAAAACTGAAATATGTTGCCAACCAAAACGTCAAAATCGCGATATTCCATGACTCACTTTTTGCACCGAGTACTACATCTAGCATATTATAGTAAAAATCTATGTGTGAGGTATACAAAACACGCGTGCGGTTATGCATTACCATATTTATTTATTTATTTGAATCTTTCTGTACATATAATTAGTACACTGACGGGCTTATAAAAGAGTGCAAGACACGTGTATGTATTTACACGCACCAGTCTCATCATCTTACCTAAAAAGGCATTATATTCAGAATGCATAAAGCACCTGTCAAAAAACTGATTTGCAGTTTGGCGGGAAAATATAGTTCTAGGTAATTATTTTTTTTATTTAAAAAATATGTACTTGTTAGGTGTATGTATGAAGATGTGTACCTATGTACTTGTTACAAGGACATAATATTCATTCTTTATAAAACTATGTACCTACCTACCTAGGTAAATTATTAGGCACGCTGTGTCTACACAGTTTTGGAATGACAGATATATTTTGTATGTGTTCCGCGTTTTATATTTCTTCGTTGGTACATGTTACCAACACAAACACATACACACAAAAGACCGATTCGAAAAAAAATACCAATATGTACAATGTACCTACCTACGTTATATTTTTGGTCGCCACCATAACATTTTTAAATGCGCGGTAATATTTTAAAATAAAAGAGAACACAACGTTTCTTTTTTTTTGTATAACAAAAATGGCGGATTATAATATATTGTGTATAACCAATTCAAAATCGATATTGGAAAATTGTCAGTTTAAATTAGATTTTTATGTATTAGGTAAGTATGTAAGAAAAAAATAAAACTTTCCATACAAAATGTAATAATTTTTTATTAATCTCCCCCAAATGACAAGAGAATTTTCGTCAAAAGGGGGCGGTTTGTACGGACCAACCAAACAAAAAAACACCAATTTTCGGTCTGCGCAGCCCACGTACTCGAGTTTTTTTTAGTCGCCATCTATTATTCTACCGAGTCGGTATTGTACCGACTTGACATAGGTATAACTTTATATGTACATAAGTTCCTTTTATGCATGCGAGACATGGACATAGAAATAGCACGATAGTAAAATATAATCAACAAATTCTACATTTTTATATATATTTAAACGAGTTGGTTGTGGCCACTCAGTATTCAAATTTTGTATGGAAAATTTTCAGCATTTTCATGAAATGAGTTTGTTCAATTATTTTTTTATTTAAATATTTTACTATGGAATCTTGATAATTCTTCAATGCCATTTTATGTAAGTGATAATGCACAAGCTGTTAGTGACACAGAGAGCTATGGAGAGAAAGTTGCTGGGTATTTCAATAAGGGACAGAATTCAGAATGTCATGATAAGACAAAGAACCAAAGTAGCCGATGTAGCGGAAAGGGTCGCTGGCCTTAAGTGGAGCTGGGCTGGGCATATTGCCAGATGCCAGGATTCACGATGGACCAAAAAGATCTTAGAATGGCGACCGAGAACAAGCCGAAGAGGTGTTGGCAGACCCCAGGCAAGGTGGTCTGATGACATCAAGAAATGTGCCGGAGGGAGATGGATGCAGTGTGCCCAAGACAGGGAGTTGTGGAGGATCAAGGGGGAGGCCTATGTCCAAGAATGGATGAAAACTGGCTGAAGAAGAAGAAGAAGATGTGCCTTTTACCAATTTGAAAATAAAAAATTCAAATATTAAGTTTCCTGAGCTTGGGCTCACTTTGAAATATTTGACAGTTTTAAAAATTGAGAAGCACTATTCAGATATCCTTCAAAATCTAATGGGGTCTAAGCGAGTATTAGATATACATATTTGCAAAATTTGAAAAAATCGAATGAGTACTTTAGTCTATAATCGATAAAGTAAAATAAACACGCCGTACATAGCACACAGCACATAGCACACACACTGATACATTGTGATGAAACTATCGAATATTAAATTTCCTGAGCTTGGGGTCACTTTGAAACATATACGTCCTAACCATTTACTCCTCCAAGGTCCTAACAGTAGGTACTCGGTAACAGGCGACTTGACAGCGATCCTTCACAACGCATTGACGTTACTTTAATTTCTTTGATTGATATCAGCTACACTATCTCATTAGAGCGGCAAGCTACCGCCGAGCGGTACATGGGCCACTCGTCATGGCGGGGGGTTCCTCCACCCCTTGTTACTCGCGTAGGCGATTTGCAGGAACACCACCACGTTGAAGGTTCTTTCAGTTCTTCGATTTCCCCGCCGAATGTGAGTGATGCGGGCTGAACACTCAAGCGAGACATTAAGGGGGCACCGACCTTTTGCCCAGATTCCTAGGATGGGGCTGTGGCCTGCACCCCAAACTTTGCTGGCTAGGCCCCTATGGTTGCAACCTAGCCCCACTATTCTCTTCTCTGCCCGCACTCTTCTTGTCGACATATGTTGTCTTGTCGATTAATCCAACTGTCGATTTGTTCAGGAGAACTTTGTTCTCTTAACATATCGACAATGTATCAAGCCAGAATACGCGAGAATTGTATGGAGAGGTCTACTTTTTTCACGGCTTTTCCAACTTTGAAGTCAAAAAACACCAACTTAGAGGCTTCGCAGCATATATGTTCCATACACGGATTTACTCAGAATTCGGAGTAGAACATTTCGTGTGTCTGTGTGTGTGTGTGTGTCTGTGTGTGTGTCTGTGTGTGTGTGTGTCCGTCCCCCCCTTATAACTTTTGATCCGCTCAATTTACAGAGCCTAAAATTTCAGAATATATAAACAGTTACAGGCCTACAAAACTTTTATACTCGGAATTTTGAATTTTTGTTTCAGTCAGGGGTTATCAACTTTTGAATTTTTATTTTATTTTTCCATATATCTCAGAAACCATAAACGCTATAATGCTGAAAATTGGTACAAACATAGACAAATACAAAATCTCAAAATAGTTTTTTCATAAAAATTCCAGAGTTTCTCAAACATTTTTTATTAAGAAAAATATTTTTTTTATGATAAATTTATGAGTTTAACTGCCTATATTTCCGAATTTTTCAAAAATATCGAAAAAAGCCGAAACACCCCAACTAGATAATTTAATTTTCTATGAAAAATATGAATATTGTATTAGCACATCTCAAACTTTTTTTAATAATTTTTATAAAAATTGAATTTAGTGACGACATTGCTTCATACAATTTGTATGTCAGTTGCCTATACACAATATGTAAGAAGTTTTAATAGTTTGGTAGGTACTTAATCTCCAAACATACATACAGAACCATCATGCTGTTTTCATATTCCGGGTAGGAAAACAGGACTGACCTCCATACTGTCCTATCTTGACATACATACCAGCATGTGTTAAAATTTTCAATAATTTGGATTTATGGGTTTATAGTTTGGTACATATTCTTCAACTATACATACTATCGCTATCGACAGTTGGATCTCATGTGTTACATGCAACTAGTATTATGATAAGTTGGTCTACGTCTCTACGTGGCTCAATTCATTATGGAGACATTTTTTTTAACTTAAGAGGCTATAGTAGGCTAAATAATAAATTTTGAATTTTTTTTTCACAGAACCTTCAAAAGATACTTGATTGAAATAAAGAACAGTATATTTTTAAATATTTATACTATTTGACGAGTTTTTTTAAATATTTATACTATTTGACGAGTTTATTTAAAGTTTGAATTTGTTTATACTTTCCTTGTAAAATTAGTTTTAACAAAAGCCTTTATTATAGTAAATAGCTAAAGACTACAAGGCCTGTGAAGAAGATTTTTACTTCAATCGAAAGAGAATACAAAAAAATTGTCGGTTGAGTTTTTAACTATTTTAATAACTATTCTTGCTTTAAAAAAATGTCTAAATTTTACATTGTTTTCACGAAAAATATATATATATTTTTTTTTAACAAAAACAATACAATGTTCACATATAAATCATAATTTAAAAAGGTATACAATTTCCATCATATAATTCATAATAACCCTCTTTAATTGAGATAAAATCTCGTGTTAAAAGAGGGGAGTATCTATTTAATATTATTACATTTACCAAAACATTGTACATCTACTAAAAAATATGAAGCTACATTGATACATATATTGTATAGGTATCACAGATTAGTGATAGGTATACAATATTTTTTGATGTAGCTGGCTTCGCAAGGTTTCTAGGACACATGATGAGACAGCCCAGAGTCGCAGATCATGGTGACTGACTAGAAGAATTGGGATAGAGGGACAGGAAGTGATGATGTCTACCAATAAATACATCATACATGGTCAGAATATTGTTATAAATAATATTATATTGTTACAATATGTATTATAATATTGTATTGTGATGTTCATACACTCTACACTGTACTATTCTATTGTATTACATTGTACACTGTCTTCTGTATTATTCTATTGTATTACATTGTACACTGTCTTCTGTATTATTCTATTGTATTACATTGTACACTGTCTTCTGTATTATTCTATTGTATTACATTGTACACTGTCTTCTGTATTATTCTATTGTATTACATTGTACACTGTCTTCTGTATTATTCTATTGTATTACATTGTACACTGTCTTCTGTATTATTCTATTGTATTACATTGTACACTGTCTTCTGTATTATTCTATTGTATTACATTGTACACTGTCTTCTGTATTATTCTATTGTATTACGTTGTACATTTTGTATTACTTTGTACACTATTTATTATTTTATTGTTCTATATTATTCTATATCTTACGGTTTACAAGACGTATTATCCTATTGTTATATGTTATTACATTGTACACTATGTATTATTATATTGTTGTATACTATTCTATGAATTTTTGTATTGTATTGCGTTGTACAATATGTATAATTCTATTATTATATGTATTATTCTATTGTATTGCGTTGTACACTATGCATTATTCTATTGTTCTATATTATTCTATTGTTCTATATTATTATATTGTATTGCATTGTACACTATGTATTATTCTATTGTTGTATACTATTCTATGAATTTTTGTATTGTATTGCGTTGTACAATATATATAATTCTATTATTCTATGTATTATTCTATTGTATTGCGTTGTACACTATGCATTATTCTATTGTTCTATATTATTCTATTGTTCTATATTATTATATTGTATTGCGTTGTACACTATGTATTGTTCTATTGAATTGTTTTGTACATAACGTATTAAATAATTATTCTAATTTAGTAAATTATTTTATGTAAGTATTGTTCTATGATATTGAATTATACTCTTTGTGTTGTATTCTATTGTATCGTTTTATACATAATGTATTGTTCTATTGAAATTACTATTCTATATATATTATTGTATTGTACTGTATTGTACTCTATTATATGATTTAAATAATTATGTTATGAATACATACTTAATTGTTCTAATTGTTCTGTGAATTAGTTTATTGCATTGTACAGTACCTACACTATGTATTATTCTTATTAGGTAGGTACTTATGTACATTTTGTATTTTTCTGTAATTATAAATGGTTCTATGTATTATTTTATTGGATTGTACACTATCATAGTATCATGTATTATTATATTTAAAATTTTCCTATGTATGTAAACAAGAAATAAAAATATGAATATGATCTTGTACATACATATAAATATAATTCTGAAATATATCATGCATATAAACGGATACAAATGAATTAGTCCATTGCGATAAAAAAAATGCTTACCCATTCAATAACAATTAGTTTAAAAATGAATAAGTACAAATAATGTGCGCATTTTGCTTTGCGTGTTTATTACTAATTTCATTCAATATATTTATTTTTTTTAATAATGATAATGATAGCCATCTACATTGTAAATAAGGTATATCGATACATTGTAGGTAGGTAAACTTCTTTCATAACTTTACTAACGAGCATCGATCTTTGTAGAATTACTAGTAGGTAATACAATATACAACTTTTTAATAAACATGTACTTAAAATGCATTAATAATAATTTGTATTCATTTTCAAACTGAATCACTTTTCAGCACAACAAAATTACGCAGACATCTTCTCATGACTCCAAAGACAAATACGACATTCGCTCAAAGGCTACTATTTAGCTACATTTTTTAATAGAAAATAAGACATAGCAATTTATAAAACATTTATAACGGTAGAAAAGTGGATAAGAAACAAGGGTTTAGAAATACTGCGGAAATTTAATCAACTTTTTCATAATTTCTTCTTCCTATTTTTTCATAATACGATATCACCAAACATTTGTAATAAATTTGTTTTTTTCTGTAGGATACCTACCTAGAATGCAAATTAATTTTCTGCAACCTCGGAATACACTCAGCCTAGAGTGGTGGTAGGAAGGTGCAAGGCAGGTCCGGCGCAAGCAGGTCGGCCGCCCGTCTGCAAATGTGATACGGCCGCCCCCCATTCCATCTTTTTTTTAAATTTTTTAAAAATAAAATTGAATTTTTTTATTCGTATTTAAAAATTACTTACTTATTTAAACTATTTTTTATTAAGTATAATTTATAATTATTTTTTAAACACGTAAAACACTTTTTTACTATTATTAATGGTTCAATCGTCAATTTTACAGCGTTACGCGGTATCAAATCGTTCAAGAGAAAGTTATCTAACTAGCTGGGTGTATATATAGAGTAGTCACTTTTTTCGAAAAACCCCCTTATATAGGATATTGCTTAGAACCTTTTTGTATATTTTTTCTTTTAAATTAGTATTTTGCCGAACAGGACGTTGCAATAAATCTTATAACCCTGAACAATAGCGTTTAGAAAAGATAGGAATGTTGTTCTTGGAAAGTTGTCGTTTTTACGTTGCATCTCTCTTCCGAATGTCATAAACTAAAGTGGAAGCAATAAATTTTATTTATATGTCTGTCACGGTCGCCCCTAAAATATCATTTAGGGGCGGCCGCCCGTGTTCTTTGAACAATTAGTACATATGGAAGGTCCGGCCCTGGTGCAAGGTGAACCTGGACAGATGAGGAATGTTAGAGGCTGACCAGGACATGGCATACGAGTGTCGGGAGACTCAGAACATGTCTCCACCTGCTGAGTTGCTCGCTTATGGAAGGAGGGTGCTCTGAGGAAGATATATGGCGAGCAACTGAAAATGCAATAATAGCTGCAAATTACTGGAGGGACACAATTATAGATAAATGATCTTGGACACGGAAAATAAGTGTGTGGTGGTTTTTACCAAATAATAAAATATATACCAGCGAAACTCGGCAACCTTCCTATTGCTTGTGTATAAATACTTAAGTACTTACTTTCCGTGTCCAGAACACCATCATATTTCTAGGCCCCAATATTCGGCCACTCGGATTCCACTAATGTTTGCTATCTATGTACTGTGTCTTGGTGCGTGCATGTCGCTCCTATCATGGCATGACATGGGACATGACAGTATAAGGTGCGCGTTGTCGTGTCTGACGTCACACTCGCAGATGTCTTCCTCTCTGTAACCCCATTTCTTGAGGTCACTGTAACAACAGGAGACACTCGTTCTGAGCCTATTGAGCGCTCTCCATGTTGGATAAGGCAGGTTGTGTCCCACTGAAACGTCCTCCGCGGGTGGTAGCTGCGTGCGTTTGACACACTATACTACATACATACCATCACGCCGTTTCCCTATTTGGGGTAGGCAGAGAGAACTGAACGCCAGACTCTTCTATCTTGACATACCTGTTTTGCCTCATTTACATTCATACATCGCGTCATACATGCTCTCCTATTGTTCTGACTTCGTATGTTCCCCTCTTTCAAAATCTCATTTATATGATCATGCCAGCTCTTTCTAGGTCGACCCTTACATCTCATTCCACTCTTTTCAGCCTTGTATACTTTCTTTGTCAGTCGTCCATCGTTCATTCTCTCTACATGTCCGAACCATCGCAAAGCATTTATCTTCATTCTACTCAAAATATCCCTTTCAATCTTACATTCTCTTCTGATATCTTGATTCCTTATCCTATCATAAATTGTTTTACCACACATTCGTCTTAGGGACCTCATTTCCACAGCGTTAATTTTACTTTTATGCGTCTTCTGCCATGCCCATGTCTCACTTGCATACATTATGGTTGGAACGACAATAGCGTTGTGCACAGCGAGTTTTGCTGGCCTTGAAATAATTGGGTCAGCCATTATTGTTCTTAATGCACCATTTACTCTATTTGCTGACGTTACCCTTCTTTCTATATCCTTTTCCAATTATACTATACACTATTATTTGTTGGTGCTCCGGTGGTGGAAGGATTGGCCGGCATTCTACCGTTTCGCCGTTTCCAGGGACGCCCGATTGCTTTTCCGAATTAGCCGAAACTCAATCTACGTGGAGGCTCCTTCCGTGTCCGTATGTATGAATATATAAATGGTCGTTCTTTATGTAATCTAAAATTTCGAATTATAATTATTTAATTTTCCTTTCAGTACTTCCTGTCCCTTTAGCACTTCCCGTCCCTTTAGTACCTCCTGTCCCTTTAGTACCTCGCGTCCATTTAGTGTCTCCTACCTCCTTTTAGTACCTTCCGTCTTTTCCATACCTTCAGATCCTTCATTACCTCCCGTACCTTTAGTATCTTTCGTCTCTTAAGTACCTCCCGTCTATGAATAAAAACACATGGGCTGCAAAATATTTATTTACATACATTACCC
Organism: Molanna angustata; assembly: GCA_963576475.1. NCBI lineage: Eukaryota > Metazoa > Arthropoda > Insecta > Trichoptera > Molannidae > Molanna > Molanna angustata. The sequence continues at coordinate 20,889,615 of OY754983.1, read as the reverse complement.
CCTTGGCGCTTTTGTCCCGTTTTTATCGGGGTACGCTTTGACCATGATCCTGGAATTGGCGAGTCTGGTTATTACATTGAAGCGACTGACCTTCGTAACCCTTAGAATGGGGAACCAGACAAATTGGATCATGGCTACACATAATAATAATAATAATAATACTTTATTGGCTGAAATAATATAAGAAAATAAGTACAAACAAACAAGAGCAAGATAAAACATTAAAAAAGCCAAAAGGCGGACTTGTTAATTAAATTAACATCTTCCAGTCAATGTTAGAGAATAAAAATAATAATAATAAAAAAAAACCATACACAAGTATAAATATGAAAAGCACAATTACGAAGAAAAAGAAAAAAAAGAACAAGAACATACACACATATGCATGTAGGGGGGATGGGAAGGGAAAAAAGGAAGGGGCGGAGATAGTGGTAAGGAGGAAAATGAGGCAGGGAGGGAAGAGAGACATCAGAGTTTCACCCGCTGTTTAAAAGAGAAAAATGATGATATGGTTCGAGTATCAACGGGAAGTTGATTCCAGAGCCTGGCACTATGGACAGTAAAAGAATTAGTGTAGAAGTCAGATCGGTGGGAGGGAATCACAAGAAGACCGTTATTACCCGATCTCAGAGGAAGACCATGCTCCGATGAAAAATGAAACCTGTCTCTGAGATACTTTGGTGCCACCTCACTATACAAAATCTTATAGAGAAGACAGAGTGTGTGAACATCCCTGCGTTTGCCCATTGAAGACCAGCCCAGTTTTATACGAAATTCCGATACATGGTCATACATAGTTTATCGATCGACAATAAATTCTTGATAGAACTCCATTGCATGTATAAAAATAAAAATACAAATATGAAAAAAGAATACTTGGTATTACCTAGTTCTATTGAAATTTCTTTAATTATCAACGCGTTGCTTGCAAGGCACATCGTCAGAATAATATTCTACAAAACTGATACTAGTGGTTATATACAAAATTTACATGACAGGTGTCTCGCTTAGACCCCATTAGATTTTGAAAGATATCTGAATGGTGATTCTCATTTTTTTTCTGTCGAATATTTCAAAGTGACCCCAAGCTCATGAAACTAAAATCTGATTTTTTTAATTTCAAATTGGTAAAACTAAGGCACATCATTTTCATAAAATGGCATAGAAGAATTATCAAGTTTTCGCAATAAAATATTTAAATAAAAATGGAAAGTGCCTGTGCATGTATGTTAGGAAGTGTATGATCAATTGTGCTAAATCCACTTTAAAATAATGTTGTTTAACTTACAAAACCAAATACTGCATCCAATATAACACAGGGATTATCCCTAGCATATTGGAGAGCAAAACCTCTAATTGACAACAAAGCGCAAGAGAGTGTCAATGGTCTGGATGTGTATGTGTACCCTTCCATTGTCTCTGTATGTATAGCATTTAATTTTTTTTATATACCTTTATTATTGTTGTCAAACCTTTGTATGTAAAATGCCATGTTTATTATAAATAAAAATAAATAAAATAATTCAACAAACTCATTTCATGATAATGCTGATTATTTTCCATACAAAATTTGAATATTTTATAGAATGACTTATTTGTTAGTGAGGAGTATAGCGTTGGCCACAACCCACTCGTTTTATATTTGTAATATATCTGCACATAAAAGGATGTTATGTGCCGACCGCCGAGGCACAGTTGGTAAGCCGTTTGGTTTCTTTTTGGGCGTTCTGGGTTCGATTCCCAGCAGAGGAGAAATTTATTTAAATTTATTTCTTACGTTAATATTGCTTCTCTGGGGTGGTTCTTCTTCTTCTTCTTCTTCGTCAGCCCTCTTTCGTCCAGTAATGGGCATAGGCCTCCCCCTGAGACCTCCACAGCTCCCTATCCTGGGCAGACCGCATTCATCCGCCTCCAGCCATTCTTCTGATATCGTCAGACCACCTGGTTAGAGGCCTTCCGACACTTCTCTTGCCCATCTAGGTCGCCATTCCACCACTTTTTTAGTCCATCTGGAGTCCGTGGTTCGGCCACTTCTGGTTTGCAACCTTTTGGACAACGTCGGTTACTTTGGTTTTCTCTCTCATCCACAAGTTAGTTTTTCTGTCTTTTAACGAAATACCCAGCATTCTCCTTTCCATGGCTCTCTGTGTTACTGCGAGACTATGCAGCATTACTTATTATTTATTACTTATTATTATCGAGCTGGTTAGTTGTAAGAAATTGCCATACAGCAATAAACTCGCCACTTGCGCAAGGTGCAAGGAAGTGTTCATTATTATTAAGTACCTATTATTATTATTTTTAACGCGGAAAGAAATGTCGAAAATATTTGTGGTATTATTTGATAAATTTGATTTCAAAATACGATGTTGTTTGTTTACCTTCAGTCATTAAGTCGCATTATATTTTTAGCGTTTAATAAAGAAAATGACACATCAGAGAAGCCATAGATTCTTCGAGAATATCAACACGGAAACCGCAAACTGATAAGATAGGTAGGTACCTACCTAATAGTAACATTTTGGAAAAGTGCTCAATAACAAGAGTAGGTAGGTAGGTACTATGTACCTAATGTCTTATGATACATCTACATGAATATATCCTTGAAAATATGGATCATCACAAGGGATAGCAAACCAGCAGATCTTTTGATAATATTCTAAAAAACTGCGTATTATATATACAAATTTGCAAGATTTGAAAAGAATCGAATGAGAACTTTAGTCAATAATCGATAAAGTAGAATTAACACGCCGTACATAGCACAGATACATTATGATGAAACTTTCAGAATACATGCAATGTCAGCATGATACTAGTTGATAATCTGCAATAAAGAAATTAGCCTTAAAAATGCGAAATCATAATTCCCCACTATACCTATATATTATAAAAATACGATTATACGTAAGAGTTGTTATGAAAATTTTTACATGGAATCAATATTATATTAAAACAACCTAGACATTTACGCCATTATTTGGAAAATTAATTAACTCTGGATCCGCAACGCTGGGTCCAGCACATTTTGCAGGCTCCAGCAAGCTGACACATGTGCTGGATCCAGCTGGATTGCTGGATGCGGAATCCACCAATTGCTATCCCTAATCATCTCGTACAGTCGGGTTACAATCAGCTTTAGACTTTAGCAATCTTTGAGGTTAAATTAATTGAATAATCGAATATTTTCATTATTGCATATGCGCAAACATTGGATTTTTTTCCCTGTCGGGAGTCAAAGAAATTTTTTTAACAGATTTTTAATTATCTCAATAGAGACGAAGTTGGAATATTTATTGTAGGAGAACCGGGAAATCAAGGCACCTACAGGGCTTACGACCTGTCATCGGCTGGTTTACGTGATCACTTTATGCGCTTGCGCAACGTTCACCAATTATGCCTTTTTTTGCTGTTCATAATTTCACCCATAGATGGCTGTAGTAAAAATTCCTTATTTTCAAGCGAAAATAATTTCAGTATTACAATATATAGAACTTTCAAAATTGAATTGATAGGGATCTCATTTAAAAAAAAAGGCATAATTGGTGAACGTTGCGCAAGCGCATAAAGTGATCACGTAAACCAGCCGATGACAGGTCGTTAGCCCTGTAGGTGCCTTGATTTCCCGGTTCTCCTACAGTAAATATTCCAACTTCGTCTCTATTGAGATAATTAAAAATCTGTTAATTGAATAATAATATTTATTTTTTCTACAATTAATAACAACTTCACACTAAACGTTGATATCAACAAATTTTCATGATTAAATGTAGAGAAAGTATTGAATTATAATCGAGTAGTACTGATTTAAACATTTTTTAGATTAAGGCAAACTAAGAAGTATTAAGAACGTATCATGAGTAGCCCACCTTGGGCAAACTGTGGCTTGCCCCGCGAAAATAAGTGCTAAAAGTCTAATAAAAGTATTTTTCGAATAAAAAAAAACTCGGAACAGCCGTTTTATTCACACACTTTGAAATCGACCAGAAAATTTCTCGCTGCGCGGAATTTTTTAGTTTGATTTATCGAAATAAACAAAAGAAATATGCAGGCCAGAAGACCAGACGTGGACCTCCACCATAAGAAGAGAGTTGCGGGAGGCAGATTTAAGTGAAGGAGACACAGGAGTGAAAGACTCGAGAAAACAGAATATCTTAAAATATTAAATAATTTGGATTATTAGTATCGAGAGACTCGGGTGGCTTGAACACGTGGAAAGAATGAATGAGCAACTGCCCGCCAGAAGAGTCCTTCACCACAGACCAGAAGGTGTGAAGCGCAGGGGGAGACCCTAGCAGGTGAAATGGATATATGGACTGCGTCCAAGGGGACCTGAACTGTTTGGGCGTGGTCAATCGGAGATATGGAGCCGCTGACAGATCGGAATGGCGAAGACTTCTTCTGGAGGCCCACAGGTCCCACCTTGGGATGTGGAACCGATGATGATGACGTATTCTTCAACTATATATACCTACTATCGCCATCGACAGTTGGATTTCATGTGTTATATGTAACTAGTACCTGCTTATAATATCCTTATTTATCTTGCATCTGTATATTACATACATTATTCTGTTACATAGGTAATCTTTTTTAAGATATCTCTGCATCGAAATACAACAGGCAACAAAAAACATCTCAAATTCAGCAATGAGGTTCAGCACACCCGCACACCTGTCGCTGGTTACCACGCATTGTGGGTTAGGCCTTGGTGGTATGTACCTAGGTATATATAAATTCTACATGTGTTTTTCGCTGCGTCCAGCTTTATACCCAACTATTTTCCGGCAAATAAATTGATGTCACGAGAGCTGCGCAGAGTGCAAATTTGTTTTTTTTTGCTCGGTTGGTATATGTGCAAAACTGCCTCCCTTCACAGTGAAAATTCTCAAGTTACTTCAGGAAAACTTTACTAGGAACTAATAAGAATTTGAATAATATACTATGAATAAAATAAATAATAATTTATTAATCATATAATTGTTATTTAAAATTAAATCATAATTTTGAATTGTGTTCTAGAATCGAATAAATAGTTGAAATGCTATAATACATTAAGTACTAAAAATAAATACCTGATTTATTAATTGATTATTAAATCAACTAGGTAATTAATTGTTCTTTTAAATAAAATTATAATTTTGAATTGCGTTTTAAAATCGAATACATTGTACATATTATTATTATTTGAAACGCAATAAAAAGTGTTCGATCAGAACGTTTTCAAAAATTGATAAAATTCAGCGGAGCGGAAACGAATGTTGAACGATATAATAGGTACCTACCTACCTATATACATTATAGTGCGGTACCTACCTACTTACATTGTAAACTTTTGAAAGTGTTCAGAGTAATAAATTTTATTTGTGTGTTTGTGTGAAATGTCCGCCAACAGAGATGTGTGCGTGCGTTAAAAAATCCATTCCGAAAAAACCGTATATTTCTATTCTTATCTGAACTCCAAACAAAAAGAGCCGATGACGTAGCGCTATTTTAAAATAAACTTAATTTTTAGATTATTGATTTTGGTATAAAGCAGCGAATCAAAATCCCGCGTTGCCGCGTCTCGGGGCAAAAAAAAAACTTCCAAACTGTACGTAGTAACTTTGTACGTTCGTTCTATCTAGGATTTTGAACTCGTTTCAATTTTATTATTTTATCTCCAATCTACAAAGAAATCGCCGCGCAATACAACAGCGTAAAATAAAGAGGTCAACATCGATCGCACCGCACCGATCGACCAGCGGTACAGATAAAGGATACCTTTTTGTTACGTGTCGACGTATAAAAATTATCAATTTGTTTTATTGAGATCAACTATTTTGTTGCAATATGAAAAAGGCGGCGATTTCAAAATACATCAAAATTACGCCGGTACAAAACTGCGACTGATTTAATTTGACTCGCCGCCGATAGCTACGTCCGCCGCAGTTATTTTTTATAGATATTTTTTTATATTTGGAATTTTCCAAACGAATGGCCGCCCCCCCACGACGGATAATGGAACGATCCGAATTTTGAAAATGTAGAAATGAGATCGCCTGTCACTCGGTACCGGATGAAATAATGTGCTCTATATGCGCGACGCATAAGGGGCAATTTACTTTGAAACTGGAGCGTCGTGTTTTCATACTGCTTCACTACCTACTCGATAGTTCACTGTAGTTTTTGTCTAAAATGGGATTAATTAATATTTTGTCGTGCATTTTTGACGGGAGCGCGTAAATAGTTTGTGTTGTAATGAGTAATTCTCGTTCGAGGGCCTTTGTTGGACAATTTGTAGGAATATAAAATAAAGTATGTGCCGTTATACGATTTTGACAGATAGCGGCGTGTGCGTTCAAGAGAAGTATGGGTGAGATTGTGTCTCGAAGAATTATGTCTTGTTTTTATTAGCTTTTTTTATGAAAAAAAAATATACATAAGTTTTACAATCGCCCGCCTGTGAAAGTGGGGGTATTGATTTTCCCATCTACGTATTCGGCTTTTTGAAAATTACGTATACATTTTGTGTTTTGAAATTTGCCGTTTTGAAAAATGAGGACTTCCATCCGAGATATAATATTTTTTTGTGTAATTTTTCAAAGTGTTGTTGTGCCAGTTAATTAAGACTGAAATCTTTCGCATTGTGATCTAGAAACGAGCTATTATTTTTTTTAAATAACAGGAAGTGTTTAATTTGTGCTGTCGCTGGCTAACCGTGTAAATTTTGATCGTGAAATGTAGTGTTTTTTTCAGTGACATATTTTGGAAATGTCTGTTTTTCATTACATCGACGGTCCAATTTAATGGTTAGTTTTTTTTTTAAATTGTTTATAATGTGTAATTGTGTGTACTAATTGACCATAAATGTTGTCATTATTTCATTTAATCATATTTAGTCGTAAGTTTTCGATACATTTCGATAAAAATATATTTGAAATAAGTTTTCGAAAGTTTTTCAAAATTTCGAACACCTTTCAAAATGCCACATCAAAATTTTGTTTGCTCATATTTTTGAGATAAATTTGTTTGTTTATTCGATTAGAACTTCCTGTTAGAATTTACATTTGGTATAATGTGTATTATATTATTTGTGTGTGTGTATTTATCATCCGAAAAATACAATTTTTCTTCACGTATAATTTCGAGTTTGACTCAAAATATCATTTGTGAATCATTCCATGTGACTAATTTGATTCTTTGAATTTGGAATGTTTGAAAGAATAATATTTTAAATTGAGTTGGTACTTATTCGTAATTTGAATTATATTGTTCTGTATTTTTAAATATAATGTCAAATGTATTATTTTTATATATTAAATTATAACATTGATACATTTGACAGCTGAATTTAATCTTTTGAATATACTGTTACTGATAAGTGTGAATCTCCAAACTAGATTTCAAATGCAATTTCAATCTACGCTTATAATCCATCTATCTACCGTCTTATTCTGTATTATAAGCGTAAATTCTAATTGCTTACTATTACGATTAGAACATACCTAACTCCCACCTTATTCTTTATGGTAAAGGTAGATTCTGTACGAAAATTATGATTGGATTCTTGTATCGAAAGAAGAATTAATGCCGTATGTCTGCACACTACGAAGACAGACTGACTGCTGTGGTTCTGTGCAGACGTACTGGGTGCGATCCCCAGCAGCAAAGAAATTTATTTAAATTAATTTCTCGCTCCAAGTGTTGCTTCTATGGACTGTATACACTGGTCAGTTGGAAGAAAATGCCGTATGCAAAATTAATTAAATTAAATTGTGCAAAGTTAATTGCAATAAAGTCGCCACTTGTGCAGGGTGCTAGAAAGTGCTTATTATTATTATTATAATACATAGGATAACAAGGTCTTGTTCAAATCTTATGTAGGTATATTCAATTGTTGATGAAACTTATAAAATTCTTGGGTCATTTAGATCAGAGGGGCAAGTCTGGTGCAATCGGCGAAATCAAAACCCTCGTCGGTTGGACCAGACTTGCCCCCCTGATGTTATCCTGAAGTTCTTTTACGTCTCTCTTGTTAAGAGTCATTAGGAGTTTGTATCTGTGGTTTGGAATCCTTACTATAAGTACAATATATATCGACAGATTTGAAAGAATCCAGCGAAAGTTTGCTTCACATCTTGACTTTCTCCTTGGTCTAAATTTAGTATATTATGCTGGGCTGCGTTCACAATGAACACCGAGTGCACTTAGTGACGCTCTAAGCCGTTCATAATGACCGGAAACAGACGCTCGAAAGACACTCTGTGGCGTTTACATTGGACGTCAGTGTACGCACCAAACGCTCGGTAAAATTGTCTAGCGACAAACGCTCTGACAGTTATAGTATATGTTGACTTCTATTTTATATGTGGAATGATGACTGCTATTTGTTTCTGTGGTATCTATTATGTCAGATGACAATATGCATTCACAAAGAGGTTAATTTATAAAAATATCATTCGAAAATTTCCAATAAAAGGTCAGAGATCATTATTTAATCCGCTGCCCAATTGTTGTCTTTTGATGAAAATATAACCTAAAAAGAGACATGTATGATAAATGATGTTTGACATTTAAAACGCTCGATGCTTTGTTCAGATTGAAACGCCGCTCGAAAGCGTTCAGTGAGATTGGTGTGAAAAACGCCATAATCTGCAACTTCAGGTACATCCTGCGTCATGCAATCGTCATGCAATGACGCTGCGTCATGCAATCGTCGACCACGCTCCGAAACGTCTCAGTTTTCTTTTCTCAAATTTAATGTCGCTGAGCCCGCCATTAAATTTTATAATATAAACAACAAGTGTACGTCTTGCGAGTCGGTCGAGAAGTGACACGCTGCTGCACGCACCGCATGACGAATGCATGACATGCGGCTGACGCGACGTTGCAGCTCCGTGGGCATAGTTTTGATTGTTTCTATGCAAGCATTCGTCTTGCATTCGTCAATTGACGAAAGCGTGCACATGACGTGCGGTTTACATGTACAGTAGGCCTCAATCAACCCATTACCATAATTAGTAACTCTGGCGAACCGCAGGACCCTAAATGACATTAAATATATAATTTAAGTTGCTAATTTTTTTTTATATTCCTCAGAATTGTTGAGAGAAATTTGATTTCATTGTCCGAGCAGAACAATCAGATATCTTAACACTTTATATTAATTCCTAAGTGTATAACAACTACACTCAGAAGGTTTTTGTGTACCATGCTTGCACTATCCGGTGTACAATGCTTTCTTTAATACACTCGACATATCTGCGAGCTCTCTGTGTGTTTAGGACAGTTGTCTCCTCCTATCTTTCCTAGTACTTTGAGGGTTTTTTATGTAAAGAGTTAGTCAATAAGGATGGTTCGATGTTGAAATAGAATAAAACAAGCTATGTATGAGGTATTAACAATATTCTTTTTTATTGGACCATGCAATTCATTACTGGACACGGCAATTTCAAAAGTTCTCTTTTTCGTTTTCACTTATCCGATTCGTCCTTATATCAGCTTTGTGATAACCCTGGGGGGCAAGTCTGGTACAATTGGCGAAATCAAAACCCTCGTGATTACCCATATCATGGATATAATTATTATATGGAGTTCTACAATATCTTTAGATGTCATAGAACTCCATACAATAATTATATTGATACATACATACCATCACGCCATGTCCCTTACGGGGTAGGCAGAGAGAACCGAACGCCACATATTTCTATCCTGGCACACATTCATCGCCTCGTCAACATTCATGCATCGTCTCATACATGTTCGTCTATTGTACATGCTTCTAACATTTCCGTCTTTCAGAATATCGTTCACATGGTCGTGCCATCCCTTTCTTGGGCGGCCCCGGCCTTTCAATCCAATCCTATCCGCATTGTATATTTTCTTCGTCAGGCGTTCCTCATTCATTCTACCCATGTGGCCAAACCATCTCAGTGTGTTCACTTTCATTCTATTAATGATATCTTTCTTCATCTTACATTCTTTCCTTATGTTCTCATTTCTTACCCTGTCATACATCGTTCTATTGCAGATTCTTCTTAGCGATTTGTAGATTATCATTATTGCAGATTCTCATTTCAACAGCATTTATTCTGCTTTCGTGCGACTTCTGCCATGTCCAGGTTTCACTTGCATACGTCAATGTTGGCACTAAGATATCGTTATGAATGGCAACTTTGGCAGCCTTTGATATGTTGCGATCATTCATAACTGGTCTCAGTGCTCCATTCACTAATTATATTCATGATATGGGTAATCACTAGGGTTTTGATTTCGCCGGTTAAACCAGACTTGCCCCCCAGAACAGACATCTGAGCATATTTTTATAGTTATTATGTTATCCGAGACCGAGGCGGAGACGAATCCAACAAATAAGAGATCATTACAATTGGTCCAGCTGTTCTTGAGTTATAAATAGTCTAACTAACTCGACTTTGTTTTATTTATATAGATTAAATAATGCACTGGTCCACTAATAAAGCAATGCAATATTGTTTGTTTTGTAAATTTTGTAGACTGTTTAACTCTCTATCAACTAGTAAATAAATAAATAGCTATCAGCCGATAACTTGAGAAATAACATGGGCTTTACAAAGTGCAAATAGCTATCAGCCGATAACTTGAGAAATAACATGGGCTTTACAAAGTGCAAATAGCTATCAGCCGATAACTTGAGAAATAACATGGGCTTTACAAAGTGCAAATAGCTATCAGCCGATAACTTGAGAAATAACATGGGCTTTACAAAGTGCAAATAGCTATCAGCCGATAACTTGAGGTGCAAATACAGGGTGTTTTGCTTGATTGACAAATGCACTAATCACCACCATCTCTAACGAATCATGTCAAGATGTTTGTCGGTACATACATATATTAAATAGAATTTTTGTTTAACGATTGTATATTCTTACGCAAACATTGCATTTTTTCCCTGTCGGTGTCAACGATGTTTTTTGTCATTTTTTTAATATCTCAATAGAGATGAAAAGGAAATATATATTCGTAGGAGATCTGGGAGCTCATGACTTGTTATCGGCTGGCTTACGTGATCACTTTAAGCGCTTGCGCAATGCTCACCAATTATGCCCAATTCAAATTTTGAAAATTCTTTATAGGTTATGTATATCCCATTCAACTGCCCCGCCAGACAAAATCGCCAGAACCTCCTCTTTTACACTAAATACTCAAGAACAAACTATGCAAACAACACTTTTATTAACCGCAGCTGCAATATGTACAATAACCTTAATCATAAGCCAGATATTTTTAACAATAGCCTACATTCATTAAAAAAACAACTAACATCAATATTATAATGAATACTTTATGTACCAAATTGTACAATTTTTGGTATGTCCAATACTGTATTAATATGACAACTCACCCTTTCCTCCTCTCCTACCTTTCTTCATGTCCCACCCTCGCTTCATAAAATACACACACATACACACACATCACAATTGTACACCTACACCACACTTTTGTCTTTGACTTTGTACTGAATTGTCTTTTTTATGTATATTAATCTGTGGAACAATGTAATTGGCTTACTTTCCTGATTGTTATTTTTTTATTAATGTAAAACATGTAACAGCTGTTTTGTTTCCCAAAATAAAATAAATAAATAAATAAATATATATGTAAAATAATTTTCTAGTTTAACCCGTGTGTGATGGTCCTGAATAGGACTGCTTATTAATAGTCTAGCGCACTACGTAGCATTGGGGAGGGTTTACAGGAAAATATTAATTTTGGTTTTAAAAAGACCTGGGTTGTAAGAAGATTGAAACACAAAATTCGGAAAATCGTTCCATAGCCGGGCTGCTGTGTTAATAAGCGTTGTTTCTTCTCTTCTGGGTCTCAATCCTAGGATTGGTCTGCACCAAACACTCGATCTTTCCACTTAACTCTATCGTCCGCCTGTCTCTACATCTCTTTGTAACTGCTACAGCGCATGTCACCGATTATCTGGTCTATATAGTTGTTTCTGGGGCGACCTCTACAGTTACCCACATCAATCATTCCTTCGACGATGGTAAAAAGCAGGCCTGGGTGCCGGATGTTGTGGCCTATCCAAGTTGTTCTCTGTTGGGCAATTCTTTTCATAATTTGCCTTGTCTCTCCAACCCTACTTAGTACCTCGTCGTTGCTGATGTTTTCTGACCAGTGAACTTTAGCCATGCGTCTGTAGCACCACATCTCAAACGCAGACAGACATCCCGTTTTGCGTTGGCTGATGGTCCATGTTTCACAGCCATATAGCAGTACACTCCAGACAAGAGTCTTGATCAAGTTTTTCCTAATTTTGATGGAAATGTTAAGAGTAAGAGTTGTTTAAGAGTTAATAATATGAGTTGTTTGCAAGGAACTAAATTGTTCAAGTTTCAGCGCAAAAGATGATGTATTTTTATTCATTTAGGGGCTGTTCATAGTTATATAAGTAGGTACCTATATTATTATTAACTCGACAATGAATACTTCCACGAATTTTGTTCATAAGTACCTACCTACTTATATTTATATTTTTTAAAAAAGAATCAATATGTCCTTGTAACAAGTAGCTACATATACATCCTTATAAATTCCCTAAGTTAAGCGTATGCTTGTATTATAAGTGAACGAAATCAGTCGTGGCTGGATTCGAACTCGCAACCACTGGATTACCAACTAATATTTTTTTCATATTATTTGAAATTTAAAATACTTCCTGTCCGTTTAGTATTTTGATTGAATGATTTTGACTTCAATTATTATTTATTTATTTAATTTTGCTTCTCGGGCAACTAACAGGTACCTACTATGTCAAATATTACTTTAACACGCATCCAATAACAAGTTGCCACATTCTGGAGACTTAGGATATTAATTGTCTCACAGATCCAGACTGAAAACACAATTATACACTGTGTCTCCAACGGGAATCGAACCCGGGACCTTTGGATCAGCTGTCAGATACCTAACCAACTGAGCCACGAAGGCCGACTATTAATTTCATCTCCTTTTCCTTCCTTTCCTTTGCTACATAATATTTACTTAAGTAGGAATATTTATCCCTAAACGCCTGATCTCAATTTCTTTCTTCCTGTTCTTTCCCAATCCTTTTTTTTTTGCTATGATCTATATTTTCTTACGTATAATTCTGTCACTCAATAATCTGGTTGGTTGGAAGAAAGTGCCTGATGGCAATAAGCCCTCCAGTGTGCATTATATTTGTTTACATTATGTACAAAAAGTAAATAAGATAAATATTTAAATACAAGTTAAATATTTATTTAAATAGGTACAAGTTAATTTTTTTTTGCACCATGGTGCCAAGATTGCTAATCTAGAGGGCTCCATGAGCTACTCTTCGTGTCATGCATTGTTTTTTTTTGTTGTTCATTCTAGCGTTCTGCGAAGGGGCCGTTGACAGTCCCCATATGCAGAGCGGGTGGTGGTGGGAGTAGCGATAAATATTTATTTTTTACAAGTTACATCAAATTACTGTTCTCTATTTAGAATTGAATATAATTCATCTGTTTGGTGTCCACACTATAATATCCATATCAACTCACTTGAACGTATCCAAAATAAATTTCTACGCTATATAAACTACCGTCTTCATATTCCAATTGAAAATATTAATTATACAGAGTTATTAATTTTTACGGGTCTTTTGTCTCTATCCGACAGGAGAGTTGTGTTTGATTTGACTTTACTCTATATAATTATTAATTCTTATTTTGACATCCCTGATATTCAGTGTTTAATATTGTTTCATGCGCCAATATGATCTACTCGGTTACCGACACTTTTTTACTGTGACAATACCAAAACAAATGCACATATAAATTCCCTTATACCTAGACTGCATCTATAGGCTAGGTAATATGTATGCACATATAATAGATATGGGTGTTTCTCTGTAAACTGGGCAACTCGTTGTCTCAGGCCTATATTATACAAAAAAAATTAGATTATTATATATTTCATAGTTGATTATAAAAGATAATTACCTAATCTACATGTGCTCAGCATACTGCATCCATTTAATTTAACTTTAATACATGAAAAATGTGTTTATAATGCTCAAAAAACAGTCCCCTGGTGTGTCACCACACCAATTTAGTTCCTTTAGATTCAATTTATTTTAAAAATAAATTTAAGAATCAATTGATTTATTTAATTATTTGAACAATATTACATGATTTTCAATTAGACCTGGTTATTTTTTCTTAATATATGTTTATAAAGCTAAAAAAGGAAATTAAAGTTTGTCTCAGCATTTTGTGGACAGTCCCCCTGTCTATATTTCAAATTGCACACCTCGTAGTCTACAACTTAAATTATTGCGTTTATACATGTAACCATGCGAAAACAACCTGAAGTTTGCATGCTTGCCACCAAAAGCGCGTATACGCCAATTTATTTAGAGCTGCACGAGCTTCGCTCCGAGAAATCCGTGTGACAACCGGCCAGTCAACAGTCCTCTGGTAAGAATTATTTTTATCTCTTTTATATCTATTATATTTATACAATTTAAAAAATATTTCTTGTAATGTATAAATATTCCCTATTTATAGCAAAATAACAAAACTTATTTGTATTTTGTGCTATCATCCAATGAAGTCAAATTAAACAGTCCCCTGGCAACAGTCCCCTGCACTATAAAAAGGCAGGGGACTGTTTCTGCCTCCAGGGGATGGTCTTTTAATATGTTTATCATTGTTTTATTTATTTTATTAATATATAGAACCAACTTTTTACATTATTTTAAACAATATTTTAGTTTATATATTAATTTATATACTTTTTAGTTCTTTTTAGATATACATATCTTTTGAGAATGGTGCCAAAAAGAAAAAACTTTTTAAGGAAGAGATATTACAATGGAAAAGAGAAGTCGAGTGAAAGAGATATGAGCGTAACAAAAACGACCCACAGAAAAAGGAAGAAGAGAGAAAGAACATTTAAAATATCTCAAGAAAAAATAAAATGGAAGTAAGAAGCTAGTTAAGGATATGACTCCACCAGAAGCAAAGAAGTAGTGGAGAGAGCATTGCAACAATTATCGCAATAAGAAAAAAGTGTCAAGAAATGCAACAAGCTCGATTCTGAGAGAAAATATGCCAGATTTGGAAGAAATTATCAGCTTTATACAATGGAAGGATTCTAAATTATAATAGTCATCAGAAATAATAAAATATTATAAAAAATACTGTTAATTTTTTGTAACTTTATTGTTCAATTATTTCATTCTTAAATTATAGAGTTTAAGAAAATATAAAAAGACTTATTTTGCTACTAAAACAACATTTTTCATTTAAATTATCAGTCCCCTGTCAAAATCAACAGTCCCCTGTATCGATTTTTCAGAAAATGCTCAATATTTCCTAAAGTATTGGAAATATTTTTGGTTCATCTGTTATTTATTATTAACCTAGTAGATATCTATTCTTTTAATAAGATTTGTAAAATATATAAGCAAAAAAGTGGCCTAGACAACTTTCTTAGAACAACTTGCCCAGTTTACAGAGAAACACCCATATATTTAACTCTGATCTGTCTCAGTACAAGAGCGCGTTACTTAGAGTCCTACACCCCGCAACCGCTGTCATGCATAATATAATATAATGTTTTGTTCTTTATTTAGGTACATTGACAATTTTTCATCATTTTTTTAATTAACTATAGGTATATAATCAATGTTTTTCTATTTCTTTTTATCGCCTTCTTGTTGTCAACTTTAATTTTTTGTTCTGCATATAATTATTGTTTTTTTTATTATTATTAATATTGTGTAACTGATTTATTTTTTGTGTATTAGTAAAAGGCTTCTGGCCGTAGATACAAATAAATAAATAAATCACTTTTTACGAAACGCGCTCAAAGGATCGTAGATTTTGTTGCTAGGGCCGGTCGGAAGAGATTGCATGTCGACAGTAAACCCGACTTGGTGTTCACGAAGAAATAAATATTTTGTCAAATACAATAAACGATTAAAAATTGCAAAATAATACTTGTGTTTATTACTTACATAACATGATTTAAAAGAATAGTGCTTCCATTCTTTTAAATCATTGTTTTCGAGTGTCTCGTAAGAGCCGAGTAATCAAAAATACAACAGGGAACAATAATATCTTACATAGCAATGAGGTTCACCACCCATTCTGAATGTAGTGCCTTTTTTGGTGAAATGAGACTGGTGTGTGGGTATACATAGATGTGTTGTTCTCCCTTTTATAAGGCAATGCACACCTTTCGCTGGTTACCCCACATTGTGGGATATGCCGTGATGGTAACATAAATATAAAATAAATTTACTTACAATTAGTTTTGATGATGATATTAGTGTGATGTTTTAGCAGTAATCAAATTGGAATCTGTATGCAAATTATCCCCATAACGATTATTTTTATAGGCTTGTAGTTTGGGGGTGGTGCATTCGGATAATTACTTAACGATAAAGTGACAGTTTATTAAAAACGTCTGGGTTGTGGCCACCACCAAACTCTCCACCACATAGTATGTGTACATTTATTTCTTCTTGAATGGTTGACAATCCCTAAATTCATTTTTATGAAGTACATTTCTATAGATTCCAAAATGAATACTAGTTTCCCAGGGCTGCGTTCACAATGAACGCCGAGTGCACTTAGTGACGCTCTAAGCCGTTCATAATGAACGGAAACAGACACACTGTGGCGTTCAGATTGAACGTCGAGTGTACGCACCAAACGCTCTGTAAAATTAACCCTTTCTTAACCGATGATTACATTTGGAATCATTAATGTATTTTTACGTATATCTCGACGAAAATTGTTATCAGCTGTGTTATTTCTCTTCTAAATTATTAATCACAATATTTTTGATCACTTACAATACTGAAAATAACGGAAACGTCTGTACTCGGTTATTGTGACTCGGTTATTGTGACTCGGTTATTGTGACTCGGTTATTGTACAGTTGAAAACTCAGTTATTGCGACTGGGTTATTGTACAGTTGAAAATTCGGTTATTGCGAAAGGTGCTTTTCTTGCTAAACACGGTTATTCAAAATTTAACAAATATGAGTTTTTTTTTGTTTTCTAGCATGTTATATTTTTTTTAATTAGGTAATTATATTTCCTTCAATCTCTAATAATAATTAAAAATGAAAGATTTTTTATTCTATGAAAAGTATATAGTTTTATATATTAATGATGACAATTAGAATCGTAAAAATTTTCAAAAAAAAATTATAAAAATTATCAAAATCTCTTTATAGGTAATCACATATTTTGCCCATTTTTTATGAAACATTTATTTTCATAATTCGGTTAAGAAAGGGTTAAAAACGCTCTGACAGTTATAGTATCTGTTGACTTCTATTTTATCTGTGGAATGATGACTTCTATTTGTTTCTGTGGTATCTATTATGTCAGATGACAATATGCATTCACAAAGAGGTTAATTTATAAAAATATCATTCAAAAATTTCCAATAAAAAGGTCAGATATCATTATTTATACCACTGTCCAATTGTTGTCTTTCAATGAAAATATAACCTAAAAAGAGACATGTATGATAAATGACATTTGATATTTAAAACATCTGATGTAGCGTTCAGATTGAAACACCGCTCGAAAGCGTTCAGTGAGATTGGTGTGAAAAACGTCATAATCTGCAACTTCAGGTACATCCGACGCCCGACATCGAGCGTTGAATCTGAACACAGTCCCGAGGACTAAATTTTTCATAATACACCATACACACAAAAAGTCATAGTACGAACTCTCCACATGATACTGATACATGAAATTGATGTAAAAAAATTGCTTTAAAAATAGTTGAGATGATGGAATACGTGTCAAAATAGAAGAATGCGGTGTTTGGTTCTCTCTATCTACCCCATGAGGAACATGGTATATGTAATTTTCGTAGTAGTGGAGAAAAGTGGAAAAATCTCTACATTTTCAAATCGATGCTATTTAACTACTGTTTTTTATATACTTAAATATGCAATATGTCCTATTCTGATTCATTTCAGAGTACGAATACATCTATAAACAACGGGCGACCGTGGATAAAAGGATTTTATACAAACGCTGTGACGTAGTGAGTCCCGTATAAATGCAAGCAACTTTTTTACATTTCTCATGTTCTAAAATTCCGACGGATAAATTTAGATGAATCAGAATAGGACATAATATCGCACTTAATATATATTTTTTTTAATGGTTGACAATGTCTGAATTAACTTTTGAATAGAGTGTATTTCTATTGTATCAAAAATTCAAACAATATAAAAAAATTACGATTTTCCAGACCGTGAGAAATAATAGAGAAAAAATGAGACGTTGTCTATGGAAAACTAATCAGCTCTATGTAAATATACATCACACATGTAATATCAATATGAAGTTCATCGGCATTTTAGTTTGGTCTGTACAGAGGACACAAGTTTTCATATTTGTGTATGGCATACGGATTACGGCATACACACAAAAACATCATGATGAAACTCTAAGTATGCACTCTCTACATGATACCCATTGAGAAATTGATGTAAAAAAAATATGCTTAAAAATTGTGAAATCATGACTCCATTATTTCACAATAATGGAGAGTAAAAATACTAACGACACATTATGTCTGCAAACACTGGATATTTTTTCAATCAGTGTCATTTTGATAGATTTTTAAAATCTCAATAGAGACGAGGTTGAAATATTATAAGAGTACCAGGAACTCAGCCACTGCCTAAGACTGCATTCGGGTCATAATGTTTTATTATGTTTGTTTTCAAATACACCAACACCATTTTTGCTCGGAAGACGTATAATTATTTGGGACCTATATTGTACAGTGAAATGCCAGAGAAGACGAAATCAGTGAAAAACCCTGCAAAATTTAAGCAACAGTGCCTGCACTTTTTATGTGGTCGTCCTACATAGCAATAGGTCTGTTGCTGCTGTGTTGGGTTAATGGGTTGTTTGCCACCAGCCTGTGTGTGTTGATTTGTGTTATATATGTATGTTTTGTTGTATGTTTTTGAGTGTTTTTGTTTTGTGATTTTATGTTTGTGTAATTTAAATATGTAAGTTTGCTTCTCCCGACATAGGACATTCCTAGTGGGAGAGCCCAACATTAATATGAAATGTTTTTTGTTTTTTTTTATAATGATTTTTTTTTTGCTTTCTTTCTGTTATGTTCAAATAAATAAATAAATAAAAAAATTTATAATGTTATATTGTTGTTTGTTTTCAGATCCATAATGTTGCCACAGCAATATTGCCTGAAATGGAAGTATCACAACAACAACATTCAGTTTACATTCTCACAACTTCTGGAGAAAGGTTCGTTATCATAAGTTTATTATACAGTAATATTGTCAATTGTAAGGGGAGTTGTAGTTTATCTCAAAAATATACTAATGCTTAAATTCATACACGGTGTAACCAGCGACAGATGTGCGGGTTTGCATTATACAAAGGAAGCACGACACATGTTTGTATCTCATCAAAGGCACCACATTCAAAATATGTGATGGACCTCATCGCTGAAATGATTTTTTGCCTGTTGAATTTTCAACTACTAGGCCCTTTACGGGACATTCCAAAACAATGATTGACAAATTGGATTGACTTTAAAATGTCTGCATACGATTCATATTTAACATTCGCAAGCAACTTTATTTGCTTCCCATCCAACTCCGCCGAGATCAGCACGCCCTCAGTCTCCTGTTTAAGAGGACTTATAATAAACAAACCCCCTTATTTACTGCATCAGAAAAGCTTTCCAGAACATCACACCAGACTTAATGTTAAAAATATATAAAGCATTTGTTAGACCATTGTTGGAATATGGTTTCCAGATATGGAGTCCCTATTTTTCCAAGGACATCGACTTACTTGAGAGAGTCCAAAGACGTTTTACAAAAATTCCCAGGACACTTGGCAACTTAACATATGAGGAAAGACTTGACTTTTTAAAACTGTCAAAACTGGAAAACCGAAGAGAACGTGGAGATCTTATTCAAATATTATCAGGCCATTATGACTGTGTAAACATGATAAATCTCTTTCAATATAGTCATAACACTAATTTGCGTGGCCATAGCTTAAAACTTGTGAAAAGTAGGTTCTCGACAAATCCTTCTTTCAAATAGAGTGGTGAATACTTGTAACAAACAGCCCCAACATGTTTTGGATTATGAAAATGTTAATATTTTCAACAATAGACTGGACTTTATTTTGGACACAGCAAAATAGTTACAACCAAATAATAAAATTGGACAGTGGATATAGGCACATCACATCAGCCTTGGCTGCCTGCCTATAAATAATAACGATAATAATAATAGTCTACTGTACTGTTGGATATCCAAAATAAATAAAAATAAAATAACGCTATACCTAGTGACTAAAACCGCCTAATGCATTGTGAAGTTACGCGTTAGTAAGGGTAACTATCGCATGCATTAAAAATGGTTTATGCGCATACCTAACATTTCAATAGATCTGCACTAATTTTTTTTATTTTTTTTTTTATTTTATTAAGTTTACAATAACATATACAAAATATAAAACAAACAAACTATATAGAAAAGATTCACAGTAAGACAAAACATATTTACCCTTTACTAGAGTGCAAGCACTCGTGTGTAAAGGAGACAATTTATGTAATACAGAATACACAAAATATTATACATACATAATTATTATCTATACAAAAAGAAGTTAATATAATTTACATATCAGTCAAATAATAAGTAAAATCATTATGTTCAATTGCCAGTCTCAAATCTGTTTCAAGTTGGTTGAACCACACCACCCCATTGTATGTGCATGTAGTAGTGCTGTGTTGTGTATGTATGTGTTAATGGGGTACACAGTTGACCCACTATATTATGTCTATCACTCGCCACACGTACAAAGGCATGGTGCGACCTTCCAATGTCCTTATGTATTTTAAATAGCACATTTTTTTTATAGATATTTTTAAAAGATGGCACTTGAAAATCACGAAATAGTTGCAAAGTTGGGTAGTCAGATGGTTTTTTATTTATAATTTTTATTATCAACCTTTGCGTAATTTCTAGAGGCAAAATGGATGTTTTATACGCCCCCCCCCCCATGCAACAATGCCATATTGCATTATTGAATGGGCGAAAGCGTAATACACATTTTTAAGTAATTTTAAATTGAGAATGTTTCTAAGGTTGATAAATATGTAAATAAGCTTTCTTAATCTGTTTATAGTATTATTTATTTGAGTTTTCCATTTAAGGTTACTGTCAATTATTACTCCTAAATATTTAATTTCATTTTTATTTGTTATACATAGACAATCGTTATTTTTACATGTCAATACTTTTGTAGAACAATTTTTTGAGTGGATTTTAATATTCTTTAGTTTTTTTAAACACAACGCTACACGTGTAAATCATCCATTTTTTCATATCATGGATATAATTATCGTATAGAATTCTATGACATCTAAAGATATTGTAGAACTCCATATAATAATTATATCCATGATATGGGTAATCACTGGGGTTTTGATTTCGCCGGTCGAACCAGACTCGCCTCCCTAATGTTGTTTTCAACTAAACCAAAAAATCCCCCACTGCAATAAAAATAAACTTGAACGTCTTCAGGATATGTGTATCAGATTCATCTTTAGGTTGAAAAAAATTGATCATATATGTACATATCATCTTACCGCAATCTTCTTTGTTGGCCCAAGGTACACCAGCGGCGCAATATACACATTTTATCACAATTGTACAATATTCTCTCGAACCCAAACCTGCCACAGTACCTCAAAAACAAATTCACTTATTTATCCAATCATGGACTTCCACTCCGATCTGCTGAACGTACAACACTATCCATACCTATCCATAATACAGAATTTCTCAGCTCTTCGTTCCAAGTACAATCAGCAAGATTATGGAATAGTCTAAGTCCGGATATTGCGTCGTCTAACTCACCTTATATTGTCAAGAAAAAACCAAACAAGGAATATTTATCCCTTAACACCTGATCCCGATTTCCTCACCTTGTCCTTTCCCTACCCTTTTTTTACTATGAAGTATTTTCATTTTTCTTTGTTTTAATTGTATCTTAATGTTATATAAGTATACCTATTTGCTTATATTCTTTTGTTGTTCTACATACCTACACAATTTTGTCATACTTTGTAATCTGGTTGGTTGAAAGGAATTGCCTGATGTCATTAAGCCCGCCAGTGTACATTATATTTGTTTGTATTATATACAGAAAGATTAATAAATATATAAATAAATAAAATAACAAGTACGCTTTCAATTAGGTGTGAACTAAAATTAGGAACGTTTTGACAGTTGATTAGACTAAAATGTGGTTATGTTATAGAATAGGGAATTGAACTTATTTGTGACTTACTTGGGGTAAGAACATTCCTAAATGTTCTTAAAAAGTTATAGAATCAGACGGACGTAATGCAGGCATTTTTGTACTCAATATATTGAAATTATTATTTTTTTTTTTCCTTACAAAAAATGATTGAAATTTCTTACTTTGTTTTTTTTTTGCGGGTGACAGTTCTTAAGGAGACCACACTAACGTGACGTCCTATGTAGGCAATTCAAAGCGAACGCGATTGCGAAGCGATGCGATGCGGATACAAGCAAATTCAATGTGATGCGGTGCGTTCGTGTGCGTGAATCGTTCCCTCTGCCGCCAGCTACTTTCATGGATACGTATGTATATAAAATACTCAAGAAGCGGCATATTTATGGGGAACATCACAATTTGTATGAAGAATTACATGATCTTGAATTAATAAATGAGACTGAATTTACATATTTCCGGGAAACATATCAAAATTTGCCATTCGTGCAAGCGAGAGAAAACTTTGTGTGTTGTGAATAACATCCTATTGTAAAATAGCAATAATAAATAAATGTGTTTACTTGTAGTCCCATTTATTTTTGCTAAATCCTCCCATTCGCGGTTCGATATTAAACGGTTATGATAATTTTTATTTCTTTTGTCCCATAATATGGGACGTTCATTTTTTTTTTTTTTTTGCGGGTGGCAGTTCTCAGGAGAACACACTTAGGCCGGTTGGCCCTTTGTGATACCACAAGTAGGAGATTTGGGCTGTCCTCCGCCTCACTCATCCGCCCTGAACCAGCCTTATTGGCTAATAAATGTCATAATGTCTCCTATATCAGCAGATGCTATGTCCATCAGATCATCATAGAAGAAACTTCCCAAGGACCTTCTTCTATTTCTAGAGAGAGCAGGACAGTGACAGAGGAAATGGACCACAGTCTCTTCCTCTTCTTCGTCTTGGCATGCTCTGCAGTAATGGTATGCCTCCAGCCCCAGCCTTCTGGCATGCTTACCTATGAGCCAGTGTCCTGTTAGTACCGATACGATTCTGGCTAGTAAATCCCTTCTGAACGTGAGTAGTTCTCTGGTTCTTCTGAGGTCATATTTTGGCCATGTTTGCCTGGCAATGGAGCATGTGCTTTCCTCCAACCATCTCTGATTAGCACAGGCTGTCGTTGTCTCACTTACCCGAAGTTTACATGTTGCCATGGGAACTCCAGGTCTATGTTTGATTGTATCTGGAGATAGCAGAGTACCTGCTCTGGCGAGTTCATCTGCCCTGCAATTCCCTGCTATATTGCTGTGACCCGGCACCCACATGATGTGTAGATTGAACCGCCCCGCTGTATCGTTTAAGATTCTGCAACAGTTCAAGGCCACTCTAGAAGTTGTACTTACGCCCTTTAAGGCTCTAATAGCCGCTTGGCTGTCTGTGAGAATACGGACATCCATTCTGCTGCTTCCTGAATTGCCAAGATTTCTTCTTGGAAAACACTACAGTGATCCGGCAACCTGAAAGAAATATTAATATTAAGTTGGTCTGAAAATACTCCTCCGCCCACCTTACCTTCCAGTTTTGACCATCAGTGTAAACCACCTGGGCTTCACCATGACGGATCAGACTCTCCTTCCACATCTCCCTCAAGGGGATTTGGGTGGAGAATCTGTTCTCAAAGAATGGTTTGGGAATGACGTAGTCGATACCTTCCGATGGTTTTTTAAACTCCTGAAGAATTACGGAGTGCCCTATGTGTGTCTCCTTCCAGGGGTTAACACAATTCATTCTTATTGCAGCATTCGCTGCCATTTGCTTTCCTAGGAGGTCAAGCGGCAACAGATGCAGGATGGTGTCAAGGGCTTTTGATGGTGTAGTTCTCAGACAGCCAGTAGTTGTCACTTCTGCTAGTCTTTGAACTTTTGCCAGCTCTTTTAGGTGTACTCCCTTTTTCAGGGAATGCCACCATACCACCACTCCATACATCATGATTGGCCTTATGACCGCCTTGTACATCCAGTGTGTCATCTTGGGGTGTAGTCCCCAACGTTTACCCACGATTTTCCTACAGGTGTACAATGCATTTGTGGCTTTACGTACTCTTTCCTGCATATTGGACCTCCAGCTCAGTTTTCTATCCAGGATCAGTCCCAGATATTTGGCTTGAGCTGAGATCTCTAGCGTCATCCCTTCTAGGGTTGGCAGCTCAAAGGTCGGGATTACCCGTTTATTTGTAAAAAGGACCAGCTCTGTTTTCTTTGGGTTTACTCCCAACCCATTATTACACCACTGAGCTATCCTGTCTAGTGCTCTTTGTAAGATTGATGAGAGGATATTGGGGATCTTTCCGGACACCGCTACGGCGAGATCATCCGCATATGCGATAACCCCAACTCCAATATCGTCTAACTATGTCAATAGGTCATTTAAGGCTAGGTTCCATAAAAGAGGTGATAGAACGCCTCCTTGGGGTGTTCCCTTCACCGGATATCTTTTGATCCTTGAGCCTCCTAATTCTGAGTTTATGACTCTGTTTCTTAACATATTGTTGATAAATTCTGTGAGCGATGTCTCAATCCCCAATTTCCTCAGGGATTGAGTCATTGCTTCATATTTAATGTTATTAAATGCTCCTTGCTATATGGCTGTGAGACTTGGACATTGAAGGTTAACACCATGAACAGGCTGGAAGCTTTTGAGATGTGGTTGCATCGCAGAATGCTCAAAATCCCTTGGACAGATCTGGTTACGAACTCAGAAGTCTTAAGCCGAGTCAGAACAACCAGGAAACTCTTGTCCGCAAGATCACATATCTGGGTCACATAATGAGGGGAGAGAAGTATCACCTGCTCCAACTAATACTGAAGGGCAAGATAGAAGGTCGCCGAGGGACTGGAAGGAGACAGATGTCCTGGCTGCGCAACATGGAATGGACCGGCTTCAGGACCGTGGAACAGATATTCCGAGCAGCACAGGACAGAGAGGGATTTGCCAGAGTGATAGCCGACGTCGGGGGTTCCTGACATGGCACCGGAAGAAGAAGAAGAAATGCTCCTTCTATGTCCAGAAAGGAGACCAGTGTGTGTTCTTTGTACTTCATCGATTTCTCGATTCTGTGTATCAGGGTATGCAATGCTGTTTCTACAGATTTCCCCTTGCTGTATGCGTGTTGAGACTCTGAACATTTTAATGGATTTATTTTGCTTCTAATCCTGGTCTCTATGAGTCTCTCTAGCGTTTTTAGGACAAATGAGGATAGACTGATTGGTCTGAAATCCTTGGCTGTGTTATTGGATGTTCTTCCCCCTTTGGGTATGAACACCATTTTTACTTCCCTCCATATCTTGGGGGTATAGCAGAGCTCTATACAAGCTTCGAAGATTGAATCCAACCAGGGTATGACAGTCTTCGAGGCCGCCTGCAGTTCAGCTGGTATTATACCATCCGGACCCGGCGACTTGTAAGGCTCAAATTCGTATATTGCCCAAGCAATCATTTCTTTATTAAATAATTTACGGGTCTGCGCCCCCCTTCTCGGGCGACCAGCTTCCCTAGGCAAGTCCTGTTTACAACCAGGAAAATGCGTTTTTGTTAATAGCTCTAGTGTCTCGGAGCTGCTTGAGGTCCAGCTGCCGTCATTTTTCTTAATGTATTCAGGCATCACTGGATCCGTAGCTAGGATTTTGCGAATCCTATTTCCCTCTGGGATTGTTTCAATTTTTGTACAAAAATTTTCCCAAGAGATTTTCTTTGTCGTTTTTACCTTACTTTTGAAAACTCTTTGACTAGCCTTATAGCTTTCCCAATCATTGGTTTTCTTGGCTAGGTTGAATAATTTGCGACATTCCCTTCTCAAGGTTATAATCTCTTCTGTCCACCATGGTGGTCTTTTTCTTCCCTTAGCCGTACGCACTGGGCACGATTCCCTGGTCGCTCGGTTACATGCCTTGGTAAGGATCTCTACCATGTCATCCAATTCCTCTGTTGTTGAGGGCATGGGTGGCGCTTCTGAAAGAAGTTCACTGAGGGCAGTGTTGTACTTATCCCATTGCATATTTCTTCTATTCATGTACATGACTTTGTCTGGCTTCTCAAGACTTAGGCTAAATTCAATGTACTGGTGATCAGAGAAGGAGTGGTCTGCTGATACTTTCCATTCTCTTACTAATTGGGCAGCATGCTCGTTGGCAATTGTTATGTCAAGAACTTCGCGCCTAGTTGCTGTAATAAAATTTGGGGTATCACCTGTATTACACAATTCAATATTATTTGATAAAATATAATCAAAAAGTGACTCACCTCTTTCATTTGTGTCCGTACTGCCCCAGACTGTGTGGTGTGCATTGGCGTCTGCACCTGTCACCACGGGTATCTTCTTTTCACCTGCTTTAGCAATGGCCTGCTGAAGAATACTCGGAGGGGGAAGTTCTTCATGATCATGTCCTAGGTAGGCGGAAATCAACCATATAGTCTGGGATTGAAGTTCCACTGCCAGGACCGTGATGTCCTCGTTGCAGAACTCTGATACCTTAAAGGCATTGAGCTCTTTCTTTATGAGAATACAAGATCTCGGTTTACCATTTTTATTAGTAAGATCTTGTAATCTTTAGATTTTAGCCCAGCCACTAGGTTTTTAACGACCCATGGTTCTTGGACTAGAATAATGTCTTCTCCTTTTGCTAAGAGGCGAAGAAGTAAAGCGGCAGACGCTGCCTTCGAGTGGTGCAGATTAATCTGAACCACTCTCATACAGCAGTCTACCCTCCTCCCCCTCATCGCTCGAGATATTTGGACTCTCAAGATCTATTGCACCCTCTTTTCGAAGTGCGCCAGATGTTGAGGCTTGGACTTGGATTAGATCAAAATCCTTCTCCAGGTAGGTGTTACCCTTTGAGGGTTCTTTCCCACTCACGTCCATAACGTCCAACGCCTCCATGATCGATAAAGGCGATGATCTAGGGTCTACGGGACTCTGTTTCTCGACCATACCGTCCTTTGCCCCCGTGACAAGCACTGACGACAGACAGGATGTTTCGGGAGGACCGCTGGGTTTCATGGGACGTTCATGGACAGAAGTAATTATAATTTCTGTTTCTGACATATCAAAAAACAATGGCACCGCTTTCAATACGCGTGAAAATATCAAACCAACTGAACGCGTTTGCTTTGCATCGCGCCGCGCCGCATTGAAACCTACTCGCGGTCGGTAACGTAGGACACTTCCATAGTTACCGACTGTTTGTTATTTTCGCACTGCGCCGCTTCGCATTCCCTTTGAATCGCCTACGTAGGACGTCGCGTAAGGCCAATAGGCTCTTTGTGATACCACAAATGGGGCTGTCCTCCCTGAACCAGCCTGAGTAGCTAATGAATCTCATAATGTCTCCGATGTCGGCCGACGCTATGTCAATCAGATCATCATAGAAGAAACTTCCCAAGGAGCTTCTCCTAATTCTAGAGAGAGCAGGACAGTGACAGAGGAAGTGGACCACAGTCTCCTCATCCTCGTATTGGCATGCTCTGCAGTAATTATATGCCTCCAGCCCTAACCTTCTGGCATGCTTTCCTATGAGATAGTGTCCCGTTAATACCGATATGACTCTGGTGAGTGAGTCTCTTCTGAACGAGAGTATTTCTCTGGTTCTTCTGAGATCATATTTTGGCCATGTTTGTCTGGCAATGGAGCATGTGCTCTCCTCAGACCACCTTTGGTCAGCACAAGCAATCATTTTCTCACTGACCCGGAGTTTACATGTTGCCATGGGGACTCCAGGTCTGTGTTTGATATTGTCTAGAGAAAACAGGGTACCTGCTCTGGCAAGTTGGTCTGCCCTATAATTCCCCGCTATATTACTGTGACCCGGCACCCACATGATATGTAGATTGAACTGAGTAAGAGCCAGTGACTGCTAAATTTATGTTATCGTATTGTTATGTATTGAATTACAGAATACCCCTCAGTGTTGAGTATTGTTACATGTAGCAGTCAGTCTGTCATGGCTGTCAAAAGGTTCACACTTAAAACTTGAGATCATTAATAAAAATAATAAAGATAATACGTATAAAGGCTGATTTTTTTACGCAAGGATACCTCGGCAGGTAGAGATGATTGGCTAATATGAATACTGAGTAGCAACGTTCCCTCTAGAAACAATAAATCATCGACCCGGGGTTCCCATGGTAACATGTAAACTCCGGGTCGATGAGAAAACGATAACTCGTGCCAATCAAAGATGGTCTGAAGAAAGCACGTGTGCCATTGCCAAACAAACATGGCCAAAATATGATCTCAAAAGAACAAGGGAGATGCTCTCGTTCAGAAGGGACTCACTAGCCAGAGTCACATCGGTATTAACAGGGCACTGGCTCATAGGAAAACATGCCAGAAGGCTTGGTTTAGAGGCATTTGATTATTGCAGAGCATGCCAAGACGAAGAGGAAGAAGAGACGGTAGTCCACTTCCTCTGTCAATGCCCTGCTCTCTCCAGAAATAGGAGGAAATTCTTGGGAAGTTTCTTCTACGATGACCTGATGGACATAGCGTATGCTGACATTAGCGACGTTCTGACATTTATTAACCACTCAGGCTGGTTCAATGTGGTTTAGTGAAGGGGAAGGACAACCCCACTGTGGTATCACAAAGGGCCAACCGGCCTAAGTGTGTTCTCCTTGGAGAGCTGCCACTCAAAAAAAAAAAAAAAACGTTCCCTCTAATTTTTCTATTGTGTGTGCGGATCTTCGACGCATCTTTGCAATGGCGGTGCGACACACATACAATTTTTCATTGAAATGTATATTTTTAATGTATTTATTAATCACATTCATTCATACATTCATTGATACCATCACGGCATATCCCACAATGTGGGGTAACCAGCGAAAGGTGTGCGGGTGTGCATTGCCTTATAAAAGGGAGAACAACACATCTATGTATACCCACACACCAGTCTCATTTCACCAAAAAAGGCACTACATTCAGAATGGGTGGTGAACCTCATTGCTGAACTATGTAAGATATTATTGTTCCCTGTAGTGATTTTATATATAATAACAACACTAACAAAGATAAATATATAATATTGGCTGTGTGGAGGA
Organism: Molanna angustata; assembly: GCA_963576475.1. Lineage (NCBI taxonomy): Eukaryota > Metazoa > Arthropoda > Insecta > Trichoptera > Molannidae > Molanna > Molanna angustata. The sequence continues at coordinate 20,860,197 of OY754983.1, read as the reverse complement.
CGTGTGCGGAGACATTTTAGTACACACGCGCACGCACACCTTACAGGGAACATTGCTTAGTAGTGGTGTTCTTGGGAGGTATGAGGATGCAAAGGTACAGAAAATTGGTGCTCAGTACTTCGTATCAATAACCAAATTGTTTCTTGTTGTTTTCAGGTAGCTTCTGCGACGTGACGCTATGGTGCGGTGGCGTGGCGTTCCGAGCGCACCGCGCAGTGCTCGCGGCGTGCTCCCCCCTGCTCGGGGCGCTGCTCGGGGGGCACGCGGACGCCGCCGGGCCGTGCGGCAGCTCCGAGCCTTCCATAGTTCTGGAGAGGACCGAGGCCAGACACCTCACGATGCTGATGGCGTTCATGTACACGGGGGAGGTCAGCGTGCACTATGTAAGGGCTGAATCAAACCATTGTTTTGATATGCAGTACAATCTCAACTAATTCTACATTGAATTCTATTACAAAGACAAATTAAAATTTTAATGAACTTTAAAAAAAATGTCACATTAAATTATATTTATGTTATTTTGCCATTTTAATCTTATTATACTTCCCTATTTTCATAAAAATAATAAATACATCGATTTGATGAAACTCTAGTGCTTATTCAGAATTGAACCTATTATTGAAGTTTATGTTATAAAGCATTTTTTTATGGTCTTGTAACAAATACATAATACCTTCATACATTCTCTAAATTAAGCATAAATGGGTCAGTTCACGTCAAAACACCCAGCCGTGTCACTCATGATTGTTGGATAGTATATTGACGCGGGACCCCTATCAATTTTTATCCAACTGTCATGTGATAAAGTATCAAGCCAAGATATGCGAGATTTGTATGCAGGGTCTGTATTTTTTACGGTTTTCCCAACTTTGAAGTCAAAAAACGCCAATTTAGAGGCTTCGCAGCAGATATTTTCTGTATATGGATTTACTCAGAATTAGGAGTAAAACATTTAGTGTGTCTGTGTGTCCCCCCCCCCTTATAACTTTTGATCCGCTTAATTCACAGAGCCCAAAATTTCAGAATATATAGATAGTTATAGGCCTACAAAACTTTTATACTCAGAATTTTGAATTTTGGTTTCAGGCAGGGGTTATCATCTTTTGAATTTTTACTTTATTTTTCCATATATCTCAGAAACCATAAAAGCTAGAACGCCGAAAAATGAGATAAATATAGACAAATACAAAATCTCAAATTAGTTTTTTCAAAAAAGTTCCGGAGTTTCTCAAACATTTTTTATTAAGAAAAACATTTTTTCACTATAAATTTATGTGTTTAATTTTCTTCTAAGTGTACAGTGAAAACGGAGTGAGCTTAGAAGGGGTGTACTGTCGATTTGATCGTTAACAATTTTGTATAGAAAACAAATATCTTGGATTGTAGTTTTGTGTTGTGGTGTTTTAGAGCTTGAAAATAGTTAGATTGCTTGATACATTTTTTTGAAAGTTGTCATAATTCAAATTTCTATTATTAATTATATTACACTAAAATTCACGTTTATTTATTTATTTGTGTGGTGATTTTTTTCTCATCTGTACCAGGTATATTACCAGGAATTCATATGCGCTTCACTCCGTTAATGTGTTAATATAACAAAGTGAATAAGAATATTAACATAGTGTTATTTCTAGGCTGATCTGCCCGGTCTGCTGAAGACTGCCGAGGACCTGCAGATCAAGGGGCTGGCGGACGTGATGTGGAAGGAGCCCTCTGGTGGTGTGATGCTCCCCGGGAGTCAGGTGCCGGTGTCTAGGGCGGGGGTGGGGGTGGGTGTGGGGGTGGGGACGGCTGTGCAGAACGTGGCTGGGCAGAGTAACGTCGCGGGACTCCCTCCACCCGCTACCAAAGGTTCCTTCTTACTACACTTTTGTCTATCTTACACCTACATGCAAGGGCGGATCCAGCTTTGGCGCCAGGGGGAGCTCACATAATCGTGGTCAAGTCACAAGAAGTTATAATTTAATTTTGATAATAATAGATACAAGTAAAAAGTAGGTATTTTATGAATATATGTAAGCCCAGGGGGGGGTCATGACCCTCATGACCCCCCCCCCTGGATCCGCCCTTGCCTACATGACACCCATTGAAGTTGACAGGAATATGTGTATAAAAACATTAACCCTCGGTATTTTCCCTAAATTTATATTGTTTTATCTGACCCTTATAATAAATATACTGATTAATGTAATTTAAATATTTTATGATCGGTTATATATATGTGTAAACATTGGATTTTTTACTACTTGTTATTGTTTGGTTTAAGTGATCACTTTATGCGCTTGCGCAACATCCAATAATTTATTTTATCTTTACAGGTAACAAAAATACAAAATAAAACATAATTTTCGACCTCACTAAGGTTGGCCTGTATTGAGGTCGATAATTTAAAACCTCCACTACACTACTCGCGAAGTTGATCGAAGATAGGCGAATACGATAGTGTGGAGAGGCACTTCGCCTTACTTCGTCCAACCTCGGCTCGCCTCGGGCGACCTCCGTTTGTTGTCGGTTTTTGCGCCCGAGTCAAAGGACTCGAAGTTGCACGAAGTGCCGACACGCAAGGACCTCTCTACACTACTCGGCTAACTTCAGTTCGCTTCAATGCATTGTCGTGAGTGTATCACTGCATGTGCGTGCTAGAAATTATTTTTTATAAATTTTTTTACACGACTCGATTATGAATAGTAAACAGTAAACAGTACAATACTAACGTAGTTATAATACGCGAGAGAGCACATTGCAACAGTAGCACCTACCCCCTGAGTTTCTTTTCTGCATTCTTAGGTTAGGTTTAAGTTTGTGTATAATAATAATAGCGACTTATAGTTGCTTTATAAATTGAATTATAAATTATTATAAATTAAATTTATGTATTATTCTTTTAATTTTTCGCATTTAATATAAAATTTCACATCTCATTTGACTTAATACTACGAGATCTCAACCAATCAGAGAGCCAACCGGAAACAGAATGCAAACGGGTAGATTCAGATTGTAGACTCTAGTCATTGCAACGGCAGCTGCCACTTGATCATTATCCATGACACGTTGCGTGCGGTGCGAGCGCTGGCGGACAACTGAGTTCCTCGCGAATTTGAACGAGTGTGTGGCGACGTACTTCGGACTTCGGTCAACTTTCCCGAGTACTTCGTCGAGGAACTTCGCGAGTAACTTCGCGAGTAGTGTAGTGGAGGTTTAACACATATAGTTTAGTAAAGACAGTGTATAAAAATGTTGAACAAAAAAGAAACATAAATTAACAATACAATTGAATACAAGCAGTCACCCACAGTTGGGTACCTGAGGTGAAAACTGCAACAATAATCTAACAATCCTAACTGTAGGCTCACTATATGAGATGGGTGGTGGCAGAGCGGTTAGCGCGCTGGGCTAGCAACCCAGAGGTCGCGAGTTCAAATCCTGCCACGACCGATTTCCATTCACCTATAGTACAAGCATTTATGCTTTGTTTAGGGAATGTATAAGGATGTAATTATATGTACTTGTTATACGAGGACATATTCATTCTTTAAAAAAATATATATATATATATATATATATATACAAGTCAACAAATAGTACCATTAAACATACAAACGAAAGATAGAGTGACCATGTGCATTATTGTGTGACATAACATGCATTATTGTGTGACATAACATGCATTATTGTGTGACATAACATGCATTATTGTGTGACATAACATGCATTATTGTGTGACATAACATGCATTATTGTGTGACATAACATGCATTATTGTGTGACATAACATGCATTATTGTGTGACATAACATGCATTATTGTGTGACATAACATGCATTATTGTGTGACATAACATGCATTATTGTGTGACATAACATGCATTATTGTGTGACATAACATGCATTATTGTGTGACATAACATGCATTATTGTGTGACATAACATGCATTATTGTGTGACATAAACACATGAGCGTGGACTAGTTTTTTAAATTATGTGTGGAGAACATTAAACATAACAGGTGCTATATAAAAATAATTTCTCTGACCAAATAAAGTGTTCATTCTGTCTGGCCAGAACTCTCTCTAGTCAATCTGTCTTGTTGAGATCTTACACAAAGCTTAATTATGTCTTTCTATTGAATTCAGTATCGAAGGAATTGAGCAAGCCAAGTAAGTAAAAAAGTCGAGATCCGATAACGTCTCGCCGCTATTCTCGCCTACGTTTACGCCCGTGACGACAATTCGTAGTCACTAAGCACTGTTGAGTTCGTAAATGCACTTATTAGTATTTCTCGCCGTTGGGCTAACTTGCGACACATTTTTAAAATATCATTTATGCCCATACACAGTATTTTCCCCGTAATTTGAATTAATGTCATTTGTTTAAATAAATTTGTTACACAAATGTCATATCATATTTTTAAACACGACAGCAAGTTATACAATTAAATTATGTTTACATACATACCATCATGCCATGTCCCTCACGGGGTAGGCAGAGAAAACCGAACGCCACTTACTTCTATCTTGACATACATTCATCGCCTCATCAACATTCATACATCATCTTATACATGTTGGTCTGTTGTTCACTCTTCTAACATTTCCGTCTTTCAAAATACCGTTCACATGGACGTGCCATCCCTTCCTTGGGCGGCCCCGAACTCTCATTCCATTCCTGTCCGCAATGTATATTTTCTTCGTCAGGCGTTCCTCAATCGTTATTTATCAAGTACGTGATGACAGCAGTGTTCTATTTTTTTACTAAAAACTATGTCAAATTTTCTCTTGTTAAGTGTTAAATTACTTATATGTGATAAAATAGCTTACAAGAATACTTTCTCAAATTCAAAAATGATGTCAAATCTGCCCCCCTAGACAACAAGCCATTTATGCTAAGCGTTATATCGCTAAGCGATAGTATATGTATGGAATTGGTGGCTATGACATCACGTGACAGCCACCAATTTCATACATTTCTATCGCTTAGCGAGATAACGCTTAGCTTTAATGACATGTTGTCTAGGGGGGCTGTACAGAAAAAATAAACGGATGCAGTATTCCCTTGTTAGCAATAAATGAATTATGCGGAATATTTAAGGGGTTTGAAGAATCTCTTAAACGGCGTTGTTCAACCCGTTTAATAATTCCCAAAATAAATATGAAATCCGACATTGTTCACGTAGTAATGACATTTAATTCAACATGGTTGCGTTCGATTTCGTCTCTCGATTTTATTTCGACCCAAACTCGTCGTCAATTAAGTGGGCGAGAAAGATTCGACTCGTAATCTACTTATTGACTACTAACACTGTCAAAATATCGATTAGTCATGATGATTTCGATATTTTTCGATCGAGATCTACTTACAGACTTAACCTGTGGTTTACCTTTTCGAAAAAAAAGAAGACTGAAATCCATTATCAGTAAAATTCTTTATATGAACAGCAAATTTCTAGCACTTGCAAATGAACTGAAAACACCTTAATGCGCGATTAAACTTGTTTGATTCTTTATCATACATTGGTTATATTTCAAGTTACTTCTCTTTCAAATATTCCAGACTATGAGGGACAGGTGGAAATAGGATAAGCCGACACGTGTACAGGTTTACCTCGGGTCTATCGTAACAGTATTTTGTTTTCTTCTTTTAGTGTCCAGCGTTACTCAGACCCAGTATTCGGGGATGAGTTCGGTTGCCCAAAGTTGTTCACCCGCTGTCTCTGGGAAGAGCACCGTCTCCAGTCAGCAGCAGTATCCGCCCGTAGATGAGAACGACATCGAAGAGATGCATCCCGTACAGCCCATAATGGTTGCCGTCAACGGTCAGTATACTTTTATATTTTTATATCTGAAACATACAGTTGTATAATATGTTTTAGTAAGAAAAAAATTACTCATGAGCCAAAAGTCCAGGGTTCAATTCCCGGTTGTGACAATCCAGTTTTTGATTGTGTTTTCAGTCTGTATCTGTGTGATGATAAAAAAGTATCCAAAATGTGGAGGCAGCTTGTTATTGGGTGCGTATTACATATGTAGTAGGTATCTGTTAGATGCCCGAGAAGCATTATATGATAAATCTAAAAAAAATAGAAATGACAAGACTAGCAAATGTCTTGCAGAACTCTTTTCTGCCAGAAGACTGCAAGAGTTAAAAGACCATGACTCGTTACTTTTTATGCTTGAAAAGAAATACACATCGCGTGGGTGTACATCTTTTGTTTTATCCAATCTTTCCTTGTTTGTTTTCAGGATCGCTTGTGGTGCCACCGTTGGCGATGCTGTCGCAGCCCCAGACGGGGTCGGATGCAGTCAAACGGAGGAGAGGCAGGCCCCCCCTGGAACCGCAAACTCCCACGGAAAGGTCAGTATCATTTATTCGAACTCGAACAGGAGAATTAGTCCAGATTGATTTGAGATCTTGGCATCGTGATGCTAAAAGAACAATCATCAATCAAGTATTTATACATTTGTGAGTCACTGACTTAGAATAGTGCTTCCAATATTTCTTTTTATCATTGTTTTCGGAGTAATTGAAAATACAACCTCAGGCAACAATAACATCTCACATAGTTCAGCAATGAGGTTCACCACGTGCACATTCTGAACGAAGACCCTTTTTAGGTGTGTTGTGTTTCTTCTTACAAAGATCCCTTGTTGCTGGTTCTTCTTCTTCTTTCTCAGCCATCTCTCCACTGCTGGATGTAGGCCTCTTCTAAAATCTTCCACTCGTCTTTTTTTGGGCTTTTTGAACCCGTCCGCTTCCAGCGACAGGGACAATATCATCGGCCCACCTTTTCTGGGGCCGGCCTATTCCCCTTTTCATATCCCATGGTCTCCAATTTATAATTCTGGGTGCCCATCTGTCCGTACCCTGTCTGGCAACATGACCTGCCCATTGCCATTTAAGTTTTGCAACTCGATCCATGACATCAACAACTTTTGTCTGGCGTCTGATTTCTTCATTTCTAATTTTTGTCTCTTAGATTTACGCCTATCATTTGCCTTTACATGGATCTCTGAGTGCATTTTAGCTTATGTATGGTCCTCGCAGTTAGCGTGATAGTTTCCAGACCATACGTAAGCACATCTTTATCTGAATATTGTGTTTCCTTGTTTTAATAATTTTCCTTGTAAAGATCACGGCATATACAAGGAAAATTATTAAAACAAGGAAACACAATCTTAAGATAAAATACAGCAAATAATTTCTACTATCTGGAGTACAGCAAGGTGTAGTTCTATTTCCTCTGTTATTCTTCATATTTGTCAATTCAATCATTTTAAGTAATTTTTACAAGGATATCAATTTATTGTGTCCCGCCATCGCATCACATGTCAGGGTTCAACAAGTAACTGACGGAACCCCCCAGTTTTATCCGCCCCTGCACTATGTTACAAAAAACGTCTTTCTTATTTACATGTAATTTTTTCAGCGAGATGAAATCGGAACACTCGAGTCCGAAAAGAGCCAAAATGCCGCCACTGGCCCCCATCAAGTCTGCCGACGGGTAAGTTGGTTATTTTTTACTAGCCGGCTCTGTCCTCCATATCTTTAAACTATTTAATTTATGATTTGTTATAATCCAATTATAAGGAAGAAGCTTAAATAATATTTTTATTGACAGTAACACATCTCAATAGAGACAAAGTTGGAATATTATAGAACAACCAGGAACTCAGGCACCTACAGGGCTTACGACCTGTCATTGGCTGGTTTATGTGATCACTTTATGCACTTGCGCAACGTTCACCAATTATGCCTTTATTGAGTTCCCTTATCAATGTATTTTTTGAAAGTTCTATATATTTGAATAATGTGTGAACATTTCACCTGAATAGTACGAAATTATACTATTGCCATCTATGAGGTAACAAAGAAACCATTTTTTGTCAACGCCATCTATTGAGAAATAAGTTTATTTGTAAACAATGAAAGCAACAGTCCTTATAAATGAGATGGCGGTGTCTCGCACAGATGTCACCCCTGAACTAGGTGCCTGAGTTCCTGGTTCTTCTATGATATCCCAACTCCGTCTCTATTGAGATGTTATTGTCTAATAATATCATTTGACTCTCGACAGGGAAAAAATCCAATGTTTGCGTATATGCAATTAAAAAATATATTCAAAGCTTAAATAAATTTTTACCTTTTGGGGAATGAATCTGATAGATATAATTATTTTAGAGATTGCAACATAATATGTATGTGGTATTATTATTAAGGTCTTGTCTGCCTTCGTGGCTCAGTTGGTTGGGTATCTGACTGCTAATACAAAGGTCCTGAGTCAAAGATTCCCCATGGAGACACAGTTTTTAATTGTGTTTTTGCAGTCTGGATCTGTGAGACGATTAATATTGTAAGTCTCCAGAATGTGGCAAAATGTTATTGGGTGCGTGTTAAATTAATATTTGACATGACACCACTTTTTTTTTTTTTTAAACCCATCTAGAGACCTTCTCACGTCGACTCAATAGTAGTCCATTGTGATGATTTGCCTGCTAGATGTCATTCCATAGTCCTATCTCCTGGAAGAACTGTAAAATCCTTTGTGGATCGGTGTCTCTGATTTGCTTTTGATCAGCAATATGCAAACCTATTTTCTTTACTCTTGTTTGCATTAGTGGGCCACATTCTGTAAGTAGATGCATCGGTGTTTCATGTTCATCCATACAGAACCTGCATAGGTACATTTCCGATAAATTCATCGTGCATAGATGTTTATTGAGTCTTCAGTGACCTGTTAAGATTCTAGTAAGAATCCTAAGATTGTTCCTGCTCATTGTTAGGATCCGCTTAGAGTGTGTTGAAGAGAATCCTGAAATGAGTGCTTTTGAATGTCTTTGTCCTGGAGTAGATAACCAGAGTTCAGTGGCATTGTTAAGCATTCTTTGGTAAAGTGTTGATTTAACAATACTATTAGCTAGGAGACAGTGAGGCTCCGGCCCATAGGTAGCTATGTCCGCTCCCCTATTTGCCAGAGCATCAGCTTCCTCGTTACCTTTATAATTGGAGTGTCCAGGTACCCATCTTAATATGATTTTGTTATCATAGTTTACTGATAAAGTCTTCAGCGCTTCAATGCAGTCTAATACTGTTGATGAAGTTACTGTGTAGGAATTAAGAGCTTTAAGAGCAGCTTGACTATCAGAGTAATAAGGTCCACTTAAATCCCATATATGCAGATTCTGAATTGAATCCTAATTGAATCTGCGTATATTGACACTCAAACTATTTAAAAGCATATTAAATTATAATATTGATCAAGTTACATTCAGATACTTTAAATGGAAGATACCAGGTTCGTAATATTATAGAGTATAGAAAAAATAAAGATTATTCACTATATTAATTACTATATTTTAGTTACAACTTTCAAACATACAATATAAATTCACTAAATAATAATAAATATACAAAATTAACTTTAAATAAGATTGGCATTGAAGTGCATTACATACTTGTGCGTGCAGTTAAATATCCCCTAGCGCAAATTCCAGAAAGATCAAAGCTCGCTGATTGGACGCTAGGAGGAGTATGCATGCATTTGACAAGGCGGTCGTTAGATATTTAGACAGAATAAGAGCCGAGTTTAAATTAAAGGATATTATCAACAGAATGACAGTAAGCACACTTCAATGATTGGTCACACAGAAAGAACTACTGACAAAGAAAATTTACAGAGTCATAAATGAAGAAACGAGAGTTAAGAATACACTGCCACGATCATGTGAACAATATTCTTATGGATGGAAACTGTGTAGTGTATTTCCTTATTTTGTAAATCAAAGGTTAAATATAACCACGGAAATTAAAGTGGACTGTATAAATGCGAAGGTATCTGAACTTACCAATTGTCCTGTGGTTTACCTCTCAAATGCACCCCTTCTCGATGCAAGTATACACTTTTACAGAGTTTTTAATGGTTGATGATTGAAATTTGTAAGATATCTCCGTATAGTATGATGTTTGTACTGTTACTAATCCTAGGTAAGTCCAGGTACGTGAAGAAGGAAGGGAGGGGAGAAGGCAAATCAAAATTGACAAATAATGCACCATAGATAAAAACGTAAAATAATACAATTAATAATAAAAATGAATATGTCCTTGCTGAACAAGTACATATACATCTTCCTACGTTCCCTAAAATAAGCAAATAAATGCTTGTGCTATAGGCGAACGAAATCGGTCGAGGCAGGATTCGAACTCGCGACCACTGGATTACTAGCCCAGCACGCTAACCGCTCTGCCATTGACCCAACATCACACACAAGCAAACAAACACAAGCTGTTAGTGACACAGAGAGCTATGGAGAGAAAGTTGCTGGGTATTTCAATAAGGGACAAAATTCAGAATGTCATGATAAGAGTAAGAACCAAAGTAGCCGATGTAGCGAAAAGGGTCGCTGGTCTTAAGTGGAGCTGGGCTGGGCATATTGCCAGATGGACCAAAAAGATCGTAGAATGGCGACCGAGAACAAACCGAAGAGGTGTCGGCAGAGCCAGGCAAGGTGGTCTGATGACATCAAGAAATGTGTCGGAGGGAGATGGATGCAGTGTGCCCAAGACAGGAAGTTGTGGAGGATCAAGGGGGAGGCCTATGTCTAAGAATGGAAAAAACAGGTTGAAGAAGAAGAAGAATACAAAAAATAAGATATAACAATATATCTAAAAGAAACATAAGTGTAAATAACAGACGCGTGAGATGCGTGAATGTGAGTGAGGCGATGAATCTATGCAAAGACAAGTGCACCAAGTTGGAACTAGCTGTACCTATCTGGTTGTTACGAAATAAACACATGCTTACCATCAGCAAAGTCATAATTCTGAGGTCTATATGCGGCGTCGAGGACATAACAAGATGGGGATGTAGCTGAAGATACTCCCGGAGAGACCATGTCGAATGCATGGACATTATAATAACATTGTTAATACAGAAATACCCAACAGCAGAAGATTAACTGCGAAGAGATGGAAAGACAGTTGGACCCACCTCAAGGTCAAGTGACCTAATACACAATGTAGAAGAAGAAGACTAGTTATTGAGTGTGTGTTAAATTGATATCTGACATAGTACCTGCTAATTGTTGTAGTAAGAGTTTATAAAAATAAAATATGTTATTTTTGTTAATTTCAGTGGTGTGACTGAGCTACCAATAGAATGGGCTGGTATGCCATCATCTCATGCAAATGACGTAAGTACATTTTACTATTCATAATTTCAATCAATTGCCATTTTTAGGTGTTATTTGTTATTTTATAGGCTGTAATTGCCATTTTCTGGGAGCTACTTGCCATTTTTAGGTAATGCATGTTATTTTACAGGTAAAGTTTGCCATTTTCTGGGTGCTATTTGCTATTTTTAGGTAATAATTGTTATTTTATAGGTAAAGTTTGCCATTTTCTGGGTGCTACTTGTTATTTTTAGGTAATAGATGTTATTTTATAGGTAAAGTTTGCCATTTTCTGGGTGCTACTTGCTATTTTTAGGTAATAAATGTTATTTTATAGCTAAAGTTTGCCATTTTCTGGGTGCTAATTGCTATTTTTAGGTAATAAATGTTATTTTATTGGTAAAGTTTTGACATTTTCATTTATTCCCAATTAACAAAATAGAAAAAAAAACTTTTTAGGTACTGTATTTGCATAATAACTTTGGGATCATAAAATTATATAAATTTATATATCAATGAACCCTGTTATGAATAAATATTGTTTGTCACATCAGGAAGCGGAGGAGCTGTCGTCGGAGTATTCGGAAGCCTCTCTGGATGGTCGGGACATCTCCCAGTTCTTGGACACGACCATGGAGGTGGACGGCTCCGCCGTGGACAGCCACAACTCCGAACAGCAGCAGGCCGAGGCGCACGCGCAGGCCATCACGCAGCAGGCGCAGGTCATCACTCAGCAGCTGCTGCTGGCGCAGGTGGCACAAGCGGCTGCTCAGGCCGCTCAGGCCGCACAGGCGTCCGCCACCATCAAAACGGAGGCGCCCGTCGTCTCTGTAAAAGGTACAACATTTACATATTGAAATACTTTTCCAACCTGATTTTCTTTGCGGATGGCAGTTCTTAAGGATAACACACTTAGGTCGATTGTTCCTTTGTGATACCACAATGTGTCTGTCCTCCCCTCACTCATCCACCCTGAACTAGTCTGAGTGGCTAATGAATGTCATAATGTCTCCCATATCAGCAGACGCTGTGTCTATTAGGTCATCATAGAATAAACTTCCCAAGGAGAGAACAGGACTGTGACCAGCCATAGCCTTCTGGCATGCTTTCCTATGAGCCAGTGTCCCATTAATACCAATATGACTCTAGCTAGCGAGTCTCTTCTGAATAATAATAAAGATTTATTTTAAGATTAAAGGTTAAAGATTTTTTAAAAGTTAATAGAGACCTCCTCAGAGCCTAATCCTTTGATATGTTAAGTATGTGGATGGGTGAACTATTTCCAATTAAATTATTGCCCTGATGTTTGCAACCATGCTGTATAAAATCGTCAACCGTGTTCTCTCACTTGTTGAACTCACTGACCTACATGGATTTGGGTAGATTTTTTTTAGTTGGAGTGGTCTTATTCACTGTGGGGACCCTCAGGATCTTTTGCACATCCCCTACTTGCTTACTGGGCTTCTGATTACAGTATCCCCTCAAGTCTCAGGTTTCTTAAGAAGTTCACGACCCCTAGGGGATTTAATGAGGGTATACAGTTGATATAGCCAATAGATAGAACCAATAAAGCGGCTTACTTTGATTGTGGTTTCAGCGGGCCTATCAAATGGACTAAATTGCCTTCTGAAGAACGTGGACTAAATTGCTTAAGTCTTCTTTGTTTCACAGAGCCAACAGATAAGCAAAAAGCACCCTTGGAATGGTCTTTTACCATAAAACGGCGCTATATAAATTATTATTTGGCTGGACAGAGTAGTGAAGGATTTAAACAGTTCTCTGAAGGAGGTTAAGACCCAACCTGGGTTCTAGAGTCATATAATATATAGTTTATATCAATATGGTGCTTGCCCAAGGTCCTACTTATTACTTGTTTACTTATTCACTTATCTTCTTGTACGTAATATAAAAGAAATATATAATGTACACTGGTGGGTCTTGTAACCAACGAGATTACAAATTATGACAAATTTGTATATTATGTAATACAAAATATACAAAAGAATGAACGCGAGAAAAGAAAAACTAAGTAAATATATACATAATATTAAGATAATTATAGACAAAAAAAACATCATAGCAAAAAATGATTGGGAAAGAACAAGGAAATCGGGATCAGATGTCAAGGGATTAATATTCCTTGAAGAGTTTATTCTTGAAAATACAAAGTGAGTTAGACGACGCAATATCCGGACTTAGACTATTCCATAGTCTTGCTGTTTGTACTTGGAACGACGAGCTGAATAATTCTGTGTTATGCACAGGGATGGATAGTGTCGTACGTTCAGCAGATCGGAGTGAAAGTCCATGATTGGATAAATGAGTGAATTTGTTTTTGGGGTACTGTGGCAGTTCTGGATCAGAGAGAATATTGTACAGTATCTTGGGCCAACAAAAAAGATTTCGGTTAGATGATATATGACCAAATTTTTTCAACGCAAAGATGAATCTGATACATAAATTGTTTATTTATTTTATTTTATTTATTTATCAATAAAAATTAACAATATCATTTTTTACATATTATTATATATCCACCTCACTAGGCTTTGCCTGTACCGAGGTGGAATATTTCACAATCACATCAATACATTTATATACAATATTTACATATTATTATATATCCACCTCACTAGGCTTTGCCTGTACCGAGGTGGAATATTTCACAATCACATCAATACATTTATATACAATATTTACATATTATTATATATCCACCTCACTAGGCTTTGCCTGTACCGAGGTGGAATATTTCACAATCACATCAATACATTTATATACAATATTTACATATTATTATATATCCACCTCACTAGGCTTTGCCTGTACCGAGGTGGAATATTTCACAATCACATCAATACATTTATATACAATATTTTCATCGTATTTTGTCATACAGTTTCCATGAAAATGCAAACAAAAATATATCAAACACTAAACAAAACTAGTTACATCAGACATATTATGGCCTGTTTTGCACATTATGTCACATCATCACATTTTACGAGGAGGTGGTGTGGCGTTTTACGCGGATGTTCCCCAAGTACAGTGGAACCTCTCTTAACGAGCACCACTCATAACGAGTAATTCGCATAACGAGCAAAATAATGTAAAAAAATCAACGAGTGACATTTCGCATAACGAGTGACGCAGAAAGGGGAAGTCACATAATGTATGACGCACTTGTGAGCCGGGACTTGCGTGTCATTGCGTCAGTCTGTGTTTAGCACTTGTACCGTTAGTGTCTCATGTGATCACACATTTTTCTAAACTTATGTTCAGACATTATTTGTATTTTTTTTGTGCAAAGTTTAATAACCCTTGCAAAAATGTAACCGAAGAAAAAGCCACAAGAAGACAGCCATAAGACAATAAAAGTAACTTAGAAATGAAATGTAAAATCATTGAAAAGCGAGAAGGTGGTGTAAGCGTAGCTGATCTAGCGAGCTCATACAATCGATCTACATCAACCATTTACACTATCCTCAACTACAAGGACAAAATTAAGGAGATAATTTGAATAAACACGCATTATCGTGTTTTACGTTGATTTATATTGGAAAATTAGTTTCGCTTAACGAGTGTTTCACATAACGAGCAAGGTATTTATATTTATAGCAGGTATTTATATTTTGTGGCCCCTTTGAAATAATTCCATTGACATCTGTGTGTTGTTACTTCTGTCAGATTCCCCGGGCAAGGCGAGCGAGAAGGTCTCCACGACGGACGGAGGCGGTGGCTCTGCTGGCAGCTCCTCGCAGTTTGCCGACGTGATAAAGTTGTCAGACTATCTGCAGAGGGGGAGGCGACCACAGTTCTGGGCTGAGGACTTTGTCAAGAGGGTGAGTGGGACAAACATATCATACTTTAATACTTCGGACCTATATCTCCTTGGGTTACTTCTCACAAACCCAAGGAGATAAAGGTCCGAATGCAGAGTCCTACCTAAATACTAAATTCTAAATACTAACTAACGTCAGTCTAGCCCATAGAAAGCTATCTATCTCTTTTCTTCGTATACAATAATGTGAAATTCTACGCCATCGACCTTAAGTTTGTCGTAATATTTAGTTAGTGATGTCTCTGCAACGCAATTTCTAACTTAAGAATACTAAATACTCCAGTGAGGTTAGGAGTTAGTATTTAGGTACCTAGGACTGTGCATTCGGGTCATAATGGGGAGGTTTTAAGGCTATTATTTTATTGCAGATTATCAACTAGTATCTTGCTGAGATTATATTCTGAAAGTTTCATCACAACGTAACCGTGTGTTTGTACTATGTGTTCTGTGCTATGTACGGTGTGTTTATTTTACTTTATCAATTATAGACTAAAGTACTCATTCGATTCTTTACAAATTTTGCAATTTTGTATGTCTAATACTCACTGACCCCATAGATTTTGAAGGTTATCTGATCAGTGCTTTTCCAATTCCTTTAAATGTCAAATATATCCCAAGTGACCCCAAGCTCAGGAAACTTTCATTTTGGTAGAAAGGCACATCACTTTCATAAAATGGCATTGAAGAAATTTCATAGTAAAATATAAATCAAAAATTATAGTAAAAAAAATCAAGATTATTTTAAAAATGATGGATCCACAAACAATCCTGGGGGGCTATTCATGACACATTCTTAGCTTGCGTTAATCTTAAAAATGTATAAATCAGTACTCGATCATAATCCAAACTTAATATTTCTCTATATTTAATAACAAAAATCTGTTAATATCATCGTTAAGTATGAAATTGTCATTAATTTTTGTATAAATTAATATTATTATTCAATTAATTTAACTTCAAGGTTTGCTAAAGTCTGAAACTGATCTCAATTTTACTGTTATCAACTTCATGAGCAGCCCTGCTGTTTGAATGTTAACATAAATGTGAACATTAAGTTTAATGTTGTCTCATTCAGAGTGGAAGTTCACAATGAAATTATTACAAATATAAACACAGTTTCAATCCACAAACAATGGGTTATAATTTCAGGCTAAAAATTATAACTCATTGTTTGTGGATTTAAACTATGTTTATACTCGTAATAATTTCTTTAACGTAAATGTTGCTATAAAAAAAATTACGTAACAATGGTTACTAAAAACGCCCATCATTTTTTAAGAGGGTGACTGCTGCCAACTACCTATTATTTCAATTTGAAATTGCATCATTACTACAAAATGAATCATTTTGAAAAAAAAAAAAACCTAGTTAGTTTGGATATTAATAAAGAAAAATATACCTTAACTTTTTAATTATGTTCTGTATATATTCTTGTAGGAAAATAATAAGCATACCCCCATTTTTGACATTTATCTTAAATTTCTAAAAAACTATAAGGTATAGAGCATTATATTTTTTTATAAATTAAAGACGATCAAAATATCTGGAGAAATACGATGTAACGTTGCATTAATACATCAGGTTAAGTTAATAAATCAAAAAAACTTTTATTTCGCAATGGCGCTGAATGGAAAATAAATGTTTTTTAGGTTTATTTACTAAACCTGAAGCATTAATGCAACGTCACATTATATTTTCTAGATATTTTTGTCTTCTTTAATTAAAAAAAAAATATGTTGAACTACGCCTTATATTTTATTAAAAATATAAGATAAACGTTGAAAATCAGGGTATGCCATTATTTTTCTACAATAATTTATACAGAACATTATCAAAAAGTAAAGATACATTTTCCTTTATTGCCTAAACTATCTAAATTAATTTTTTCAAAACGATTTGATAAGAAATAATGATGGTATAATTATCGCCAAATATCTAGAACGAGCTTCCGGTTGCGCAGATCGCAAATTTGTATCTTAATTTGTAGCTTCGTTAGTTTACGTGCAAATTGCCCCCTTCTCTGTTAAAAAATCTAGTTATTTGGCGACACCTATATATCAAATTGAAAAATAGGTACATTGGCAGCAGTCCCCCCACATTAAAGTTACGCTATTATATATTATTATATTCATTTAAAATAGGATGCAGAAATATTTCTCATGAATACATCTTCAATGTATTGATAGATTTCACGTCAAAATGTTATTTTGAAAGAAATTGCTTGAAGTGGTGCTACGTAAATTTGACTATGTGAATAGTATAGAGTAATGAGGACTCTATATGTGGTCTATTGAAGAATAACTTTGTTTCGTCATCGACAGGTGATGGAGGCTGTGTTCTCAAAGGAGCTGGAGATGAAGCAAGCCGCGGAGATGCTGGGAGTCTCCTACGGCACTCTCTACGGTCGGTATAGAGACTGCTTCGGATGTATCAACCGTCCGTATCGGTGAGTTAGATTTTCCATTAACTTTTTTACACTTTATGAATTTATCATAACAGAAAACTAAACTAACCAGTGTTTCCAGCCCAGATAAGCAATATTCGCGTAAGAAATGAATTTAAATAAATTTCACATCTTCTTTAAAGAAAGAAGATGTGAAACATAATACAAAAATCAAGGTAAGAACTTTCCAGAGTGGACAATCAGTTTTATTCAGGAGGGCAAGTCCGGTTAAAAGGCAGAATTAAAACCATCCATGTTTACCCATATCATGGATATAATTATCTTATGGAGTAATATATTATGGAACTCCATAAGATAATTATTTTTATTTTTATTTTATTTTACTTATCGGGCAACTAACAAGAACTATGTCAAATATTAATTTAACACGTACCCAATAACAAGTTGCCACATTATGGAGACTTGCGATATTAATTGTCTCCCAGATCCAGATTATATCCATGATATGGGTGAACATGGATGGTTTTGATTCCGCTGGTTTACCAGACTTGCCCCTCAGGACTGTTCAGATTCAACGCTTGGAGTCGGGCGTCGATTCTACCTGAAATTGAAGATTATGACTTTTTTACACCAATCCCACTGAACGCTTTCAAGCGAAACTAAATACATCACTAACTAAATATGTACTATGCGAAACTTAAGGTCAATGGCGTAGCATTTCACATTATTATGTACGAAGAAAATAGATATAGATAGTTTTCTATGAGTTTATACTAAGGTTTAAAATGTTTTTTTGTCATAACAACACAAAAACATGTAACCAAGCTCACACTGACAGTTCTATGTCATGATTCTTCTGAAATTCCAGCAAATTTTCGGCATCTCATATAGATCGCTGAATATTCTGTGTGAGATTTGATTTGACAAAATTACCAAATATGTACATATTCAACGAAGTCGCTAAAATCACCATCCATCAAAAACATCTCGTATTTTAGTATTAAACCACTCGTTAGGTTCCTCGCTATCAACCTTACTTTTTGACAGTTTAAAATATTAGTTTACGCCGATGCGCATGCGCTTAGTATTTAGATATGTCTCTGCAATGCTATTCTCATAAAAAATCATAACATCCTCCAGTTATGAAGCCACGTGATCTCCTAACTTTAGTGAGCGACTGTGCAATGAAAACATGGTTAGTATTTAGGTAGGACTCTGCTTTCTGGACTAAATATGTAGTACAAGGAACTGGTAGATAAAACAGTTCAAAATGGCTTTACCACAAATATATATGCTGTAGAGGTGGGGGTGAGAGGCCTGCCCACAAAATCTTTATATTCCTACTTCAATCAAGACGGGTAGGTACAAGTACTTGCATTCCCTACGGACGGATAGTATTTCGCATGGCGCTCACAGTTTTTTTTACAATCTCGTTTTAATTGAATATAATAACGGTAAAAAAAATCTAACAATGTAGATATATCATAAAAAGATCAAAGATAAACAAAAGATCACATAAACTCAATGAAATTGAACATTTCATAATATAAACAAGACAAATGGAGAATAATGTCATCGTGATTATCTCCATACAAAAAAGTAGATGGCGTCATCGATATGTCACGTGATCCTTCCGGCATTTGATGTAGATAAGGAATATGCGCCCATTGTGTATTGGTAAGGATGGAATTCAATGCAGAATGTTGAGTGCGAAACAACTAAATGAACTGGCGCAGTATCCCTCTTTCCTACGCGCATGCGTATTACATCCTTACAAAGTGCGGGAGAGTGTGAATTTCGCCGGTGATGATCGATGAATTTCAGTGTTTAGAGTTCTTAATTTTTTAAAATAATTTAACAATTGTTTTGTTGATTCACCGATAGATGTTTTGAAGTCAAATATATGGGAGTAATATTCATCCAATTTTCGTCTCAATCAAGTATGAATTTACTGAGATATGAAGGTTCACAATTGTGTATAGCCATGAGGGCATGTATAGATGACGTCTAAATCAAGTATGAATTTACTGAGAAATGAAGGTTCACAATTGTGTATAGCCATGAGGGCATGTATAGATGACGCTCGGCGTTTATACACGCTGCCGGTGGGCATCTATAAATGACGCTCGTCTTAAAAAGGTTAAGGACCTGGGTCTCAATAATTTTTGGATAGGGTGGTAAAAGCAGCATTATCCGTATCCTATTGGATTTGGTTGCGCAGGGGAGTGGAGTATCAGTCGGAGATTGGTGGGTGAGTGTGACTTGAGTCATAAAGGGGCCCCTTTATCCCGCATACAAGGTTGCAAGCCCATGTGGCTCGCCTGCTCTGACTGGTACTCTGGTCACCTGTTCTCGTGGGCCTGGATTCATGAATCCAGTGAAACCGCAATTGCCTTTCTCTTTACTTGTATCTTTGGGACCGGAGTGTCTAGAAAGATTGTTTCGTTGGGTGATTTATAGGTTTGCCAATACTGGTAAATGGTAACATATATTTTACTTTATGTTGCAGAGCCTCTGAGATTCTTGCCGCCAGAACATTGAGTGATGCACCAAGTTTGAGTTTCACACCGGAAAGGTAACGATCATCCGTTTTAAAAATTATATATATTATTATTATTAAATGTTATCAGACAGACAGACAGGCAGGTGTATGTATGATGATATGTCTGATCTCACAACAGTATTCATTTGTTTGGAAAGCACATGCTCCATTGCCAAACAAACATGGCCAAAATATGATCTCAGAAGAACCAGAGAGATACTCTCGTTCAGAAGAGACTCACTAGCCTTGGACTGGAGGCATACCATTGCTGCAGAGCATACCAAGATGAGGAGGAAGAAGAGACTGTGGTCTACTTCCTCCGTGACTCTCCTGCTCTCTAGATTTAAATAGAAAAAGCTCCTTGGAAAGTTTCTTCTATGTTGATGAACATAGCTTTTGCTGATATTGGAGACGTTATGACATTCATTAGCCACTCAGGCTAGTTTAGGGTGGATAAGTACATACGAAAAAGGTGGTCCCTTTTTCACATTCTTGTGATTTGTTTCAGCTCGAGGGACATCCTCAAGAAACTCCAGAGCAAGGAGATAACGATATATAAGGCGGCCGAGCTGCTCAACGTCACTCCGCAGACCCTCACCAGCTACTTGATAAGCATCAACGACCCTCAGGCCAGGGAGCTCAGCGACAGTGAAGAGGACAACCTCCACAAGGCGGGCAAAAACTTGGAGAAACCCTGGGACGAGAACGAGTTCTCCTGCGAGGAAACCAGCGAGGACGAAGTCCCCAAAGACGAGGTGGCGGCGTCCGTCGCCAGGGAGACGTCTCCAGGGGAGGCTCTGATGAAGAAAGATGAGGGGGAAAACAGCCAAGGTCAAGAGGCGAAGCACGAGTCTTGGTCGTCAAAAGAGGAGAGTGGAGAGGACACCAAGAACGAAGAGGACGACGACCCGCTGAGGCTGTCTCCGGATCCTAAACAAATCAAGGTACGTACGTACGGTCTGTCTGTCATTAATTTGTTAATTTGTTTTTTTTTATTTCCTGTTATTACATCTCAATCATTTATTTAATATCTCATTTAACATTTCTATTCAACATCTTAATTATCTCATCCAATATTTCTACTCAACATATCAATCATCTCAATCAACATCTCAATCATCTCATTTAGCATTTCTATTCAACTTCTAATTCAACATTTCTATTCAACATCTCAATCATCTTTATTTTATCTCATTCAACATTTCTATTCAACATCTCAACTATCTCATTCAACATTTCTATCAACATCTCATTCAAAATTTTTATTCAACATCTCAATCATCTCTATTTAATATCTTATTCAACATTTCTATTCAACATCTCAATCATCTCTATTTAATATCTTATTCAGCCAATCTATTCAACATTTCAATCATCTCTGTTTAATTGCTCATTCAACATTTCTATCCAAGATCTCAATAATCTCTATTTAGTATCTCAATTATCTCTATTTAAAATATCATTCAACATCTGAATAATTTCTATTTCAAAATTAATTATATTTATATCTAATCACACACACCATATTTACATACAATAACAATAAGTAGATTACTGCTGCCCAACTAGGAAATCATACTATTATAGGGCTAGCAGTTTACAATTTATATTCACAATTATATGCAATTATGAACCATGTGATTGTTTCTGGTTCCACACTAAATATGTACACAATCTCAACTTTCTGCACTCACGACCATTCAATAATATCTCTTTTTGAAATTTCATTTCTACTGTGGCAAAATGTAATGCTGTTTTGTATCGTTTGTTAGGCCCCCATGATCCGAGTGGCCGATCTCAAGTTCCTGAAGGGTGAGGGGAAGAGCGCTGGTGGCGCCCAAAGCGTGGAGGCCCTCCTCAAGAACCACCCCGACCTGACCATGGTGCCCGCGTCCAAGAGGAAGGTCACCTTCAGGGACGTGCTGACCGTCGAACCCAAGAGCACCAGCCCCAACGGTGAAGGTCGGGCGTCCTCCGATGAGGCCGTGTCCTGATTCAGAACGGTGGCCGATGTCGGATGGTGAGGCAGATGAAAATGATAAAAAAAATATTCGTTGTCGAAAAGTTTGTGTTGTGTTTAAAAGAAAAAATAACAAATTGTGAATTTCATTGACTTGAGTCTCGAATGGACGATTGCACATACGTCATTCCGTGAGTGCAGCAGTTACGTGTTAGTTGTGGTTTTTATGTGACAAGAATCTGTAGTTAAGTGTCAAAAGCATGTTACATGCCGCTAAATAATGGTTGTAAGCACATTATGTCACACAAATCAGTGTGTATTAGCGTCTTTCGTCACAGATCAGTGATTACTAGTATGTTGCATGCTGGAAAAAATGCTCATAAGCATGGTCACACAAATCAGAGTGTATTGGCATGTTTATAGCAAATGTGCGGGGAAAATATGTGGCATGCTGTAAATCAGTTCCACAAACCAGTGATTGAGCATGTTACATGCCACATACCAGTGACTGTGAGCATGTTACATGCAACAAACCAGTGACTGAGCATGTTACATACCACAAATCAGTAGTTGTAAGCGTGTTACATGCCGTAAATCAACGGTTATCAGCGAGTTGCATGCCGCAATTTTGTGGTTGTGAGCCTGTTACATGCCGTAAATCAGCGGTTATAAGCAAGTTACATGCCACAATTCAGTGGCTGTGAGCATGTTACATGCCGCAAATCAGCGGATATATAAGCAAGTTGTATGCTACAACTGGATGGTTACGTGCTGCAGCAGAGGTTATTTATATAGATCATGAAAGGCCGCATATCAGTGGTCACATGTCAATCGTTACATACTATAAATAGGCGCTCATAATCATTGTTATATGCCACAATAGGCGATCATGTTTTTTATTACATGTCGCAACAAATGTAATATATTTTAATTTGTATGTTATATCTTGAATGTGCGTATGTATTTATTTAGTTGTGCCTTTTTTCAATTAACAATAATATGGATTATTTCATTGTAGCTTTATTTTTTTTTCTTAATTATTCGTTCTCCCATTGAGAATGTGTAACGTTGAACTCTCGTCCGCCTAATTGTGCTTTGTGAAAGATTTGAATATTTATATTTATTGTTAACGATAAAAGTTACACTGCTGTATTATTGTGCAGAGAAATTTTGTATTCTTTCAAATGTAATAATATTGTTCAACTCATATATCGATGGCTAACCAGACAAATATTGTGTGTCCATTATTGATAGGGAAATATTTCAGAAAACTCAACATGAATGTTCTCAATGCTGGTACATTTGGTTGGACCCGAATGCACAGTCCTAGGTAACTAAATACTAACTCCTAACCTCACTGGAGTATTTAGTATTCTTATGTTAGCAATTGTGTTGCAGAGACATAACTAACTAAATACTATGACAAATTTTAGGTCGATGGCGTAGAATTTCACATTATTGTGTACGAAGAAAAGAGATAGATAGCTTTCTATGGGTTTAGACTGACGTTTAAAATGTTTTTTTGTCATAACACAAATACATGTAACCAAGCTAACACTGACAGCTCGATGTAACGATTTTTCTGAAATTCTAGCGAATTTTTGGCATCTCTTATAGATCGCTAAATAATCTGTTTGGTACTTGATTTGACAAAATTACGCTAAAATCATCATCCATCGAAAACATCTTGTATTTTATTATTAAACCACTCGTAATGTTCCTCGCGATCAACTTTACTCTTTGACAGTTCGCAAATATTAGTTTACGCCAACGCGCATGCGCAAGTATTTAGATATGTCTCTGCAATGCTATTCTCATACAAAAACTTGGTAGCATCCTCCAGTTAGGAAGCCACGTGATCTCCTAACTAAAGTGAGCGACTGTTCAATGAAAACATGGTTAGTATTTTGGTAGGACTCTGCATTCGGACCTATACCTTTAGCTGTATTGCATAAGGACTATATTCTCACAGATCAAAGGTAAGGTCAACTAACTTTACAAAATGTATATCATAATACAATTTCACCAAAAAGTATACATTTATTTATTTACTATGTTATTTATTTATTTATTTATTTTACATATATGGTGCTATTTAAATTAGTACAAGCCAATAATGTTTTATTCTAATTAAAAATAATGAAGTTAGTATATTTAAAGAAGTATGCTAAGCAGTAGGTAAATGAATAACAATAATAAGAGAAAAAATATGTACGATTGTTAAGAAAAAATCATAATATAATATATGTCCGATTATCCATCGATATATAGTTTTTTTAATTTATTAAATTTTTAGAATCAATGTACGAGTGGTTGGCGATTGCATGCGCACGCCACGCTGTGCATCTAAAGTCAACTACGAATGAAGCCCAGCTTATGTACGAGTACCGTATTTTGTTTAAAACATATTTAATATAAACTTTCAATTCTATTGATTTCGATTTTAGAGGTATACAATCAAAAAAGATCAGAAGTCGTATTTTTTTTATCCTTAATATCAGGACGACCGTTTTGTCTCGTAAAAAAACCCTCGCGACTACAGTACGATCTCTAATCCGGTGTTTCGATATAATGGCACGTAAACTAATAAAAAAAAACATAAAATTCTATTAATCACTTGACTGTTTCTTTAGTAGCATGATTTTCTCGAACGAAATATATTTGCGTAATGACGAGGCCGAACGACTTTCGGTAATTGTTTTCAATGATTTAGTTGTACGCGGGTTATCGCCGTGTGACTTTTCTAAAGAAATTTATAAAAAGAAACCTATGTGCTCGCAATAGTACCGGATTAGTATGATTGCACCGTAAATGAACTATATGAAATAAGGTACGGGAATCTATTATTAGGAATGAAATGAATTTTTCATCTACTTAAACTTCTTTCTTGTATAATAATTTAATTTTTTTAACAACGTTAGTACATATATTACTAATAAGTTTTTGACAAATATATATATATAATGTCAATGTATAATATTAAATAACGTATTTTGAAAATTGACAGTTCAAATAAATATTGGAGTCTATAATATATATATATATATATATTGGAGTCTATAATATATATATATATATATATTGGAGTCTATAATTATATTGGTAGGTTAAGTTTTGTATTTAAAAGTATTCCAGGCCTTGGTATCGGTCGACAAGACCCAATCATTAGAACTTAAGTTTGTGTAGTTCATATATTATATTGATGAATATATTAGGTAGAAAATAATGTATGTATAACAATAGTTGATTTATTGTGTACTAAGAACGTACGTTATAATATATTATACACACGGTGTCCCTAGAGCCAACGTCAAAACGATGAGGGCTGATTTTGTAGCCTGTCAGATTATGTTATTTCGACCTCGTTAAAAACGAAGCGACTATTTTCACTTACAGTAAAATTCATATAGAACGACTCAAGAAACCGGCGACGTTTTGTTGTACTTAATGCACGACGCATTCAAGAAACAGATTTTTTTATTAAAAATGTATTAATATTACTGTAATTCATATTAAAAAAAAAAAAAATACTTCCTTGCACCCTGCGCAAGTGGCGAGTTTATTGCCGTATGGCAATTTCTTCCAACTAACCAATGTTTCCAGCCCAGAGAAGCAATGTTTGCGTGAGAAACGAATTTAAATCAATTTCTCCTCTGCTGGGAATTGAACCCAGGACGCCCGCACAGAAACCGAACGGCTTACCAACTGTTATTAAATATTAAATAATATAATAAGATTAATTTCTATTGAAAATACACCAGGCAAAATATCATCTCATATAGTTTAGCAATGAGGTTCACCACCCATTCTGAATGTTCTGCCTTTTTAGGCGAAGCGAGAATGGTGCATAGGTAAACACGCACGTGTTGTGTTTCTTTTATGAGGTAATTGACACCCGCACACCTGTCGCTGGTTACCCCACAATGTGAGCAATGCCATGTTGGTATGAATAATTTCTATGAAAATAACAAATACATATACATACATACATATATATTAAAATTGACAAATAACTTTAATGATAATTAAAATTTGCATACAAAACATGGATTTACATATAAGATACAAAAGGGAAAGGCAATCATGGTTTCACTGGATTCATGAATCCAGGCCCACGAGCACAGCTCACCAGAGTACCAGCCAGAATAGGCGAGCCACATGGGCTTGCGACCATGTATGCGGGATTAAGGGGCCCCTTTATGACTCAAGTCACGCTCACCACTCACCCACCAATCTCCGACTGACACCCCACTCCCCTGCGCAACCAAATCCAATAGGATGCGGATAATGCTGCTTTTACTACCCTATCCAAAAGTTCTTTTATTTTACCTCTAGGGAGACTCAGGTCTTTAAAGTAGGATGCATATGTACATGCATATATTTTATATGTTATACATATTTAGATGGGAGGTGACAGAGCGGTTAACTTGCTTGATTAGTACTCCAGTGATCACGAGTTATAATCCTGTCATGACCGATTTCGTTCACCTATAGCACAAGCGTATGCTTTTTTTGCTGGTGGCAGTTCTCAAGGAGTACACACTAAGGTCAATTGTCCCTTTGTGACACCACAAATGTGTCTGTCCTCTCCCTCACTCATCCACCCTGAACCAGCCTGAGTGGCTAATGAATGTCATAATATCTCTGATGTCGACCGACGCTATGCCCATCAGGTCATGATAGAAGAAACTTCCCAAGGAGTTTCTCCTAAGTCTAGAGAGAGCAGGACAGCGACAGAGGAAATGGACCACAGTCTCCTGCTTTTCCTCGTCTTGGCATGCTCTGCAGTAATGGTATGCCTCCAGCCCTAGCCTTCTGGCGTGCTTTCCTATGAGCCAGTGTCCCTTTAATACCGATATGCCTCTGGCTAGTGAGTCTCTTCTGAATGAGAGTATTTCTCTGGTTCTCCTGAGATCATATTTTGCATATGCTTAACCCTTTGAATGCCTTAAGCAAAAAATAAAATTTGATCTGAAAAATGCATATTTTCAATAAAAAATAAAGTATTCTATAAAAATCCTTTTAATATTTTTAATCAATATCTTGATTAAATACACTAAAAAATAGTTGACACGTTATATTTTGGGGGGCTCAAAAAATTTTATTTGAATATATATTTCGCATCCAAAGGTAACGTTTTTTACAAGCCATGGACTATAGTCGATTTATGCGTTCAAAGGGTTAATTTAGGGAATGTACGAGGATGTATTCTTCGTACTTCATTCAAAGAATTATTTTCGTCATTCATCATTTTAGCACATGTAACAAATGCATTACCTTATCAACTGTTGAAAAATTGTGATTTGTGCGTGCCAATCCACGTGCATCGGAGAGGGGAGCAAGCCGGGATGCATGGCGGCGAGATATTTTTTTTTATACTTATATAAATAATGAATATGTCCTTGTAACAAGTACATATACATCCTTATACAAGCATGTGCTTGTACCATAGGTGAACGAAATCAGTCGTGGCAGTATTCGAACTCGCGACGACTGCATTATTAACGCAGCGCGCTGACTGCTGTGCCATCACCCAGCTGAAAACAAATATGTGCGTTGTTCTAACAGGACAATTTGTAATAAAAATAGGTCGCTTAAAACGGAGCCGTACAAAAACCTACGTAGGTACGTCCTTTTTACATACAAATTATACATTTTTTTACTCTTAAATACACATACGCGGGGATATCAAAAATGAGATGTTTTATAAAAATGCAAATATTTCAAAAATACCTAATTAATTAGTTCACTAGTTGTCCTATCAGCACTCTTTGTTTTGACGTTGGGACAACCTGTACATTCATGTATAAAAATATTGAATCATTAACGTACTATCAGCGCGTATAATTTAAGAACATGTTTTATATTTGAGGCTTGACAATTTAATTGTTTTGTTTGTCATATTATATTTCGTACTAAGTTTATTTCATTGTGGTTCTCAAATTTTATTTGTCTCAAATTCATCGTATGTTGAGTATCAATTGTTATATTTTAAAATATCCAATTGCTATTACCAATATAATTTCACTATCACGTATATGTATATATTATTATGTATAGTAAAATAACGGTTCTATTCCTGTATCTGGTCCCCATTTTTGAATATTTGTTTTCTTTTCATCATCATCTCCTTCAGAATCTGTCGTCATTCTTCCCTGCACTCTACGGTTCTCTTCCAGTTGGTAAGGCCCAGCGCTCGTACATCAGCCTCCACATCGTACAGCCATCTCATTATTGGTCTGCCTCTGCCTCTTCTTCCGTCTGGTGTGGTGTTTAAAACCTTGTTGGAAGTACAATCATCACTCGTCCTGTGGACATGGCCCAACCATTGCAGTCTCTTCTTATTTTAATGAACTGTACAATGTTAGGATCTCCATACAGTGCCTCTAATTTGTGGTTGAATCGTCTCCTCCACACTCCATTTTCGTTGACAGGACCAAATATCTTTCTGAGGATTTTCCTCTCATATATCAGAAGTGTGTTTTCATCTCTTTTGGTCAAAGGTTGTTTTGGTTTTTCTTTGTTTTCTTTTACTGATTCCAAATCTATTTCACATGCTTTACCATCATATCCTAATCATATTTAATCTACCCTCAAATTGATTTAACTCAACATAATCTAACCTATTTTAACCTAACCCCATCATCTTCTAATTTAATCTCACTTCATCAATCTAATTTAATCTAACCTCAAATTGTTTGACTTAACCTAACATATGCTATCTAAACCTTACCTCATCTAACCTAACCCATCATCCGTCTTATTTAATCTCACCTCATCAATCTAATTTAATCTAACCTCAAATTGTTTAACTTAACATAACTTAACCTATCCTATCTTAACCTAACCTAACCCATCATCCATCTAATTTAATCTAACCTCAAATTTGTTTAACCTAACCTAACCTAAGCATCCTATCTTAACCTAACCTTAACTTAACCTAACTTTCTACATGCAAATCCTTAGCTTTGATTCTCTTTTGTTAATTATTGTTACATCTAAACATGGCTTCCACGTCTTGTGAATACAGCCATTCCTCTTTTACCTCCCCAAGTGGGTAGTTCTTTTCTTTATTCATAATGATTATTAAAAAGCCTACTGGTTCGTGGCAATAATTTATAGTTAACATTGTAATTCTAATATAGCAGTCGTTCAAGCATACATAATTTATATACAGCAAGTGTTGCTGTATATACAGCAACACTTGCTGGCCTTCGTGACTCAGTTGATTAGGCATCTGAATGCTGATCCAAAGGTCTCGGGTTCGATTCCCGGTGGAGACACAGTTTTTTTATTGTGTTTTCAGTGGCAACTTGTTAATGGGTGCGTGTCAACTTTGTTATTTGACATAGTGCCTGTTAGTTGCCCGAGAATTAATGTTAAAACACTTTACTTCAATTATTGTTACAAAGTTTTTTATTTTCAATTGTAGTTTTTCGTTGAGTCCACAGCCACATTGTTCTTTTATGTCTCCAATATATTTTTTGTAGCTTTCTCAGTTACAAAGTAATGTTTGTTGTATGTGTGTTGTAGTTGTGGATTTGTATTCTTAGTTCAGGGTCTTCTATTTTTATTTTGTGTATTAGTTTTAATATTTCATACTGTGCCATCTTCTGTATTTTATATATATAGTTAATTTATTTTAAAGTTGTTTAAAACCCTGGGGTGAGATATCAGTGGTAAAGATGCTGATGTGAGTCTCTACTCTACTAGCCGGTGAATGTTGAAAAGACTGAGATTCTTTTGATCCCCGTAGAATTCACTATCCTAATCTCAACTTGCCCTAACATATACCCAGTGTCGACTATCGAATATGTAAATAAAACTAAATAACGAAACCATTTTTTGAAAATGGGGATATCCGGATATGGGGAGGATAGAACCAAATTATGTGTACATAAAAAAAAATTATAATAGATTTGAATTGATAGATTTGCGTGTTTTATTTTTCGACTGTATGATATGTTTAAAACGGATATGTATTAAAAATTGAAAGATTCAGTCAATTTTAAAATTAAGAACCTGTGCACTATACATTCAAATAAGTTCAGAAAAAGGAAAATTAAACTTTATTAACCCATATTTTAAATCTCTCTTTAAATCTCACCGCTACAGCATTTGTGCTATTTGTGCTAAAGCCATTTTGAACTGTTTTATATACCAGTTCAATTCAATCTTATTCTTTCCGAATTTCAAGATAGGATGATGGCCATTTTGGTACACATGTCCAATCAAGATGGGTCATACATCGTTGGATAGCTCTTTTATAGTGATCAAATTAATACTATGACGACAAACCCGTATTAGTTGTCCGTTTTGAAATATATACTCTTTAGAACATATTGGATTTTACATTAAAAAATTTCGGTAAAAATAAACAACTCTCGAGGCAGGGTTACTCTCGGAACTAGCCCCACGGTTATTCTTATTCTACACAAAAATACATTTCCAACGATGTTTCATTCTCTTCTATTGGTTCTATACATTTATTTGAAACATTTTTTACACATATTAAAAGTGCACAATTGTTTAAGGCAATTCACCCTTTAAAGAGTGCTATGTGAAGTGCACAATTAACCTGTCCGAAAATAATACAAAAAAAAAAAACTTTAAAATCAATTCAACGTGACAAAGTGTCGAATATATTTGAAACTGATCAAGCAAGCTAACAAACAAAATAAAAACTGTTGTAAATTTGTTCGGTACTATTATTCGGTAGCGCGAATATGAATCACCTGTCTTGGTCATTCCCCTTCCCTCTCATGTAGCTGTTCTGTTTCGTTCCTGCTACACACAAACTAGTACTTGCTTTTCGTCGACCTTGAACGGATGTCATTAGGAATATGTTATGTCGCGTTAAGTGCAAGCACTAGTTGGAACGGAACAGAGCAGTTACATGGAAGGGAGGGTTGAAGGATCAAGACAGGTGATGGAACATTATAATAGGTTAAGCCTATATTTTGCCAATGTCTTAATTTTAAAATTGACAGAGTTTTATACTATATTTACAATTAAGATTAATTTGTATTTATATTCCCATAGTGTCTTTTAGTTTTAGTGAAAATAAATACTACATAAATGTAATAAAATATATAACATATTTAGTGTAATTATAGATTTTAATATTTTGAAAATTACACAATACATGTGCGTTATCTGAATCTCGTATGTTAACATACGGTCATCATATATTTATAATATTTTTTTTTTATCTGATACGGAACAAATTTTATTTTTTATGAATTTATTTTTTACTGCGTACGTCAAACGTATGCGCTACGTTTTAACCCGCTCTCCCTTTTACGAGCCAGCGATCAAATATGTTAATATAATTTTTTTAACTATGTATTAGTGGCAACACACGTTGTGATGCCGACAATTCGAATCGATAATTCATGAAATGAAATATTGTCTGATTTACTCGTACTTGTAACAATTATTACAATCTCATTATTTAAAATAATATTTATGTAAACGCCATCTATTGAAAATTGCTCGTATGTCTGCGATACGGCCAACAGATGTAGTTTGACACAGATGTAGTTTGACACAGATGTAGTTTGCAGACGCTCATGTCCATTATTATAATCAGATAAAATGCGTACATGAGACTGCGTAATTTTGACTGCGATCCAAAGATAATTTTCCCGCTAAATAATGTGTTTATGCGTTTGTTGGAACAAATCGCTTACAGGCGTCTCAAGAAAACTGAAGAAACTCAGACCTTCACTGATTTTTTCCTCCAATATTATTCTATAAATATATACCTAATCTTCCTTTTAGAATATTAAGTTTAACACATGTGTGTGTATGTAACATTATATTTTTTACGCATTTTAAAATTAGTTATTGTAAGGTTGGTTACGTCTATTTAATATATACATTATCTAGTGGTTATATTTATCATTATTTAATTTCAATATCCCTAATATTATAGGATTGATTGTAAAATTTAATTATAATTAAATATTATGTTACAATCGTTGAATGATAACAATTTTAAATAACGTTTAATTTATGACTGTATATTAAATTATAACGAAACAATTTTCCACGTATTTTACGACCAAAGCAATCATTGTCCTCTTGTATTTAGATATATTATTAAATAATTGATACTATTTTTGTTTTGTAAGTAAGTTTAATGTATTATTATTATCATCATAAAACAATTTCAGTCTTATTCATAATATTTTCTTATACTGTGGTATAAACATTATATAACTAAAACACAGTATAAGCACTTATATTCTTGACTATTCATAATAACATTTATATAGCAATATAACAACTTTGCTATGTCACTGTTTGAGCTGACAATGTTGCAATTCATTCATGTTTCTCTGGTGATTTTTCTTTGAAAATCCGTAGCAAGACCGGGGACTGTGTTCGGATACAACGCTCGACGTCGGGCGTCGAATGTACCTGAAGTTGTAAATTATGGCGTTTTTCACACCAATCTCACTGAACGCTTTCGAGCGGCGTTTCAATATGAACGCAGCATCGGGCGTTTTAAATATCAAATGTCATTTATCATACATGTCTCTTTTTAGGTTATATTTTCATCGAAAGACAACAATTGGGCAGCGGTGTAAATAATGATCTCTGACCTTTTATTGGAAATTTTCGAATGATATTTTTATAAATCAACCTCTTTGTGAATGCATATTGTCATCATAAATAAGGTCAACTGACATAATAGATACCTGAGAAACAAATAGAAGTCATCATTCCACAGATATAACAGAAGTCAATAAATACTATAACTGTCAGAGTATTTTTCACCCGTACACTCGACGTTCAATCTGAATGCCACAGAGTGTCTTTCGACCGTCTGTTACCGGTCATTATGAACGCCACAGAGTGTCTTTCGAGTGTCTGTTACCGGTCATTATGAACACCTTAGTAGAGCGTCACTAAGTGCACTCAGTGTTCGTTGTGGACGCAGCCCTGGAGCAATAATCAAAAAGTGAATTACCTTAAATTAATATAGACATTCTCAAATGATCTGTCAGTGGTTATGACAAATATTTTTTTATTTATCGTTTATGTCACTCTAAAACGTGGAACAATATGTTAGTTAGTATTTACATATTATAATAATCTATTTTTTTTATGAATTTGTGAAATGGAATTGATTGTGGAAATAATATAATATTGTGCATTTTTGTTATTTTTGATGAAGCAGAAACAGAAATATTCACGTCGCATAATAAACGTCAAAAATTATTGACATGAATGTAGTGCGTCCATCGTCAAAAATTATTAACATGAATGTAGTGCGACCATCGTCAAAAATTATTGACATGAATGTAGTGCGACCATCGTCAAAAATTGTTGACATGAATGTAGTGCGACCATCGTCAAAAATTATTGACATGAATGTAGTGCGACCATCGTCAAAAATTATTGACATGAATGTAGTGCGACCATTGTAAAAATTTATTGACATGAATGTAGTGCGACCATCGTCAAAAATTATTGACATGAATGTAGTGCGACCATCGTCAAAAATTATTGACATGAATGTAGTGCGACCATTGTAAAAATTTATTGACATGAATGTAGTGCGACCATCGTCAAAAATTATTGACATGAATGTAGTGCGACCATTGTAAAAAATTATTGACATGAATGTAGTGCGACCATCGTCAAAAATTATTGACATGAATGTAGTGCGACCATTGTAAAAAATTATTTACATGAATGTAGTGCGACCATCGTCAAAAATTATTGACATGAATGTAGTCCGACCATCGTCAAAAATTATTAACATGAATGTAGTGCGACCATCGTCAAAAATTATTGACATGAATGTAGTGCGACCATTGTAAAAAATTATTGACATGAATGTAGTGCGACCATCGTCAAAAATTATTGACATGAATGTAGTGCGACCATTGTAAAAAATTATTTACATGAATGTAGTGCGACCATCGTCAAAAATTATTGACATGAATGTAGTCCGACCATCGTCAAAAATTATTAACATGAATGTAGTGCGACCATCGTCAAAAATTATTGACATGAATGTAGTGCGACCATCGTCAAAAATTATTGACATGAATGTAGTGCGACCATTGTAAAAAATTATTGACATGAATGTAGTGCGACCATCGTCAAAAATTATTGACATGAATGTAGTGCGACCATTGTAAAAAATTATTGACATGAATGTAGTGCGACCATCGTCAAAAATTATTGACATGAATGTAGTGCGACCATTGTAAAAAATTATTGACATGAATGTAGTGCGACCATCGGTAACATTGGGGAATTATGGAAAATGTTGGGTCCCTTTACTCTTCATATATTGCTGTTAAAATAACCTGGGAGTGTGTTTATCTTATATAGGCCTAATTTAACCGTTATATATAGCCTTGTATATGTTATTATGAATAGTGATTTTTAGTAATGTTGTTATACTCTGTTATAAACCTAACATAACCTATTATGAATATGACTGTTTATTTATAATTGGTTGTTTTAAAAGTAATTCTTTTAGTTTTTTTTAACCAACAGCCGTAGTATTGTCTAAAATTAGACAAATTCAAAGGGAATTAATACAAAATTATATTTTATTTATAATACAATTCATTGACATATTCAACATAATAAAAAATCAAAAGACTTTAAACAAAATTACATACGACAGAATGCAAAATTTCGTTCAGGCATTCTAATCATCATTAGCGACACTGAAAAAAAATTGTGAACACCGAACTGGCTACTTGCGTTTTTAGCCAAACCTTTGTTATCAGTAATAAAAGTTAATCCATTTACGACTGTACTATTTGGTTAAGTGCACAAAATATTTAGTAGAACAAAACGAATTGTTTTGTAGTCACTATAGTTCGGTTAATTTTAACATAACTTTTTTTCAGTGCACGCCATTTCGCCTGACTCTTCTCTCTTGAAATACATTTCTCGCTTCATTCATGTCCATTCATCGTCTCATTTATTCCCTTTTATTATTCTTCCAACGACTTCAGCCTTCAAAACTCCATTTATGTGATTGTATCAACTTTTCGTTCCTCTTTTATCAGTCTCATATATATTTTTTTGTCAGACGATCATCACTCATTCTTTCTATGTGGCTAAACCACCTTACGGCATTTATTTTCATCTTTTTTTATCGGACTTGGTGGCTCAGTTGGTTAGGTATCTGACTGACTGTTGATCCAGAGGTCGTGGGTTCGATTCCCGGTGGAGACACAGTTTTTAATTGCGTTTTCTTACGGATTAATTTTAATATCTCCAAGATATGGCAACTTGCTATTTGACATAGTAAGAAAAGAACACACTTAGGCCGATTGTCCCTTTATGATACCATAATATGTCTGTCCTCCCCTCACTCACCCACCCTGAACCAGTCTGAGTGGCTAATGAACGTCATAATGTCTCCCATATCGGCTGACGTTATGTCCATTAGATTATCTTATAAGAAACTTCCCAAGGAGCTTCTGCTAATTCTAGAGAGAGCAGGACAGTGACAGAGGAAGTGGACCACTGTCTTCTCCTCCTCTTGGCATACTCTGCAGTAATTATATGCTTTCATCATCATCATTTGTGAGTCTTGGCCTTCTACAGAATTTTTCTCCAGTTTGCAACGCCAATTTTCTTTAAATCCTCCTGTATGCCATCCATCCACCTAAGCTTGAGTCTCCTCTTCGGTCGTGTGTCGAAAATCTTCTTTGGGGTTCGGCCTTCCTTTTCCATTTGCTGAACGTGCTCTAACCATTAAAGTCAATGTATTTTTATATAATTAACTATATTAGGATCACTGTATTGGTTCTCTAGCTTGTGGTTGTATTATTATATCCTCCATATTCCATTCTCACAAAGAGGCCCAAAGATTTTTCTCAACACCTTCCGTTCAAAGACCACGCCTCCAGTCCAAACCTTGTGACGTGCTTCCTATTTTCATCATACGATATCTCTTTCAATCATACATTCTCGTCTGATAATAAATGAGGACATTGAATATGCACCATGTTCTGGAAGGACGACTAGTTCTGATCACAAGATATGAGGCGTTGACTGATATGAACCGTCAAATAACATCTCGTGAGATCAGCGAGAATTGATCTCAATCAAAATATAATAAAAATATATTTGTCTAATAGTTCCTAAATATTCCTTATTCCTTCCGTAACGTCCTTTCTATAGTAATTGTTATGATCAGTGACTGAATTAACCATTGAGGCTTCATATTGCTCGGGTTGGTTGGAAGAAATTGCTTTATGGCAATAAACCCGCCTTTGTACACTTGCTGTACATAAAGTATAGATAAATTTATTAAATTCACCCATTTGTAATTCTTAATTTTATTTGTATCCTTTTTCACAAAAAAAAGCAATGACTTTTCAAACAACCCATTGTAATTATTTTATACTGTCTTTTTCTGTGGATTTCTAATGACACTCTTAAAATGTCTATTTCCCGCTATCTAATATGATTCGCATGGGTCGGTGGCAGAGCAGCCCAATAGCACAAGCATTTGCTTAGTTCAGGAAATGTATTACAATGTCCTTGTTACAAGGGTATGTTCATTCTTTTTAAAACCGAATTTCATATCATTTTAAATAATTCTAGCAGAGTCCTAGGTATCTAAATACTAACTCCTAACCTCACTGGAGTATTTAGTATTCTTAAGTTAGCAATTGTATTGCAGAGACATCACTAACTAAATACTTTTATTTTTATGCCAAAGTTAAGGTTGACGGTGTAGCATTTCACATTATTGTGCATGATGAAAAGAGATGGATAACTTTTTCTATGGGCTTAGACTGACGTTTAAAATGTTTTTTTTGTTATAACAACACAAACATATGTAACCAAACTCACACTGACAGCTCAATGTCACCATTTTTCTGAAATTCCAGCGAATTTTCGGCATCTCGTATGGATCGCTGAATACTCTGTTTGGTATTTGATTTGACAAAATTACCAAATACATATTCTAGGAAGCCGATAAAATCATCATCCACCAAAAAAATCTCGTATTTTCGTATTAAACCACTCGTAAGGTTCCTCGCTATCAACCTTACTTTTTGACAATTCGCAAATGTTAGTCACGTATGCGCTAAGTATTTAGATATGTCTCTGCGATGCTATTCTCATACAAACGTAGACTTGGTAGCATCCTCCAGTTATGAAGCCACGTGATCTCCTAACTTAAGTGAGCCGACTATGCAATGAAAACATTGTTAGTATTTAGGTAGGACTCTGCATTCAGATCTTAGTTTTGATTATATCTGAAATTATATTTTGATTTTGCTATTGATGAACAGCCTGATACGATGCGTTCAATAGCTTCTTGAAAATTTTCAAACTTGGATGCATTAAGTACGTCTAATTAAGTAACTTTTTGAACTAAAATAGGCACGTTCTAAAATTTTTGTACCTTACGTTGTTCCTAAAACTAAAATCTACAAAATTAATGCACCGTAGATAGTAATTTGAACTCAAATTGTCTATGGCGCAGACTACGCGTGCATACTGCGCACTGTTCGGTCGTGTTTATTTATGTCATGTCGCCTAAAAACATTTGACAGTTGTTTAGACTAAAATTTGGTTATAGGATAAGGGATCGAACTAATGCGTGACTTACTTGAACTAAGAAAGTTCCTATTTAAGGTTATAGAATACCAACTTGGACTAAGTGAAATAGAAACGCACCCATTTTAGCTGGAACGTTCTTAAAAAGTTATAAAATCCGACGCATCATATCAATATTGTTATAAGAATTACATTCACATGTATATTCTGATTGAGCCAGTGACGAACAGCGTGATACGGTTCATTCAATCGTTTCCAAAATAATAAAAATTTACGACATTGTAATGTTGTGTCAACATAATTATTAACGAAGAATGAAGAAACGAAAATAACAACGAATTGTCTGTTGTATGAATGTAATTTCTTCTTCTTCGATGGCGCTACAGCCCAAATCGAGCCTTGGCCTTCCTCAGTAACGGCCCTCAACGTCCCCTGTCACCAGTTGCCGTCCTCCAGTTGGGACACCTGGAGAAGCTGTTCTGCATCTCTCCTCACACCATCCTCCCACCTCAGCCTTGGTCTTCCAACCCTCCTTTTTCCATAGAATCCTTCTGGAGACCCGTCTTTCCGGCATTCTTTGTACATGGCGAATGTTATTTATCAGATCGTAAATATGGGATTCGGTTCTCTCCGCCTACCCCTTGTGAGACATGACGGTATGTGTAGCTACGAAATCCATTGAATGAAAAAGACAGTTGAGTTTGTTTATTTATATAATTTAAATTTTTTAATTTATTATATCGGTTTATATAAAACAAACAATGTACTGTAGGCTAAAGAAAAAAATTAAGGTTAGATTTAAAGCTTACTTTTATACTTTAGTTTCGCAATTACCTCTTATGAAATGGTGAATCATTTTACTTTTTTTTTTTAATGATTTTTTTTTACCATTGACATACTATTATCATGTTATCTGTATTTTTTTAACACTCCGATGATTTTCTACAATTTTTCAATAGGGCGTTTTAATAATTTGACACTTTTCTCAAAATAATAAATCTCAAAAAATAGATAAGACGTCCATCATTCATATATTATTATATAAATTGTTAAGAAACAATGAAATATATTTTCAACAAATCGCAAAAAAATAAATTTCTTGCAATACAAATCATGTTTATCTATGTATGTTAAATAAATGCATCTATTTATGTGGAAAAATACAAGTATTTATATGGTTATAACATCAAATAAATATTAGGGTTTTTCTATTTAAATTATATTTATCTATTTATGTGGAAAAATACAAGTATTTATATGGTTATAACATTAAATAAATATTAGGGTTTTTCTATTTAAATTATATTTATCTATTTATGTGGAAAAATACAAGTATTTATATACAAGTATATACAAGTATTTATATAACATCAAATAAATATTAGGGTTTTTCTATTTAAATTATATTTATCTATTTATGTGGAAAAATACAAGTATTTATATGGTTATAACATCAAATAAATATTAGGGTTTTTCTATTTAAATTATATTTATCTATTTATGTCAAAAAATACAAGTATTCATATGTTTATGTCAAATAAATATCAATATATGTATATATGTTTGTCAAAGAAATACATTTATTTATCCGTTGGTGTCACAGAAAATCAAGTATTTATCAGTTTATGTCAAATAAATACAATTACTCATCCGTTTATGTCAAAGAAATAAATGTAAATTTACTTATATTTATGTAAATGCAAATTATAATTGTATATGTAAATTTGAATAAAAAAAAACAGTGTATAGTAATAAGTTTAATCACAATAGTGTATGCTATTTATTTGTCAAAGAAAATGAAAGTTTTTATTTTTTGGTGTCAAATAAATAATAATTTAACTGGTTTTGATAAAACATATTCTATCAGTCTTATTCATAATATTTCCTTATACTGTGGTATAAACATTATATAACTAAAACACAGTATAAGCACTTATATTCTTGACTATTCATAATAATATTTATATAGCAATATAATAATAACATTGCTATGTTACTGTTTGAGCTGACAACGTCGCAATTCATTCATGTTTCTCCGGTGATTTGACATTTGTCGATGTTTTGAAAAAAAAATACAACGTTCCTTATAGTGTTTGGGCTTTATTTTCATATTTTATTTCGTGAATATCATTAATTAGATATTTATATGAAAAACTGGAGCAATAATGAAACAATGGGTTACCATAAATTAATATAGTCTTCTCAAATTATCTGTCAGTGATTATGACAAATATTAATATCATTTAATGATTCGGCGGATATTTTGTGGTAGTTAATATAAACCATTTTTGAATTATAAATTTGCTATAGACCACTTGTTTTTTGAGTCACTTCGTGACATGTTTCGGAAGCGCTGTCCTTCCATCGACCGGAAGACCTAATCATGATGACCTAAGTACCTAATCACTCATTCAATAACCACAAACTAAAACTATTGCACGAAACACAGAATAAAGGATACCGACTTAACAACTACGAAACGCTCGAAATACATAAGCACATAAATTCCGGCATAAAACTTATAAATAACCATACCTTTTATAACACTTCTCCAATACTTAATATATTCCCCATCAAAAACAAAAACACTTCACAATACTTCCCTCCCCCCACTAACCCAACCAACCCTCAACCGCCAACCCCCTCGCTTCACAGACAGATACACACAAATTCAACATGTTACTCTCGACACGCCGGTCGATGGAAGGACAGCGCTTCCGAAACATGTCGCGAAGTGACTCAAAAAACAAGTGGTCTATAGCAAATTTATAATTCAAAAATGACAAATATTATTTGTAATTCGTTAACGTCATATGAGGACGAGGAACAATAAGTTTGACCATATTTATAATTCTTTGTTGTTTTATTAAGTTGTTTGTGAACTGAAATAGAAAACAAATATTCACGTTGCTTTACAAATGTCAAAAATGATCGACATGATGTAATACAACCATCGGCAACATTCGGGAATAATCGGAAATGTCCGGTCCCTATACTCTACTTATATTGCTGTTAAAACAACCTGGGACTGTGTTTATCTTATATAGGTGTAATGTAGCCGTTATATAGCATTATAGCCTTATATATGCTTTTATGAATAGTGATTTCCAGTACTGTTGTTATATACTGTTTTAAACCAAACATAAGTTATTATGAATAAGACTGTATATTTATAACTACAGACTTGTTTATATTTTCATTTTTTATATCATATAATATATTTATTAGATATTTTCTGACAATATTTGTAATTGACACAATTCCTACCCATTACACACCTTTCCGTGATATATTCTATTTAATCAAAATATTTAATTTTAAGTTGTTATAAATGTACCTACTTTATTAAAAAAAAAATACTACGGGCATTCGAGGACAGATTTTAAATTTAAGATTATATCTTGATTGGTTTTTTTATTAATGCTATTGTTTATTAATATTAATTAATTTGGAAAATAAGTGGAACCACGACTCGTAAATTCTCGAACTTTTGATTCTTAACGATTGAGACAGCGTTCATATTTTAGCACTTGATTATTATATACATAGGTAAAAACCAAAGATGATAGCTAATTCTTCATTTTTTCATTCCTGTTTAAAGGATAATCGTTTCCTCGTGTAAAAAAAATATAAAACATATAAATCAATTAGTATCGTAAAAATGAAGCGGAGACATTCATTATTCCATGAATTAAAAAAAATGGAGTCAAAATATATATTTTAACGACAGGAAAAAACACTTGGGTGTGAGATGACTTGGTCGCGACGATCACTTGGGTGCAAGTTCAAGTAAACTTGTAACAAATGGGGCTCGCACCCAAGTGGCCGCAGCCGTGTGTCCTAGACCATTTAATTGTAAGTTAGAAAAGTAATTATATGCTAAACGAGATAAAATCTAGTTGTGATACGAGGTTCCACTTTTTAATGCTCCAAAATGTATTTGAAAATATCATTTTATATCACATTTTTGTGTCTAGAATGGGTTCAATTCTGAAAATGCACACATACAGATTTGAAGGGATTGTCATATTTTATTCTGAAGATAGAATAAAGTAGGTAGGTAAATGAAGTTTAAAAATATTAAAACTAAAAGAGAACATTACTAGTGTATTATAAAATAGATATATTTTTAAAGTGACAGTTCTGGTGACCATATTTTTGTTTATTTATGACAAATGTTTATTCAAGTTTTAATTCGTCTTTGGAATTCAACCCAATCTAATGTTTTTTATATTTTATAACTGAATTTCAATTTAATTTAGAATTATATCTCCAACTGAATTAAATATGTGTATTTTGAGCGCGCCATCTGTGTAGAAATGTGTGTATTTTTAAACTTTACATTAAATTGTATCAAGTTTGGTAATATCTTCCATAGATGTCATTCTATGAAGCACTTTTTTTTAAATACCTTTATTTTGTATACAAATATGTTATTATTTAATGCAATTATTATTTGAATATTGAATCCATAATGTTTTCATCGAATATACATAGATGTCACTTCCATAGAAATATTATTTATAGGAACATATATTATTTCATGTTTTGGACTTAATAAATAGTTATGAAGTAATACTGTTTAAACACTTTCTTACATCCTTGTGAGTGACAGAGTTTATTGCCAAATGGCAATTTCTTCCAAATAAGTGAAGCAAGATTTGCATGTAAAATTAATTTTAATGATCTTCTCCTCTGTGAACTGAACTCAAGGACATCAACACTGAAGCCAAATGGCTTACCAACTGCATAACAATAATCTTTTCTAAAAAGTATATAATAATATTGAAAACTGTTATTTAATTTCATTCAACCCAAAAGGCCACAATGTATGTACATCAACAAAAATAATAATAATGAAAACATTACATTAAAAATTAAATGAGTGGGTAACACTAAACCATCACCTAAATGGTAAGTGTACATTTTTTCTTCTCGAAAGGTTGGCAATCCCTAAATGATTTACATTTCTATTAGATTCCTACATAAACATAAGTTTCCAGAGGACAAAAGTTTTCATAATACACCGTACACACTAAAACATTCAAACACCGTACACACTCTACATGATAAACATTGAGAAATTGATGTAGAAAATTTGCTTTAACAATAGACGAGTATGTATGCATACATGTTGAGATGATGGATATGTGTCAAGATTGGTCAAGATTCAAGATAGAAGAATGTGGTGTTTGGTTCACTCTACCTACCCCGTGAGGAAGATGGCATGATAGTATGAATACTATTACATTCATAGTAGTGGAGAGAAAGAAAATCATATGAAGAAATTATGGAATCATATTACTTCATATTGCTAGACAAAAAATATTCTCTTATATATATTTTTCATTAATTGCAACACAGTTTTTCAAACGGTTTTATATTTTTCTTTAAAGTATGACAAACTCTGAATGCAGTTTTGTGAAGTTTGTTTATGTTATGTAAATAATTTAAACAATATTAAAATATCTCAAATTTTCAGGTTGTGAGCTATTTTCAGTTTAAACCATAGATTTTAATTATAATATACTATTACAAATCTATGGTTTTAACAGGTAAAATCATAGAGAAAAACAACTGTTGTCAATTGGAAACTAATCAGCTCTAAGTTAGAGAAAGGACGACTCATCTCCATCGGTTTTTATTAATAACAAAGATATCCTTAACAAACTCAG
Source organism: Molanna angustata (assembly GCA_963576475.1). Taxonomy (NCBI): domain Eukaryota; kingdom Metazoa; phylum Arthropoda; class Insecta; order Trichoptera; family Molannidae; genus Molanna; species Molanna angustata. The sequence continues at coordinate 20,817,053 of OY754983.1, read as the reverse complement.
TGCAAAACCATGAACTCCTATCAAATTTTTTTTTCTCTTAATAAAAATGAATATATCCTTGTTTAACAAGTACATATTCATCTTCCTACGTTCCCTAAAATAAGCATATGCTTGTACTATACGTGACAGAAATAGGCTAGAGGCTTTCGAGATGTGGAGTTACAGAAGAATACTGAGAATTTCCTGGAGGGACCACATCACGAATGCCGAGGTTCTCAACAGAGTTGAAGAAGGGAGGCACCTACTCAAAACCATCGGAGAGACGTGCTCGTTGGATTGGTCACATCTTGGGCCACGAGGGTCTCCTACATGACCTAATAGAGGGAATGGTTGAGGGGACAAACCACAGGGGGCGCCCCCGACGGGAGTATTTGGCCCAGGTGTGCGAGGACATGAACTGCGCCACATTTGTTGAGCTGAAGAGGGCTGTGGAAGATAGAGAGAAGTGGAAAGCGAGATGAAGACTTCTTCTGCAAACCAATCCGCAGGATTCAGACTTAATAATAATACGTGAACGAAATTGGTCGAGGCAGCGGTTAGCCCAGCGCGCTAACCGCTCTGCCATCGACCCACCTAATTGCTTCTATTTATTTCTTTCATATTTGTTTTAAATTTTATAAAATAGCCATCACTTTATACTACCAAAATGTTAGACGGTTGAAAACAAAGCTCACTGATGTATAATACCTACAAATATTAAATAACAACTACGATATACTATGTTTTGTAGAAACTTGGTTAAATACATCCATATTTGACGAAAAAATTTTCGACAATAGATATGTTGTGTTCCGACGTGACCGTGACTTCGTTAATTCTAAAAAAAAGATGGAGGCGCTATCAATAAAAAATACGCAGCACTTCGAAAAACACAATGGCAAACTAAAGCGGAAGATTTGTGGGTCAATATAAGGGGAAACGAATTCAGTAGAAAATCAATTAACTTTATAGGATTAGTATATTTTCCACCCGATGCACCATTAGAGATTATAAACAACTATATTAACAACTATGATAAACGGAACCACATATCCTCTAACGTCGATTCTCACACAAATATAATACTGGAAGACCAGGTATATGACTCGTGCAAATTGAAAATTTGTCTAACTTAAGAGCATGTATCGACGGAATGGACGGCTTGATAAGGAGATCGAAAGATGAGTTATGGCATGAAACAGAAAGTGAATGGAGCACTTAGACCAGGTATATGGCTCATGCAAGATGCCAAATTTGTTTAACTTAAAAGCATGTTTCGACAGAATGTGCGGCTTGAGAAGGAGATCGAACGAAGAGTTATGGCAGGAAACAGAAAGTGAATGGAGCATTTAGACCAGGAATATGGCTCGTGCAAGATGCCAAATTTGTATAACTTGGAAGCATTTTTCGACGGAATGGGCGGCTTGATAAGGAGATCGAAAGAAGTGTTATGGCAGGAAACGGAGATTGAATGGAGCACTTAGACCAGGTATATGGCTCATGCAAGATGCCAAATTTGTTTAACTTAAAAGCATGTTTCGACAGAATGTGCGGCTTGAGAAGGAGATCGAACGAAGAGTTATGGCAGGAAACAGAAAGTGAATGGAGCATTTAGACCAGGAATATGGCTCGTGCAAGATGCCAAATTTGTATAACTTGGAAGCACTGTAGCTTCAAAGAAAGCCAGCATATACCTATTAGCCGGGAAAAGAAGCAATTTACGTCTCTGTGCAGATATTATACTTATACTCGAATTTTCCTACGACAAAAAAATGACAGATAGAGGTCGGTCGGTTATGACATGTAGCCGGTTTTCTACCCGACCGAGATGTTTGGGTCATTTTGGTGGCGGTGGAATAGTTTGAGCGAAAGAGTTGCTTTCGCTAATTTTCCCGAAAAGGCGGATGTATTCGTGCTGTAGCGTTCGCCACACCAATTATATTTGATTTATATAAAAAAACATGCTTAAAGGAAAGAATGCAGTGAAGGCGACATATCCAAGTTCTAGAATGAAAAATTCAGTTTCAAGACACTCTCAATGATGACAATTAGTTAATATTATAGCGGACACGCTCACAAAATATTCTACTTCGAATTCGGAATTCATCCATCCTACTATCCTATGATATTATTTTAAGTAAGAAAACTGAAATAAAGAAAAACCAAATAATACAAAACCAATAATTTTCAAAAATGAGAATTATATTAAATTGTAACAGAAGAACAAAGATACATAAAATGCTAAATGATCTAAACATATTGTATTATACATAAAATGCTTCATGGCATGACATTAAAAAAAACTCAAAATCAAAATTAGATATAATAAAAGAATCAGAGAAAATATTAAATTAAACGCAGAATTCTCTAATTTACAAGGTATTCATTCATGTGGTTTTTCACCCGAATGAGTTAGTTTGTGTCGTTTTGAAATTCCCATCTATGAAAATGTCTTTCCACAGACACTGCATTCATGTAATTTTTCACCCGAATGAGTTAGTTTGTGTCGTTTTAAATGTCCCATCCAAGAAAATTTCGTCCCACACAAATTGCTCTAATGCGGTTTTTCACGCGGCGGAGTTAGTTTATGTAATTTTAAACTTCCCAAATGAGAAAATGTCTTTACACAGACACTGCATTCATGTCATTTTTCACCCGAATGAGTTAGTTTGTGTAGTTTTAAATTTCCCACGTGAGAAAATTTCTTTCTACAGACACTGCATTCATGTGGTTTTTCACCCGAATGATTTAGTTTATATAGATTTAAGCTCTGAAAATGTCCTTCCACAGACACTGCATTAATGTGGTTTATCACCCGAATGAGTTAGTTTGTGTCGTTTTAAATATGCCATCAGAGAAAATTTCTTCCCACAAAAATTGCATTCATGTGATTTTTCACCCGAATGAGTTAGTTTATGTAATTTTAAACTTTCCAAACGAGAAAATGTCTTTCCACAGATACTGCATTCATGTGGTTTATCACCCGAATGAGTTAGTTTGTGTCGTTTTAAACTTCCCAAATGAGAAAATTTCTTCCGACAGAAATTGCATTCATGTGATTTTTCCCCCGAATGAGTTAGTTTATGTAATTTTAAACTTCCCAAACGAGAAAATGTCTTTCCACAGATACTGCATTCATGTGGTTTATCACCCGAATGAGTTAGTTTGTGTCGTTTTAAACTTCCCAAATGAGAAAAAAATTTCCCACAGAAATTGCATTCATGTGATATTTTGCGTGAATGAGTTAGTTCATGTAGATTTAATGTACTCATCCGATAAAATGTCTTTCCACAGACACTACATTCATGTGGTTTTTCACCCGAATGAGTTAGTTTGTGTAGTTTTAAATGTCCCAGCTGAGACAATTTCTTTCCACAGACACTGCATTCATGTGGTTTTTCACCAGAATGAGTTAGTTTGTGTAGTTTTAAACTTCTCATCCAAAAAAATGTCTTTCCACAGACACTGCATTCATGTGGTTTTTCACCCGAATGATTTAGTTTATGTAGATTTAAATATTCCATCCGAGAAAACGTCTTTTCACAGACACTGCATTCATGTGGTTTTTCACCTGAATGAGTTAGTTTGTGTCGTTTTAAATTTCCCATCTGAGAAAATTTCTTCCCACAGAAATTGCACTCATGTGGTTTTTCACGCGAATGAGTTAGTTTGTGTAGTTTTAAATTTCCCACCTGAGAAAATTTCTTTCTACATACACTGCATTCATGTGGTTTTTCACGCGAATGAGTTAGTTCATGTCGATTTAATGTATCCATCCGAGAAAATGTCTTTCCACAGACATTGCATTCATGTTTTTTTTTGCCCAAATGAGATAGTTTATCTTCGTTTAAATCTTCTTTTTGAGAAAATGTCTCCCCAGTGACGTGACAATCGTGATTGATAGGCAAGTTTAATTTGTCTTCATTTTCAATCACAGATTGCCCTTCGATTTCTTTTTTTAAATCTACTTCACATTCTTCAATTGGAAATTCAGGAAATTCTTCACAAATATATTTTTCAGTTGAATGAATATATTCTTCTTTTATTAATATTTTTGCCTCTTGGTTCAATGGGCTGTCCATTGTCTAAAAATATTTATACAAAAGATTAATTAATTAACTTACTATTTGTTGTTCCGTGTAAATGTAATATGATAAGACATTAATAACCGTCTTATAGTACCTGGCAATAGAGCGCGCTTAACGAAAAAGTTGACTTACTCCTTTATTAAGTAGATGTCAAGTAACCAAACGCTTCATACCAAATGTTTTGCTGTCGGATTGTTTTTGTTGGCGGATCTTTCACATATAATCCGACATATATTTGAGATTGACAGAAAAATTTAATCCTAATGACGTTTTTCCTTATTATTCTTCATCGCAATCGTCTTTAAATTGACCCAACACGGCACAACGCGGTATTTGTTTTCATTTTCATTTACACGACTCAACCATAGACGAAAACCAAAAATAACTTGAGAAAACGCAGATAAATCAAGTTATAAAAATATTTACCTTTATCATTTCTTTCAATAGCTATTGGTTGGGTTTCCCGTGGATGGGACTAAAAGCTGGTGTTCAATGTTAACGCAGTGAGTTTTGGGGATATATCTGGTTTTAATTTTCACAGTAAAAAATTACATGCACAAAGAATATGATATATCCAACATGGATAGGTAGTTGAACAAAATCACGGGTCGGATCTTAGTTACCAGAGGCGTGCATATTTCGCAGAATCCTGCGTCGGCGGTATATTGATTTAGCCTCGGAAGGCCATGTCAGTTGCAAAGAAGTACCAGGCAGGACGCAATAAATTTATAGTTGACAAATATCGATATTTTAGCTGGATCCATGGGAACACAAGTGTTCAGGACGCGTCGGAATGCGACCGACAGTAGGTGACAGTGTGGCAGTGGCGTATCGAAACATTTTGGGGTAGTCATGCAAAAAGCTAAAAAAAGTCTTATAATTTTTTTTCCATTTCCAATTACATAGGCGTTTACTTTCACAAAAATCTTCATAATCTTGATACCGGCCCGCCTCGGCCCCATGCCCGCGAGAGAGATCCACCGTCCTATTCGAGTAGGTTGTGGCTTACTTTTCCGTGGAACCTACCCCGACCGTCAGCGTGATTTTGGGGAAATTTTATTTAATTTTTTTTATGTGGCAACGTTTTTTTTTCATGATGACAAGACTTTTTTTCACGAGGGGAGGCGACCCTGGAGTGGTCAACAAAGGGCGTCCGAACGGCATCGACTTTTCTCGTCGCGGACGGCCTGCGCGAGGAAGCTATTCTCGGGCAACCTTGGCTCCTGGAAGAGGAAGTCTGCGTTGATTTCCGCCGAGGCTGCGTTTACTTCGGGAAGATGGAGCGAATCACTATACATTTGACCCCCATCGGGCATGTTCACCTCCAGAAACCGCGACCTTGCCACTATGTGAGGATGTTCCGGCTCCTGCACAGGGGAAGATACGAGAAGTGTTGGAGGACCTTCGGGAGGTTCCAGAATCTCGACTGCTGACAGCTATTGCAGCGCCGGACGGGGCCCGCTACCAGTTGGGGGTGATGCCTTTTGGCTTGGCTGGTGCGCCGCACGGAGGAGTATTTGACCGCAAAAGCTGGCCATAAGTCGAAAAAGTTTACTTTGGTAAAATCTCAAAAAATATATATATATTCTGAAAGCTCGATAATCATCACATCATATCGTGGCCATTTTAGTAATACACACTTCCACCTGCCGTAACTGTCATACCGCCAATTAGTCATATCTCACCCGTTGTATGAATCGCTTTTGTCTGCTCTCGCTGCAAGCATTTTAGTACATAAGTTAAGCCGAGTTCACTTAAAACTTTAAAAGTAACGTAAACTTTGGTTTTTCCTGATATGGTTTTATTGAAAACATTGTGCGCCTTTGTGTGCCATTTCCATAAATGTCACTTTAAACATTTTTGTGTCAAAAAATAATTTTCTTAAATTTTGTATTAATTTTTTTTATAAAATCCGGAAATGGTAAAGTATACCAGAAAATCTCTTTACAAGGTAATAAAACAATGTCCAAATAAAAAAATCCATCAAAAGTTCACGATTTTGGAACACAGGCTTCAACAAATTACTAAATGCCCAGAAACAAACACAAAGTTGATTAAAAATCCCTTAAAATCATTTAAGTTCAATTTTAAAAAGAAATGGATCGCCAGCCGTAGAAAAAACGCACGTTTTTAATAATAAATGAACAATGGCTTAGCATTTCCATCATACTACCTACATGGACGAATCTAAAAACGGGCAGACCAATAAAAGTATTCGACGAATCTAGTGACCGAAGCAAGCGGCTCAAAACAAAGGATTTGAGAGTGCAGATACCTCATTACCAGTTGACTTTTGCCGCCCAAATATGTCAGCGGGCTGCAGGTAATGTTGACGCATCTAAAATAATATAACTTTAATATAACTTGAATACCAACAAGAGCTACAAAATATAGAAAAAAAATCTCCTCCACCGATAAAAATATCATCAAAAAGTACACACCATCAGAAGCTTCAGCAATTTTCGTAGAAGCTGCTTTAACAAGAAGGCAATAAGAAGTTATTCATGCTTCCAAAAATAATGTTTTACCTTGTTATTCGCTTGTGAAAGAAGCAAAAAAAGATTGTTATCCTCGAGAAAAATCAACGAGAGTGACAGAAACTTGTGCCGAAGTTATTTTACAGGATCTTCTAGATCACATGTCTTTGCGGTTATGTAAACACTTACAGGAGGTACTGGAAAGTTTAACTGAAGAGGAAAATAAACAATTAGAACTCTTATCCAAATGGGGTTGTGACAGTTCACAACAACAACAATTCAAACAAAAGTTTCAAATATTTCTGAGGATTGACGTGTGTTTTTCTTATGTATGGGAATGTGTTTGGAGTTTGGAGGTTATAAAAAATGTATTTTATATATTGTACCATGTACTTTAGATCTACTAAAATACCTAAATTCTTTATTTAGTCTGTCTTTGGCTTTATTTTTTTTATTATTTCATTAAAATATGTTATTTTTTTATTTTATGTTCAATTTAATAGGTGATAAGTGAAAAAATATATATTCGTGCTTCTAAAATACTTTTTACTATCAATTAAATAAAAAACCCAATAAATAGTTTTGGCCAGCTTTTGTGGTAAAATACTCCACCGTGCGCCGTCCGGTTTCCAGAGGACGATGGTGCAAGTGCCGGAAGGATTCGTTCACGAATTCTGCATGGTCTACTTGGACAACATCATCGTCTTCTCAGTGACGCGGGAGGAGGGCTGCCGTCACCTGCGGCTGGTGCCGGAGCGCCTGGCGTTGTATGGCCTGCGCTGCGCCCCCGAGAAGTGCACTGTTGGTGCGAACTCCCTCCAGTATCTGAGACATGCGGTGACTGCCACTGGGACTAGTCCGCAGGAGGTGTATGAGCGGGCCATCCTAGAGGCACCGACGCTAACATCAGGGGCTGCCTTATCGGACTTATCCGAATGCTCCGGTCACGTAACATCGGAAGGTTCCGACGATCCACTGGCAGGAATGGCCGACCTTTCTGGCACGGGTTCTCAACCTTCGACCTCGGCCGCCGTTTTTAATCATTCCCATAGGGCCCCGCGTTTGCCGAGCCGCTTTGAGGAGGAATGGACGAATGACGGGACGCTGGATTTCTCTTGAAAAGGGTGGGGCGATTGATACCGGCCTGCCTCGGCCCCATGTCCGCGAGAGAGATCCACCGTCCTATTCGAGTAGGTTGTGGCTTACTTACCTACCCCGACCGTCAGCGGGATATTGGGGTAATTTTATTTTAATTTTTTTTATGTGGCAACGTTTTTTTTCATGATGACAAGACTTTTTTTCAAAAAGTTGACAGCTACCGACAGCTAGTCAGCTGATTTTTACAAAAAGACGACCGGATCTTCTCCGGCATAAAATAACGATTTGATAACTGAAAGAACCCTTGGGATTCCGCCAGAGAATCCCAACAGATCGTGCGCTATCAGTCCTGCCACCAAAAGAGGCACACTGCCTCGAAATCGGCCCCCAAACTGGCGCAGGATACCTCCACCACGCGGTAATTATTTTTTGTAAATCTTTTGGTTCAAAATTGTAACTGTAGAGGCCTCTCCAGAGTGGAGCCAAGGATAGTACTCCTAAAGCCGCCGCGTGCCTCTTAACCCATTAATTGTATTTTATCAATTTAACTTTTATTTTTACCGTTGACTCGAGGCACCTACGGTTTGGGAAGTCACTGATTGTTGTAACCGCGTGGAAAGGAGGGCTACAGCCTGTCGCGCCCCTCACCCAGAAATTTGGCTTCTCCTCTGCTTCTTCTTTTTGTTTATTTTATGTTCTGGATCGAGGACCTATACCTGAGGACGTCCCCGCCTGTAGCTTCCCCGCTGGTCTACGACTGGGTGATCTGCTGAGCGTCTCCCTTAGCAGACGGTAGAAGAGGAAAGGACTGCGTCCTTGGGGTGAGTGCATTCAAGTTCTCTCTCGATCCAAGACCGGAGCTGGTCATATTGTCTAACCAGGACGCCTTGCGTCTATAGAACTGACAGCCCTCTCTGCAACCGCAGAGAGAGAGCTGGTGTCAGTCTCTACTACTGTTACTACAGATTAGTATAGAGAGAGATACGCTAATGTATATTATCGTAAATGAGAAAACAACAAACCAGTTCACCTTTGTAAAGTTTTCCTTATTGTTACCTTTTATTTTAATGGGAGAAATCACTAATTACCAAAATCTATCTTGAATCTTTATCCAAATTGTATATGATGTTCTACCTTGGCGGAGTACAATATTTTATTTTTTTTTTTTTTATTTTATATATTTCGGTAAACATACAGCAATACAAAACAAAAATCTTATATACATATAACCAAAAAATTAGCCAGCAAAGTTTACATAATATTACTATTAGCTCATGTACATTAAAAAAGATAAATCATAAGAACTGAAACTAAAAGTGTAAAAGAAAAAATTGAATGAGTTATGCTTGATTAATGGGAAAAGGAAAATGGAGACATTAAGGGGGGGAGGGGGAGGGGGGAGGGGCGCACGCACTACGATGACGCTCGAAGTAAAGAGTTTGTTATGGAAGTCCTAAAATTTAAAAACGTATTATGAAACAAACAATGTCGTTGAAACCGTTAAATGTATTACATGATCTGTATATAAAAGAGTTCTGAGCATAGTTGGTATAGCAGCTGGGAGGTCTGAAGGTATGGGCAGTTCTTGTAAGCCTTATTGGTACATGTAAGGCCAGTTTACTCAACAAGAGGCTCGAATCTGTAATATTGTCCGTAATCTTATATAAGCACATCATGTCGGCCAGTGTGCGTCGGTTCTCTAAAGAAATTAGTCCATGATATTTAGCGGATTGGGTTGAGCTGATGAATGCCTGTCTTTCTCGAAAATCTAAATTTATTAATTTATTATAAAAACTTTCTTACAAATACAATAACATATTATGTATGCACAATACAACTTAAAACATATAGTACTATAATGAACTTAAAATTAAAGTTTATGTTTTTTATTTTAATCACTTACTCATTATAGAGTTATATTTTGTAGATGATTTCTGGATAAGACACTCCACTAGGCCAATGCCTGTGTCGGAGTGCCATTACATATATTTTTATTTAGTATACTGTTAATCTATTGGTACCTACTGTAAGGTAGTCTAATTAGTCTAATAGTACAATGTATTTATTTGTTCATTTCACTATATGCAATAGTCTTTCGCTCTCTTCTCTGCCTTTGTTAAATAACCATTTAAATATTATTTTTTTTGCATTAGTTGATGAGATAGTTGAAATTTCTGGTATGTCTTATTTTAACATATTATGAAGTTTAGGTGCTAGGTATGTATAGTTTTTTTGTCCTAGTGTGGTTTTCATTCTAGGTACTGCTTCAAGATTTCGTACAGTTTGTCTAGTTTTAAGTGTAGTATGGTTTTGGGGAACAGGGCTGCTAGTTTTTGTATAGTTTTGTGTAATACTTTTAATGTAAAGTTGTCGGATGTCAAGGACCTCAAATTCTTTAAATAGCAATTCAGAAGGGTATTGAAGACGCGAATATGTAATATAAAGTAAAAATGAAAAGTAGAAGTGGACTGTATTTTGCAGGTGTGATAAGTTGCAACCACCGCTAGGCAAAGGAAGGATATATAATGGAAACTCACTTGATTCTTGGTCCTCTCCCTTGAAGGATGATCACCACTTGTCACTATTCACTTGAATCTCACACACGCGCGCGGTGATAACATATATGATGCGTTAAGTGATTTTTGAGGAGCGGAAAACAGAAAGATATGGATGGACATCACAGGACGCGGTTTGGAAGGAGACTGATTTTGGGTGTAGGGCGGACAGCAGTTGCAACAATATTATATGTCATTTGGTATAAGAAAATACGACAATAATTATAATGACATATTGGCGTCAACAGGTATAAATATGTTTTTTTGTTAATTACTCTTAAAATAGCTTTTTGTACAATGATTAATGGGTATAATGTTGTTTTATATGTCCCCCCCCCCAGCTAGTAATTGCATAGCACAAGAGAGATTGAACAAGGGCAAAATAGATTGTTTTTAATTGTGCTTTATTTAAAATGTTTCTAATCATCTTGAATAGATATATTAGTTTGCCTATTTTTCCTGTTAGTTGGTTTATGTGTGCTTTCCAAGATAAGTGTCTGTCAATGATGATACCTAAATATTTAATGTTTTCAGCGTTTGTTAGAGCGTTGCAAGTGCATTGTGAACGAATAAATGTTTGAGAAGTTTATTTTGTAGCTTCTCTATCCTATCTATATAAGTTATGTATCGTGGGTTCCACACAACAGATGCGTATTCTAAACAGCTACGGACATAGGCGTAATATAAAATCTTCATAGTTTTTGAGGACTTAAAAGGTTTAGATAATCTTAAGATAAAGTTCAATTGTTTATATGCTTTTTCCATAATTTTATCTACGTGACTTTTGAAAGTCATTTTTGCATCGAGTAACACTCCAAGGTCTCTTATTTCATGCTTTCTGCCAAATGTTTTACTATTGATAGAGTAGTTTTCCAGAGCAATATACTTAGAACGAGTAAAAGTGATACAGTTGCATTTATCAGTATTCAAAAACAGACTGTTTTTGGAGCAATATTCATATAGGTGGTTTAGGTTGGATTGTAAAGCTAGTGAATCATTTTGTGTACATATTTTTTTGAAAATTTTAACATCATCCGCATATACTATAAAATCAGAAGAGGAAAAACAATTTGAGATATCGTTTATATATAATATAAAGAGAATAGAACCCAAATGAGAGCCCTGAGGGACTCCTGAACTACACGTCCTAAATTCTGACCTAAAGTTATTTATTGTCACCGCTTGTATCTACGGATAAAGTTATTAAAAGGGGCTTGTGATGAGTGTCCATGTGAATAAGTAGATCAGTACTCTACAAATAGTATTCGACAACACAAGGTCCAATATTCTACCGTTTATATTAGTGATGCCATTGTACTGTTTTAAATCACTATAAGAAATGAAATCCGCAATGAGAAAACCGACACAGTCACTGAAATACGAAGGTGAAAAATAATTAAATTCATTGTTGTATATCCATGTTATATTGGATAAATTAAAATCACCTGTTATCACAAATGAGTCTTCGGAGTAGTTAATGATTCCTTTAGAAGTGTTTTCTAAAAAAGTGTTAAGTTGACATCTATAATTTTCAACTTGCGGAAAGTAAACACAGCAAAGGTTTATACGCACCTTTTGGTTCGGATGTTGAATAGTTACCCAAATATCCTCGCTACAACAAGACAAATCGGTATTAAGCCTTGGTGACAAGCTAGACTTCACTGCAATTAGCACACCTCCACCAAGCCTTTGACCTGTTGCATCATAATCGCGGTTTCTACGAAAAACGTTATACCTATGGTCAAAAAGTTCATAATCATAAAAGTTTTTAATTAACCAAGTCTCTGTGAGACAAACTATGTCGTAATTATTATTCTATACGTTGCTCTTGAATATATGTGTTTTCGTTCTGAGACCTCAAACATTCTGATAGTATATTGTAAGATTCATAGTAAGGTTGAAGAAGAAATCAAAACTCCACGACAAGGTCCGAGTACGCGCGCATACGTGTAAAGGATATATGTGTGAGTGGGAAAACAAGCATCAAAAAACAAGTATAGTTAATAAAGTGGATAAGGTGAAAACAAAGATTCATAAATAGAAGTAAATGAGAAAAAACAAGTAATACAAAAAAAAAGGAAATGAAACAACAATTAATGAGGGCATCTTCCTGGAGTCAGCAATGGGGAAGGCAAAAAGAAGTCACGATAACTTTCCAAGATCGGAAGCACGCTTAATTAGAATAGCGGGGGATTTCGAATTTTTTCTTACATAGATGTTGCATCGTTTAACCCAGCAATACTGGTATTCTCTTGATTTAGCTAGTTCCTTTGCTCGCTTCAGAAGTCGCTTATTGTTGACGGTCAGATGGTAGTTTAGGAAAATACGAGTATAAGATTCTCTCCCACCAAATCCCAAATCTTTAGTCAGAAGGCCATTGGTTTTCTTTTTGACAGCTGAAATGAAATTGTCGATCATATCTCTATTCGTAAACTTTGCAATAATTTTGTTGCCTTTGACACCATCTGTATTACAGGGTGTGACCCTTCGGCAGAAAATAATGTCGTGGGGATTCATAGTGACATTAAGTTTACTTGCCATGTCTTGAATAATATTTACAAGAGATTCATCGTTAGTTTGCGGCACTCCCGATATATCCAAATCATTTATTCTCTGATACTGTTCCTTTTCATTGCTTTCATCCGTAAGCATATCGATTCACGTCCTCAATTCCACGACCTAACGCTCCAGAGTTTCCTCACGCTGCACTCCGCCGTTTTTGTAGAGGTCCTCCAGTCTAGTCTCAAGCATATCCATTCTCGCCTCACTCACGTCAAATCTTCTCTCCATCTCATTGATCAGGTTGAGCTTTGACTCGACAGCCCTAGATCTTTCAACCAGCGTGTCCATTACCGGACTCAACACTGGCTTTAAGATTCTGGAACTGTTTTAGAATCCCACCAAAATCTGCCCTCAAAGATGCTAGAAGTAGCATTATGTCAGTATTTGTCGGATCAGGTGGCAGGACAACAGCAGGGCTGCCGGCAGCTCCAACACTCGCAGTTGTAGGTGAAGATGTAGAAATTGATCTAGGATCTGAATTTTTACAAGACATGCATTTATAAGAGGCCTTTGTCATTACGGACATTTTTTTTGTAATTAGATTCGGTGGTGCCAACGCAGGTATAATGAAAATATAGCTCGCATCTACTGCACCGAAGTTGCTTTTTCGGGCTTATTGAGAGAGCACATCTGGTACACGGAACCTTCTCTCCTGGACCTGGCATGATGCGGTGGATACTGTTATAGTATATATCAAATTATGTTAGATAGTCACTGCTATTAAATTAATGATAATATAAAAAAATGGTAGGTCAGACGCGGAACCCAGTAAGAAATTTGTACAGGTAGTATATAATGGAATTTACATATGTATGAAATTAATATGAGAAATTTTGTACTATTCGATAACTAAAAAACACTTGATGTTACTTCATCACTGTCACGAGGTTTTCAATAGTATTTCTTGTGGTGCTTCTTCTGGAGCTAAAAGATTTTTTATATGATCTATATCTACCGTGGTTTTTTTTGTTTACTTTCTCTGCGAATTTCGTTGGTGTTATTATTTATTAATTATTGTTTCTTTTTTTTTTCATTATCACAGTTCTTTTTATTTTTGTTAATATTTACTAAATACGGTAAGGTATTTTTGGTTTGTTATAAATAGTTTGTTTATTCCTTCTTCACCGCAGTGTGGGTAAGTTATATTTTTTGTACATTATTATTTTGTTTTCGTTGATACACTATCGGCAGCCACGATAGTATACATACTTGATACGTAGGTACCTACATAATATTATCTAATTCTTTCGCTCCGCGAATGTATTTATAATATATTTTTGTTTATTTTTATATTTTTGTGTACCTATATTTTTTAGTTATTATTTATTTATTTCTTTACGTTATTTTTATACAAAAGTACCTAATTTATAATACAACGGTTTAATTAATTATTTTTTCGGTGTCATTATGAACGACCCTCCTGATAAACCCCCTGATGATCAAAATGTATCGAAACGTAGGAGGATGATGGATGACTCCTCTTTACCTACTCCCTCCGTGCCGACGCCTGATCCTCAGGCTGATGGCAAATATTTAGTAACTGCTCCTCCACCATATTTGACAATAGTAGAAAATAAAGATCCAGGGAAACTTTTACATCCCATGGTTTTCGGCGGTCTCGTCGCTAAAAATAAAATAAGTGGAATAGTCCCAGGCGGCGTTCGTGCTGATGGTAGACGTAGGATAGCCATCACATTTTCTACCCCAAACTTCGCCAACTTATTTATATCTAACCCTTTCCTACCTGAAAATAACTTAAAAGCATATATTCCTAATTATAAACTATATAAGAACGGAATCGTCCGGGGTATCCCAGTGGAACTGACGGATAAGGAAATTCTCCAAAATATTCAAGTTCCGACATCTTGCGGCAAAGTATTCAAACTACGAAGACTAAATAGGAGGGTATCTGACCCAGAAGGGACGAAATGGATGCCTTCTACCACTGTTTTATTAACTTTTGAAGGACAGACTCTACCTAGAAATATTTATTTGTTTTACAACTCAATAAAGGTTGAGTTATACTCCTACCCTTGTTATATCTGTCACTCTTGTTTAAGGTATGGTCATACCAAAAATAAATGTACATCAGCCCCTAGGTGCTTCCGCTGTAGTAAAAGCCATCTTGGAGAGGCTTGCCCAGATAAAGATCTCCCTCCGAAATGTGTTAACTGCAAAGGAGAACACCTTGAAACATATTCTTCATGCCCAGAATCTTTGAGGCAGAAAAAAATTAAAATAACTATGGCAACTGAAAATATCTCTTTTTCCCAGGATGTAAAATTGATCCCTCCTTCGAAAAAATTTTACAGTGAAATTTTATCGTCAACAACAATTTCAAAACAGTCACCTCAGACACCGAGAGTGAAGCTCTCTGTACCTACCCCCCGCTCCTCAGTAAAACCTTATCTGGATAAGAGAGCCACAGAGGCCCTTCTTTCCTACTCCAATGGTCAGGCTACTAACCCACAAAATGGCTGTGGCTTAAGACCAAGCACTTCTGCTCCACTTTCTTTACCTGCAGTTGCAGAAAAAAAACAACATATACAAATGCTGTCCTAGATTTAAAATTTTGTAATTTCAAACCCAACAGATAATATGATTTCCCAAATTCTACCTACTTTCACAGCTATAGTTAACAAATTTGCCGAAGACGATTTTGAAGTATTAAACCCACTTCTTTAACCTATTAGAATAAAAAGTCAAACAAACTACTACAAAACTAATATGACAAACCCGGGTCATTTAAGCTATAAGAATAAATCATTTAACATATTACAATGGAACAGTAGAAGTGCTGTTTCAAATAAACAAGGTATAATACAATTACTCCGCGATTATGAGATTGATATTGCGGCAATTTCCGAAACGTGGCTGATGCCTCACTTTAACTTTAACGTTCCAGGATATGTGTGCTCTCGTTCAGATCGATTAGATCGTAGAGGAGGTGGAGCTGCACTTCTGGTTAATACGAAGATTCCTCACTCTGTAATTCAACTTCCGCAAAACTCTTAGCTAGAGATAGTTGCTGTCTTGGTTAATGAAATCGCATTTGTATCAGTATACATTCCTTCAAAAATAGGATTTGATATTAGTTTCTTCAGCACCATCGTTGCACTGCTACCAACTTCCTTTGTTATCTTGGGTGACCTTAACGCCCATTCTACGTCATGGGGATGCTCCCTTACCGATAAACCTGGAAGATGTTTACTTTCATTTCTGGACTCCCATAACTTGTGTGTTTTCAACGATGGTTCTCCAACTCTGCTCACTCCTCCAAATCAAAACAGAAGTGCAGTGGATATTTCCATATGCACAGGGGACTTGATTGCTTCTTTATCTTGGTCGGTTTTAGATGATCCATTATCAAGCAACCATTATCCGATCATAATAAAATGGCATGTTAAACCTGTTAAAAATATGGCTTGAAGAAGATGGAGGGACGATATCAGCTGTCATGCTGGTGTCATTTGGATGTTTAGAGCACAAGATAGATTGGCTTGGAAGGAGATGGAGGGACGATATCAGCTGTCAATTGGATGTTTAGAGCACAATATAGAATGGCTTGGATGGAGATGGAGGGACGATATCAGCTGTCATGCTGGTGTCAATAGGGTGCTTGAAGCACAAGATAGAGTGGCTTGGAAGGAGATGGAAGAACGATATCAGCTGTCACGATGGTGTCAATGGGATGCTTGAAGCACAAGAAAGAGTGGCTTGGAAGGAGATTGAGTGATGATATCATCTGTCATGCTGGTGTCACTTGGATGCTTCAAGTACAATATAGAGTGGCTTGGATGGAGATGGAGGGACGATATCAGCTGTCATGCTGGTGTCAAAAGGATGCTAGAAGCACAAGATAGAGTGGCTTGGAAGGAGATGGAGTGATGATATCTGCTGTCATGCTGGTGTCACTTGGATGCTTCAAGTACAAGATAGAGTGTCTTAGAAAGAGATGGAGGGACGATATCAGCTGTCATGCTGGTGTCAATTGGATGTTTGAAGCACAAGATAGAGTAGCTTGAAAGGAGATGGAAGGACGACATCAGTTTTAATGCTGGTGTCAATTGGATGCTTCAAGCACATGCTAGAGTTGCTTGAAAGAGATGGAGGGACGAAATCAGTTGTCATGCTGGTGTCAATAGGGTGCTTGAAGCACAAGATAGAGAGGCTTGGAAGGAGATGGAAGAACAATATCAGCTGTCATGCTGGTGTCAATAGGATAATAGAAGCACAAGATAGAGTGGCTTGGAAGGAGATGGAGTGATGACATCTGCTGTCATGCTGGTGTCACTTGGATGCTTCAAGTACAAGATAGAATGGCTTGGAAGGAGATGGAGTGATGATATCAGCTGTCATGCTGGTGTCACTTGGATGCTTCAAGTACAAGATAGAGTGGCTTAGAAGGAGATGGAGGGACGATATCAGCTGTCATGCTGGTGTCAATTGGATGTTTGAAGCACAAGATAGAGTAGCTTGAAAGAGATGGAGGGACGAAATCAGTTGTCATGCTGGTGTCAATAGGATGCTTGAAGCACAAGATAGAGTGGCTTGAAAGGAGATGGAGGGACGATATCAGCTGTCATGCTGGTGTTAATTGGATGCTTCAAGCACAAGATAGTTGAGCTTATAAGGAGAAGGAGGAACGATATCATCTGTCATGCTGGTGTCACTAGGATGCTTCAAGCACAAAATAGTTTTGCTTATAAGGAGATGGAGGGACGACATCAGCTGTCATACTAGTGTCAATTGGATGTTTGAAGCACAAGATAGAGTAGCTTGAAAGGAGATGGAAGGACAACATCAGTTTTAATGCTGGTGTCAATTGGATGCTTCAAGCACATGATAGAGTTGCTTGAAGGAGATGGAGGGACGATATCAGCTGTCATGCTGGTGTCAATTGGATGTTTAGAGCACAAGAAAGAGTGGCTTGGAAGAAGATGGAAGAACGATATCAGCTGTCACGATGGTGTCAATGGGATGCTTGATGCACAAGATAGAGTGGCTTGGAAAGAGATGGAGTGATGATATCATCTGTCATGCTGGTGTCACTTGGATGCTTCAAGTACAATATAGAGTGGCTTGGATGGAGATGGAGGGACGATATTAGCTGTCAGACTGGTGTCAATTGGATGTTTAGAGTACAAGAAAGAGTGGCTTGGAAGGAGATGGAGGGTCAGTATCAGCTGTCATGCTGGTGTCAATTGGATGCTTCAAGTACAATATAGAGTGGCTTGGATGGAGATGGAGGGACGATGTTGCTGTCATGCTGGTATCAATTAGATGTTTAGATCACAAGACAGAGTGGCTTGAAGATGATGGATGGACGATATCAGCTGTCATGTTGGTGTCAATTAGATGCAACAAGCACAAGATAGAGTGGCTTGAATAAGATGGAGGGACGATATAAGCTGTCAGACTGGTGTCAATTAGATGTTAAGAGCACAAGATAGAGTGGCTTGGAAGGAGATGGAGGGACGATATCAGCTGTCATGCTGGTGTCAATTGGATGTTTAGAGCAAAAAATAGAGTGACTTGGAAGAAGATGGAGGGACGATATCAGTTTTAATGCTGGTGTCAATTGGATGCTTCAAGCACAAGATAGAGTGGCTTTGAAGGAGATGGAGGGACGATATTAGCTGTCCTGCTGGTGTCAATTGGATGTTTAGAGCACAAGAAAGAGTGGCTTGGAAGGAGATGGAGGGTCAGTATCAGCTGTCATTTATTCATTCATTTATTCATTTACTTTTACATAAAAAATATTTAATATACATACAGCGCAAGTGACAACAATAAGAAAAATTTTAGAACATATAAAATTTCAAAATTACATTACATTTTACAGTAGGTATATCATACATTTTACAGTGGGAATGTAATTTTTCCAAACTACTACGCTGCATTAAATATATTGTCTCATTGGACGCCCAACTAGGTAAACCTGTTTTAGGACGTCCGATAAGTAGTAGTACTTGTCAATTAGTATCAATAACCAGTATCAGCACATACATAATGATACAAAAATATGTAGGCTTTACAAAGTTAATAATCTGAATATACTAGAGTGCAGTCAATATATTATTTGACTCCTCTATACCAATGGATATAAGCCAAGCAATTATTGTTTTTTTTAGCACAACTCTTTTCATCATTTTCCAATCATCAGGCAGTATGTTAAACATTTTGGGGCCAAGAAAGTTAAAATTACGTTGAGCGAATGTGGTTTTTGTTTTTTTCTTTATAATAATGGACTTTTGAGAATTACGAGTGGGGTATGAGTGGGTAGCTATCGGATATTCCTGTCTATGTTTGTGAGTATGTAGAATTATTTTGCTAATGTATAGTTGTCTAACATTTAGGACTTTAAAATCAGTAAATAATTGATTACTGGGATATCTGAATGGTTTATTAAGTATTATTCGTATTATTGATTTTTGAACTTTTAAAAGTGGATCCATAACGGTCATACTACATCCCCCCCATCCAATACATCCATACTGCATCACTGAATTACATAGTGCATAGTAAATTTGTCTTAGATCCTGAATTTCAAGGATATTTTTGGTGTTGACAAATATAAATATGAGTTTTTTCAACTTGCTGGTGTCAATTGGATGTTAAGAGCACTAGATAGAGTGGCTGGAAGCAGATGGAGGGACGATATCATCTGTCATGCTGGTGTCACTAGGATGCTTCAAGTACAATATAGAGTGGCTTGGATGGAGATGGAGGGACGATGTCAGCTGTCATGCTGGTATCAATTGGATGTTTAGAGCACAAGATAGAGTGGTTTGAAGATGATGGATGGACGATATCAGCTGTCATGCTGGTGTCAATAAGATGCTTCAAGCACAAGATAGAGTGGCTTGAAGAAGATGTAGGGACGATATCAGATGTCAGACTGGTGTCAATTGGATGTTTAGAGCACAAGATAGAGTGGCTTGGAAGGAGATGGAGGGACGATATCAGCTGTCATGTTGTTGTCAATTGGATGTTTAGAGCAAAAAATAGAGTGACTTGGAAGAAGATGGAGGGACGATATCAGTTTTAATGCTGGTGTCAATTGGATGCTTCAAGCACAAGATAGAGTGGCTTTGAAGGAAATGGAGGGATGATATTAGCTGTCCTGCTGGTGTCAATTGGATGCTTAGAGCATAAGAAAGAGTGGCTTGGAAGGAGATGGAGGGACAGTATCAGCTGTCACGCTGGTTTCAATTGGATGTTTAGAGCACATGAAAGAGTGGCTTGGAAGGAGATGGAGGGACGATATCAGTAGTCATGCTGGTAGAAGATACAGTGGCTTGAAGAAGATGGAGGTACGATATCAGCTGTCAGACTGGTGTCAATTGGATGTTTAGGGCACAAGATAGAGTGGCTTGGAAGGAAATGGAGGGAAGATATCAGCTGTCCTGCTGGTGTCAATTTGATGTTTACAGCACATGATAGAGTGGCTTGGAAGGAGACGGAGGGACGATATCAGTTGTGATGCTGGTAGAAGGTAGAGTGGCTTGAAGAAGATGGAGGGACGATATCAGCTGTCAGAATGGTGTCAATTGGATGTTTAGAGCACAAGATAGAGTGGCTTGGAAGGAAATGGAGGGACGATATCAGCTGTCCTGCTGGTGTCAATTGGATGTTTAGAGCAAAAGACAGAGTGGCTTGAAGATGATGGATGGACGATATCAGCTGTCATGTTGGTGTCAATTAGATGCTACAAGACCAAGATAGAGTGGCTTGAAGAAGATGGAGGGACGATATTAGCTGTCAGACTGGTGTCAATTGGATGTTTAGAGCACAAGAAAGAGTGGCTTGGAAGGAGATGGAGGGTCAGTATCAGCTGTCATGCTGGTGTCAATTGGATGTTAAGAGAACAAGATAGAGTGGCTGGAAGTAGATGGAGGGACGATATCATCTGTCATGCTGGTGTCACTTGGATGCTTCAAGTACAATATAGAGTGGCTTGAAGAAGATGGAGGGACGATGTCAGCTGTCATGCTGGTATCAATTAGATGTTTAGATCACAAGACAGAATGGCTTGAAGATGATGGATGGACGATATAAGCTGTCATGTTGGTGTCAATTAGATGCTTCAAGCACAAGATAGAGTGGCTTGAAGAAGATGGAGGGACGATATCAGCTGTCAGACTGGTGTCAATTTCATGTTTAGAGCACAAGATAGAGTGGCTTGGAAGGAGATGGAGGGACGATATCAGTTGTCATGCTGGTGTCAATTGGATGTTTCAAGCACAAGATAGAGTGGCTTGAAGAATATGGAGGGACGATATCAGCTGTCATGCTGGTGTCATTTGGATGTTGAGAGCACAAGAAAGAGTGGCTTGGAAGGAGATGGAGGGACAGTATCAGCTGTCATGCTGGTGTCAATTGGATGTTAAGAGCACAAGATAGAGTGGCTTGAAATAGATGTAGGGACGATATCATCTGTCATGCTGGTGTCATTTGGATGCTTCAAGTACAATAAAGAGTGGCTTGGAAGGAGATGGAGGGACGATATCAGCTGTCCTGCTGGTGTCAATTGGATGCTTAGAGCACAAGAAAGAGTGGCTTGGAAGGAGATGGAGGGACAGTATCAGCTGTCACGCTGGTTTCAATTGGATGTTTAGAGCACATGATAGAGTGGCTTAGAAGGAGATGGAGGGACGATATCAGTTGTCATGCTGGTAGAGGATAGAGTGGCTTGAAGAAGATGGAGGGACGATATCAGCTGTCAGACTGGTGTCAATTGGATGTTTAGAGCACAAGATAGAGTGGCTTGGAAGGAAATGGAGGGACGATATCAGCTGTCCTGCTGGTGTCAATTGGATGTTTAGAGCACAATATAGAGTGGCTTGAAGCAGATATAGGGACGATATCATCTGTCATGCTGGTGTCATTTGGATGCTTCAAGTACAATATAGAGTGGCTTGGAAGGAGATGGAGGGACGATATCAGCTGTCAGGCTGGTGTCAACTGGATGTTTAGAGCACAAGATAGAGTGGCTTGGAAGGAAATGGAGGGACGATATCAGCTGTCCTGCTGGTGTCAATTGGATGTTTAGAGCACAAGAAAGAGTGGCTTGGAAGGAGATGGAGGGACGATATTAGCTGTCATGCTGGTGTCAATTGGATGCTTCGAGCACAAGATAGTTGAGCTTATAAGGAGAAGGATGGACGATATCATCTGTCATGCTGGTGTCACTTGGATGCTTCAAGCACAAAATAGTTTAGCTTATAAGGAGATGGAGGGACGACATCAGCTGTCATACTAGTGTCTATTGGATGTTTAGAGCACACGATAGAGTAGCTTGGAAGGAGATAAAGGAACGATATCAGCTGTCACGCTGGTATCAATGGGATGCTTGAAGCACAAGATAGAGTGGCTTGGAAGGAGATGGAGTGATGATATCAGCTGTCATGCTAGTGTTACTTGGATGCATCAAGTACAAGATAGAGTGGCTTAAAAGGAGATGGAGGGACGATATTAGGTGTCATGCTGGTGTCAATTGGATGTTTAAAGCACAAGATAGAGTGGCTTGAAAGGAGATGGAAGTACGATATCAGTTTTAATGCTGGTGTCAATTGGATGCTTCAAGCAAATGATAGAGTTGCTTGAAAGAGATGGAGGGACGATGTCACCTGTCATGCTGGTGTCAATTGTATGTTTAGAGCACAAGATAGAGTGGCTTGGAAGGAGATGGAAGAACGATATCAGCTGTCACGATGGTGTCAATGGGATGCATGAAGCACAAGATAGAGTGGCTTGGAAGGAGATAGAGTGATGATATCATGTGTCATGCTGGTGTCACTTGGATGCTTCAAGTACAATATAGAGTGGCTTGGGTGGAGATGGAAGGACGATATCAGCTGTCATGCTGGTGTCAATAGGGTGCTTAAAGCACAAGATAGAGTGGCTTGGAAGGAGATGGAAGAACGATATCAGCTGTCATGCTGGTGTCAACAGGATGCTTGAAGCACAAGATAGAGTGGCTTGGAAGGAGATGGAGTGATGATATCTGATGTCATGCTGGTGTCACTTGGATGCTTCAAGTAAAAGATCGAATTGCTTGGAAGGAGATGGAGTGACGATATCAGCTGTCATGCTGGAGTCAATTGGATGTTTAGAGCACTAGATAGAGTGACTTGAAATGAGATAGAAGGACGATATCAGTTTAAATGCTGGTGTCAATTAAATGCTTCAAGCACAAGATAGAGTGGCTTGAAGAAGATGGAGGGACGATATCAGCTGTCAGACTGGTGTCAATTGGATGTTTAGAGCACAAGATAGAGTGGCTTGGAAGGAGATGGAGGAACGATATCAGCTGTCATGCTGGTGTCAATTGGATGTTTAGAGCAAAAAAATAGTGACTTGGAAGAAGATGGAGGGACGATATCAGTTTTAATGCTGGTGTCAATTGGATGCTTCAAGCACTAGATAGAGTGGCTTGAAGAAGATGGAGGGACGATATCAGCTGTCAGACTGGTGTCAATTGGATGTTTAGAGCAAAAGATAGGGTGGCTTGGAAGGAGATGGAGGGACGATATCAGCTGTCATGCTGGTGCCAATTGGATGTTTAGAGCAAAAAATAGAGTGACATGGAAGAAGATGGTGGGACGATATCAGTTTTAATGCTGGTGTCAATTGGATGCTTCAAGCACAAGATAGAGTGGCTGGAAGCAGATGGAGGGACGATATCATCTGTCATGCTGGTGTCAATTGGATGTTTAGAGCAAAAAATAGAGTGGCTTGGATGGAGATGGAGGGACGATGTCAGCTGTCATGCTGGTATCAATTAGATGTTTAGATTACAAGACAGAGTGGCTTGAGATGATGGATGGACGATATCAGCTGTCATGCTGGCAGTGGCGGCTGAAGACCTAAAATAGTAGAGGGGCTCAATTTTTTTTCTTGAAAGGAAATGAGTATTTGAAAGGAGAAAATATTCAGTACACTTGTGAAATATCGACACAGGTGAAAAAATATTTTCATGCATATGCATGATCAGTGTTTATCGTCATTCTCCTATTAAGCTGCAATTACAATACCTGAAAAAAAAGGGGGGTCGGATGGATCATATATCATACATGTTGGATTTAGATGTTTTTGTCAGAGTCAGAATTAAATGCATCAGAATTATTGTCAAAAAGTAAACACGGAAAACAACATTCACTACACTCGCAATACGCATTCTTTTCACTACATCTGCAAAGCCATGACGTTTTTTGTTACATATTCATATTAAAACTTCGAATATATTTACGTGATTTACAAGTATGTACTAATTTGAGATAGTGAGATGAATGGCCGGGAGGCCCTTATTTTTTCACATTCACACGATCATCGTAATTAAAGTAACGCGAAATTAAATTATGTATACTATTCACCGTGTACTATTGTCAAAAATTATCATAAAAAATATTAACCGCAATTCGTCACTCTGCTAAAACAACAAGCAAAATGGCGCGCTGTCATAAACGGCTTTCAGCCAGGGCCCGCAAGCCTAGAACAAATAATTTACGCCAGAGAGACTGAGATAGACATATATCTGTCTGTCTTTTTTTCCACTTTTTAGTGAGGACCGCACTTCTCAGACGGCGCCACCGGCGGCACTCATCGTTGATACCATTAGTAAAAATAAAATTAAAATTTTACGCATGTTATTTATGTTATTATTATTTGGTATTAAAAAAACATATTTTTTACTTTCGAAATAGTTTTTAAATAAAAAAATGAATACTTCTATGTTTTATGAATATTAAAAAGCATCAAATCATTATGTTATATTACAATTTTACTAATGCACTATGGGAACAGATTTCATCATATGGCAATATTTTCGACGCGTTGAAAACAGTTGGAAATGAATCGCCATTTTTGTTTGACCTTTGTCGTCATTGCTGCTGTCGTTAAATTTTATCGAATTGTGTTAAAAAATGGAAAACTTGAAGAAAAAATCCCAATCCCATTGCTAATAAAGTGTCGGTTTGTGTAACTCAAAGGATTTGACACAAACAATTCCGTTTTTCGTCCATTCGCGATCGAAGCACATTCTTACGATGGATGGATCATTTTATGTTGAAATGAAGAACTGCGTCACGCTGAAGTAAATAAAATAAGTGTGTTATTTGTTGTGTAAAAAAGACAATGTAAAATTTGAAGAAAGAATCCCATTGCTATTGTAGTGTCGGTTCGTGTAACTCAAAGGATTTGACATAGAAACAACTCCGTTTTCCGTTCATTCGCGATCTAAACACATTGTTACGATGGATGGATTTTTATTTAATAACAACAGTGAAAGTATTTTAAATTGAGCTTATTAATTATATTTTCTATTTTCACTATACAAGTTATTATTGTATTAATATATTTGTGTATTTCGTCATATGTATATTGTTTTTATTACTAATAAAAAATAAAAATAATGTTTTTTTTACTTAAATAATTTTACCTAAATTAATTATTCATTGCTCTTTTGTGTATTGTTCTTCATAATGCTTGAATAGCTTGAAAAAAATATGTTATTCAAGCATTATGGAGGATGAATATGCAAAGGAGTAATGTAATACAACAAATAAATAAATAAAATATTCCGCCTGGGTGGTCCCACCTTCCCAAAGCTTTTACACCGCAAGTATAGATGACAGTAATGTGTATTGGCGTACAAAGTATGTATGGTGGCTTGTGTTCTTTAGTTAGTGTGTTCTATGCTTTCAGCTCTCAGCTGACCGAAGTGCGCAGACGCAGCAGACGTGTTCATAAACACACTAATATTAATCGTGTTCATAAATACACTAATTCAATTTAATCGTTTACACCAAATACGAGATTGTTGTATTGTAGTTACCGCGTAAAGTTTTTTTTACTCATTTGGGTTATTTTTATTTATTTATTTATTTATCTAGCGCATCATTTGTAATGTTATTGCTTAACATTTCTTTGCTCTCCTTTATACTGTTTTTTTCTAACTTTTTCAAGTAAGTATTCATGTTGATTTCACTAAACTCTTCATATTATTGTTAATTTTCTTTTTCATTCAGATTATTTTTAGTATATTTTTCTATATCCTAAACCTACCTATGATTTTTTTTTAATCTAAATATTTTTTTAATTTATATCAGCAATACATTCATGCATTGAAATAAAAGTATTGAAAAGCATTCTTCGTTTTATTTTAATTATCTCATTCTCACCACGGCCCATGTACCAACATAAATATAAATAAAAATGTAGGTTTACGAAAAAAAATGGAAACCTTGGTATTAAATATAAGTTGAGAGGTTGAAATGATGATATTTGTTATGATCAAAATAAAATGTGTACTGAACCTTCCATCGTTGTTCGCTTATTTTTACATGATTAATATTGTGTCGAATAACTTACTGCCAGAGCCTATAAATTGTACATTTTAACATACCATTTGTCTACAACTGGTAAACATAGAAGAGATATATTCCGGTGAATTCATGAACATATATAGGAACGTGCCCGAGAGCTCCATACATTTCGCAACATATTGTACTGCGGCATTAGAATCAATTGTATGCGTTTATATACAGTTCTTCGGGCGCAAGTACATTGTGCCCGCGGAACAAAATTTTTCATAGAATCTCGCTGTATGAAACGAACTATTGCAGTATTTTACTTTTACAACCGTAAGGTGGAAACACATTTATTTAAAAAAAATAATGAATTTCCAGAATTAATATAGCACATATTTTTGGAATCTATAGAACAGAATATTTGGGAGGGCTCAGCCCGAGAGCCCCTTTGGGGGAGCCGCCACTGCATGCTGGTGTCACTTGGATGCTTCAAGTACAATAAAGAGTGGCTTGGATGGAGATGGAGGGACGATATCAGCTGTCATGCTGGTATCAATTAGATGTTTAGAGCACAAGATAGAGTGGCTTGAAGATGATGTATGGACGATATCAGCTGTCATGCTGGTGACAATTAGATGCTTCAGGCACAAGATAGAGTGGCTTGAAGAAGATGGAGGGACGATATCAGCTGTCAGACTGGTGTCAATTTGATGTTTAGAGCACAAGAAAGAGTGGCTTGGAAGGAGATGTAGGGACGATATCAGCTGTCATGCTGGTGTCAATTGGATGTTTCAAGCACAAGATAGAGTGGCTTGGAAGGAGATGGAGGGACGATATAAGCTGTCATGCTGGTGTCAATAGGATGCTTGAAGCACAAGATAGAGTGGCTTGAAAGGAGATGGAGGGACGATATTAGCTGTCATGCTGGTGTCAATTGGATGCTTCAAGCACAAAATAGTTTAGCTTATAAGGAGATGGAGGGACGACAACAGCTGTCATACTAGTGTCTATTGGATGTTTAGAGCACACGATAGAGTAGCTTGGAAGGAGATGGAAGAACGATATCAGCTGTCACGCTGGTATCAATGGGATGCTTGAAGCACAAGATAGAGTGGCTTGGAAGGTGATGGAGTGATGATATCAGCTGTCATGCTGGTGTCACTTGGATGCTTCAAGTACAAGATAGAGTGGCTTAAAAGGAGATGGAGGGACGATATCAGCTGTCATGCTGGTGTCAATTGGATGTTTAAAGCACAAGATAGAGTGGTTTGAAAGGAGATGGAAGTACGATATCAGTTTTAATGCTGGTGTCAATTGGATGCTTCAAGCAAATGATTGAGTGGCTTGAAGGAGATGGAGGGACGATATCACCTGTCATGCTTGTGTCAATTGTATGTTTAGAGCACAAGATAAAGTGGCTTGGAAGGAGATGGAAGAACGATATCAGCTGTCACGATGGTGTCAATGGGATGCATGAAGCACAAGATAGAGTGGCTTGGAAGGAGATGGAGTGATGATATCATCTGTCATGTTGGTGTCACTTGGATGCTTCAAGTACAATATAGAGTGGCTTGGATGGAGATGGAGGGACGATATCAGCTGTCATGCTGGTATCAATTAGATGTTTAGAGCACAAGATAGAGTGGCTTGAAGATGATGTATGGACGATATCAGCTGTCATGCTGGTGACAATTAGATGCTTCAGGCACAAGATAGAGTGGCTTGAAGAAGATGGAGGGACGATATCAGCTGTCAGACTGGTGTCAATTTGATGTTTAGAGCACAAGAAAGAGTGGCTTGGAAGGAGATGTAGGGACGATATCAGCTGTCATGCTGGTGTCAATTGGATGTTTCAAGCACAAGATAGAGTGGCTTGGAAGGAGATGGAGGGACGATATAAGCTGTCATGCTGGTGTCAATAGGATGCTTGAAGCACAAGATAGAGTGGCTTGAAAGGAGATGGAGGGACGATATTAGCTGTCATGCTGGTGTCACAAAATAGTTTAGCTTATAAGGAGATGGAGGGACGACAACAGCTGTCATACTAGTGTCTATTGGATGTTTAGAGCACACGATAGAGTAGCTTGGAAGGAGATGGAAGAACGATATCAGCTGTCACGCTGGTATCAATGGGATGCTTGAAGCACAAGATAGAGTGGCTTGGAAGGTGATGGAGTGATGATATCAGCTGTCATGCTGGTGTCACTTGGATGCTTCAAGTACAAGATAGAGTGGCTTAAAAGGAGATGGAGGGACGATATCAGCTGTCATGCTGGTGTCAATTGGATGTTTAAAGCACAAGATAGAGTGGTTTGAAAGGAGATGGAAGTACGATATCAGTTTTAATGCTGGTGTCAATTGGATGCTTCAAGCAAATGATTGAGTGGCTTGAAGGAGATGGAGGGACGATATCACCTGTCATGCTTGTGTCAATTGTATGTTTAGAGCACAAGATAAAGTGGCTTGGAAGGAGATGGAAGAACGATATCAGCTGTCACGATGGTGTCAATGGGATGCATGAAGCACAAGATAGAGTGGCTTGGAAGGAGATGGAGTGATGATATCATCTGTCATGTTGGTGTCACTTGGATGCTTCAAGTACAATATAGAGTGGCTTGGGTGGAGATGGAGGGACGATATCAGCTGTCATGCTGGTGTCAATAGGGTGCTTAAAGCACAAGATAGAGTGGCTTGGAAGGAGATGGAAGAACGATATCAGCTGTCATGCTGGTGTCAATAGGATGCTTGAAGCACAAGATAGAGTGGCTTGGAAGGAGATGGAGTGATGATATCTGCTGTCATGCTGGTGTCACTTGGATGCTTCAAGTACAAGATCGAATTGCTTGGAAGGAGATGGAGTGACGATATCAGCTGTCATGCTGGAGTCAATTGGATGTATAGAGCACTAGATAGAGTGACTTGAAATGAGATAGAAGGACGATATCAGTTTTAATGCTGGTGTCAATCAGATGCTTCAAGCACAAGATAGAGTGGCTTGTAGAAGATGGAGGGACGATATCAGCTGTCAGACTGGTGTCAATTGGATGTTAAGAGCACAAGATAAAGTGGCTTGGAAGGAGATGGATGAACGATATCAGCTGTCACGATGGTGTCAATGGGATGCTTGAAGCACAAGATAGAGTGGCTTGGAAGGAGATGGAGTGATGATATCATCTGTCATGCTGGTGTCACTTGGATGCTTCAAGTACAATATAGAGTGGCTTGGATGGAGATGGAGGGACGATATCAGCTGTCATGCTGGTGTCAATAGAGTGCTTAAAGCACAAGATAGAGTGGCTTGGAAGGAGATGGAAGAACGATATCAGCTGTCATGCTGGTGTCAATAGGATGCTTGAAGCACAAGATAGAGTGGCTTGGAAGGAGATGGAGTGATGATATCTGCTGTCATGCTGGTGTCACTTGGATGCTTCAAGTACAATATAGAGTGGCTTGAAGATGATGGATGGACGATGTCAGCTGTCATGTTGGTGTCAATTAGATGCTTCAAGCACAAGATAGAGTGGCTTGAAGAAGATGGAGGGACGATATCAGCTGTCAGACTGGTGTCAATTGGATGTTTAGAGAACAAGATAGGGTGGCTTGGAAGGAGATGGAGGGACGATTAAAGCTGTCATGCTGGTGTCAATTGGATGATTAGAGCAAAAAATAGAGTGACATGGAAGAAGATGGTGGGACGATATCAGTTTTAATGCTGGTGTCAATTGGATGCTTCAAGCACAAGATAGAGTGGCTTTGAAGGAGATGGAGGGACGATATCAGCTGTCCTGCTGGTGTCAATTGGATGCTTCAAGTACAAGATAGAGTGGCTTAAAAGGAGATGGAGGGACGATATCAGCTGTCATGCTGGTGTCAATTGGATGTTTAAAGCACAAGATAGAGTGGTTTGAAAGGAGATGGAAGTACGATATCAGTTTTAATGCTGGTGTCAATTGGATGCTTCAAGCAAATGATTGAGTGGCTTGAAGGAGATGGAGGGACGATATCACCTGTCATGCTTGTGTCAATTGTATGTTTAGAGCACAAGATAAAGTGGCTTGGAAGGAGATGGAAGAACGATATCAGCTGTCACGATGGTGTCAATGGGATGCATGAAGCACAAGATAGAGTGGCTTGGAAGGAGATGGAGTGATGATATCATCTGTCATGTTGGTGTCACTTGGATGCTTCAAGTACAATATAGAGTGGCTTGGGTGGAGATGGAGGGACGATATCAGCTGTCATGCTGGTGTCAATAGGGTGCTTAAAGCACAAGATAGAGTGGCTTGGAAGGAGATGGAAGAACGATATCAGCTGTCATGCTGGTGTCAATAGGATGCTTGAAGCACAAGATAGAGTGGCTTGGAAGGAGATGGAGTGATGATATCTGCTGTCATGCTGGTGTCACTTGGATGCTTCAAGTACAAGATCGAATTGCTTGGAAGGAGATGGAGTGACGATATCAGCTGTCATGCTGGAGTCAATTGGATGTATAGAGCACTAGATAGAGTGACTTGAAATGAGATAGAAGGACGATATCAGTTTTAATGCTGGTGTCAATCAGATGCTTCAAGCACAAGATAGAGTGGCTTGTAGAAGATGGAGGGACGATATCAGCTGTCAGACTGGTGTCAATTGGATGTTAAGAGCACAAGATAAAGTGGCTTGGAAGGAGATGGATGAACGATATCAGCTGTCACGATGGTGTCAATGGGATGCTTGAAGCACAAGATAGAGTGGCTTGGAAGGAGATGGAGTGATGATATCATCTGTCATGCTGGTGTCACTTGGATGCTTCAAGTACAATATAGAGTGGCTTGGATGGAGATGGAGGGACGATATCAGCTGTCATGCTGGTGTCAATAGAGTGCTTAAAGCACAAGATAGAGTGGCTTGGAAGGAGATGGAAGAACGATATCAGCTGTCATGCTGGTGTCAATAGGATGCTTGAAGCACAAGATAGAGTGGCTTGGAAGGAGATGGAGTGATGATATCTGCTGTCATGCTGGTGTCACTTGGATGCTTCAAGTACAATATAGAGTGGCTTGAAGATGATGGATGGACGATGTCAGCTGTCATGTTGGTGTCAATTAGATGCTTCAAGCACAAAATAGAGTGGCTTGAAGAAGATGGAGGGACGATATCAGCTGTCAGACTGGTGTCAATTGGATGTTTAGAGAACAAGATAGGGTGGCTTGGAAGGAGATGGAGGGACGATTAAAGCTCTCATGCTGGTGTCAATTGGATGATTAGAGCAAAAAATAGAGTGACATGGAAGAAGATGGTGGGACGATATCAGTTTTAATGCTGGTGTCAATTGGATGCTTCAAGCACAAGATAGAGTGGCTTTGAAGGAGATGGAGGGACGATATCAGCTGTCCTGCTGGTGTCAATTGGATGCGTACAGCACAAGAAAGAGTGGCTTGGAAGGAGATGGAGGGACAGTATCAGCTGTCAGACTGGTGTCAATTGGATGTTTAGAGCACAAGATAGAGTGGCTTGGATGGAGATGGAGGGACGATGTCAGCTGTCATGCTGGTATCAATTAGATGTTTAGATCACAATACAGAGTGGCTTGAAAGGAGATGGAAGGACGATATCAGTTTTAATGCTGGTGTCAATTGGATGTTGAGAGCACAAGAAAGAGTGGCTTGGAAGGAGATGGAGGGACGATATTAGCTGTCACTTGGATGCTTCAAGTACAATATTGAGTGGCTTGGATGGAGATGGAGGGACGATATCAGCTGTCATGCTGGTGTCAATAGAGTGCTCAATGCACAAGATAGAGTGGCTTGGAAGGAGATGGAAGAACGATATCAGCTGTCATGCTGGTGTCAATTGGATGTTAAGAGCACAAGATAGAGTGGCTTGAAGCAGATGTAGGGACGATATCATCTGTCATGCTGGTGTCATTTGGATGCTTCAAGACTATATAGAGTGGCTTGGAAGGAGATGGAGTGACGATATCAGCTGTCATCCTGGTGACAATTGGATGTTTAGAGTAAAAAATAGAGTGACTTGAAAGGATATGGAAGGACGATATCAGTTTTAATGCTGGTGTCAATTGGATGCTTCAAGCACAAGATAGAGTGGCTTGAAGAAGATGGAGGGACGATACCAGCTGTCAGACTGGTGTCAATTTGATGTTTAGAGCACAAGATAGAGTGGCTTGGAAGGAGATGGAGGAACGATATCAGCTGTCATGCTGGTGTCAATTGGATGTTTAGAGCAAAAAATAGAGTGACTTGGAAGAAGATGGAGGGACGATATTTGCTGTCAGACTGGTGTCAATTGGATGTTTAGAGTACAAGAAAGAGTGGCTTGGAAGGAGATGGAGTGTCAGTATCAGCTGTCATGCTGGTGTCAATTGGATGTTAAGAGCACAAGATAGAGTGGCTGGAAGTAGATGGAGGGACGATATCATCTGTCATGCTGGTGTCACTTGGATGCTTCAAGTACAATATAGAGTGGCTTGGATGGAGATGGAGGGACGATATCAGCTGTCATTCTGGTGTCAATAGAGTGCTCAAAGCACAAGATAGAGTGGCTTGGAAGGAGATGGAAGAACGATATCAGCTGTCATGCTGGTGTCAATAGGATGCTTGAAGCACAAGAAAGAGTGGCTTGGAAGGAGATGGAGTGATGATATCTGCTGTCATGCTGGTGTCACTTGGATGCTTCAAGTACAATATAGAGTGGCTTGGATGGAGATGGAGGGACGATGTCAGCAGTCATGCTGGTATCAATAAGATGTTAAGGTCACAAGACAGAGTGGCTTGAAGATGATGGATGGACGATGTCATCTGTCATGCTGGTGTCACTTGGATGCTTCAAGTTAAATATAGAGTGGCTTGGATGGAGATGGAGGGACGATGTCAGCTGTCCTGCTGGTGTCAATTGGATGCTTACAGCACAAGAAAGAGTGGCTTGGAAGGAGATGGAGGGACAGTATCAGCTGTCATGCTGGTGTCAATTGGATGTTAAGAGCACAAGATAGAGTGGCTTGAAGCAGATGTAGGGACGATATCATCTGTCATGCTGGTGTCATTTGGATGCTTCAAGACTATATAGAGTGGCTTGGAAGGAGATGGAGTGACGATATCAGCTGTCATCCTGGTGACAATTGGATGTTTAGAGTAAAAAATTGAGTGACTTAAAGGATATGGAAGGACGATATCAGTTTTAATGCTGGTGTCAATTGGATGCTTCAAGCACAAGATAGAGTGGCTTGAAGAAGATGGAGGGACGATATCAGCTGTCAGACTGGTGTCAATTTGATGTTTAGAGCACAAGATAGAGTGGCTTGGAAGGAGATGGAGGAACGATATCAGCTGTCATGCTGGTGTCAATTGGATGTTTAGAGCAAAAAATAGAGTGACTTGGAAGAAGATGGAGGGACGATATCAGCTGTCAGACTGGTGTCAATTGGATGTTGAGAGCAAAAGATGTCCCTTAGATTTAACATTTAACATATATATATATATATATATATATATATATATATATATATATATATATATATATATATATATATATATATATATATATATATATATATATATATATATATATATATATATATATATATATATATATATATATATATATATATATATATATATATATTATATATATATATATATATATATATATATATGTATATATATATATATATATATATATATATATATATATATATTATATATATATATATATATATATATATATATATATATATATATATATATATATATATATATATATATATATATATATATATATATATATATATATATATATATATATATATATATAATATATATATATATATATATATATATATATATATATATATATATATATATATATATATATATATATATATATATATATATATATATATATATATATATATATATATATAATATATATATATATATATATATATATATATATATATATGTTATTATTAAGTATTTTGGGGATAACCCGCGTCAAATTCTGATTCCCGAGAGAATCAGTCGTCTGCCGACGTTTCGTCTGAATCTCATCAGACATTTTCAATAGGCGCCTTGTTAATAAATTTCCGTCGCGAGGGATAGTGCGCGCACGTCCGTTCGCGTCGGAAGCTTACCACCAAGTGAAAGTTTGAAAGGAAGCCGAGTCAGGTGTTAGTGGAGGGGTGGGTTTCCCCAATGACGTCATTATTGCGTTTTGTTTGGCTTCTAGTGACTCGAGTACTTAACGGTATATTGTTTACAGGTGGATTATCAGTTTTCGGTTTACTAGGAATTTTACTAATGTTTTTAATGTGACTATTGTTTGAAATATCGGTAGTTGGGTTAATTTGATTACTATGGTTTTTCAAAATATTGTTTTCAAGTACAATCGCTTCATACATTTTGTATGGCAGTCGCATATACACAATATGCAAGAAGACTTAATAGTTAGATACTTCATCTCCAAACATACATACATACCATCATGCTATTTTCATATTCTGGGTAGGAAAAAAGGATCTTCCTCCATACTATCCTATCTTGACATACATACATACATATGTTGTATAGAAAACAAAATATCTGAAAATATTCAATAATTTGTATTTATGGGTTTATAGTTTGGTACATATTCTTCAACTATACATACTATCGCTATCGACAGTTGGATCTCATGTGTTACATGCAACTAGTTTATTAAAAATCCATTTTACAAGTAGGTACAATAATATCAGAATAATTACAATTCAATTTCATACAGTTGTGAACAAAATGTATAGGTTATACTATACTTAAGTTAAAAGTTAAAGCTTGTCATTTGTGTATACATAATATGTATTTTCTTTATTCGTTATAAGGTTTAGTGGTCGGTTGTAGTCTTTGTTCTCTTAACATATCGACAATGTTTCAAGCCAGGATACGCGAGAATTGTATGCAGAGGTCTACTTTTTTCACGGCTTTTCCAACTTTGAAGTCAAAAAACACCAACTTGGAAGCTTCGCAGCATATATGTTCCATACACGGATTTACTCAGAATTCGGAGAAGAACATTTCGTGTGTCTCTGTGTGTGTGGGTGTGTCCCCCCCCCCCCCCTTATAACTTTTGATCCGCTCAATTTACAGATCTCAAATTTTCAGAATATATAAACAGTTATAGGCCTACAAAACTTTTATAATCAGAATTGTGAAATTTTGTTTCATTCAGGGGTTATCAACTTTTGAATTTTTACTTTATTTTTCCATATATCTCAGAAACCATAAAAGCTATAACGCTGAAAATTGGTATAAAGATAGACAAATACAAAATCTTAAATTAGTTTTTTTTTTGAATTCCAGGGTTTCTCAAACATTTTTTATTAAGAAAAATCTTTTTTTATGAAAAATTTATGAGTTTAACCGCCTATATTTCCATTTTTTTAAAATATCGAAAAAAGCCGAAACACCCCAACTAGATAATTTAATTTTATATAAAAAATATAAACATTGTATTAGCACATCTCAAATTTTTTTTAACAATTTTTATAAAAATTGAATTTAGTGACGACATCACTTCATACAATTTGTATGGTAGTCGCCTATACACAATATGTAAGAAGACTTAATAGTTTGATACTTAAATCTCCAAACATACATACATACCATTATACTGTTTTCATATTCTGTGTAGGAAAAACAGACTGACCTCCATACTATCCTATCCTGACAAACATACCTACATGTTTTATATAGAAAATAAAATATCTTCAAATATTTATTAATTCGTGTTGTTTATAGTTTGGTACGTATTCTTTGATTATGCATACTATCGCCATCGACAGTTGGATCTCATGTGTTACATGCAACTAGTATGATCCAAATGTTTTTGCACATAATTGGTTTAATCGGAATGTACCTAAGTACTCTCGTACTAAATAATATGTTCTCCCCGATCTGTCACGTAAAATTATTAGGTACGTATTGGCTACTGTGTACGTAATTATATATTAGGTCCCTTATCAAATAATTATTATAAATCTTGAACATTGCTATTTGGTTTTTGTAAATTAATATTTTATTGAGAATATTTTTGAGCATTATTCTAGGTATGTACCTACATTCAAAATTCCGAACCCCATCGCCGATAGTATGCAAGCACAAAAAAATTGGTACTGGTCATTTTCAGTCGGACCTAGATTTTAAATCTGTGGGGTCGCGACCCAGGTCATCTCGTTTTTTTGATGTAGCTTTTCGTTTTATAACTTTGTGCGTTGTGATGAATAGATTAATCTTTTCTTTATTTATCTTCTATGAATGATTTTTGCTTCCTCTTACCGGGATGTTGATATATTTATGCCATCCCTCCATCTGCTTCAAGCCACTCTATCTTGTGCTCTAAACATCCAATTGACACCAGCATTTAAACTGATTTCGTCCTTCCATCTCCTTTCAAGCCACTCTATCTTGTGCTCTAAACATCCAATTGACACCAGCATTTAAACTGATTTCGTCCATCCATCTCCTTTCAAGCCACTCTATCTTGTGCTCTAAACATCCAATTGACACCAGCATGACAGCTGATATCGTCCCTTCATCTCTTTCCAAGCCACTCTATCTTGTGCTTCAAGCATCCGTTTGACACCAGCATGACAGCTGATCTCGTCACTCCATCTCCTTCCAAGACACTCTATATTGTATTTGAAGCATCCAAGTGACACCAGCATGACAGATGATATCGTCCCTAAATCTCCTTCCAAGCCACTCTATATTGTACTTGAAGCATCCAAGTCACACCAGCATAACAGCTGATATCGTCATTCCATCTCCTACCAAGCCATTCTATATTGTGCTCTAATCATCCAATTGACAGCTGATATCGTCTCTCCATCTCCTTCCAAACCACTCTATCTTGTGCTCTAATAATCCAAATGACACCAGCAAGACAGCTGATATCGTCCCTCCATATTCTTCAAGCCACTCTATCTTGTGCTCTAAACATCCAATTGACACCAGCATTTAAACTGATTTCGTCCTTCCATCTCCTTTCAAGCCACTCTATCTTGTGCTCTAAACATCCAATTGACACCAGCATGACAGCTGATATCGTCCCTTCATCTCTTTCCAAGCAACTCTATCTTGTGCTTCAAGAATCCGTTTGACACCAGCATGACAGCTGATCTCGTCACTCCATCTCCTTCCAAGACACTCTATATTGTATTTGAAGCATCCAAGTGACACCAGCATGACAGATGATATCGTCCCTAAATCTCCTTCCAAGCCACTCTATATTGTACTTGAAGCATCCAAGTGACACCAGCATAACAGCTGATATCGTCATTCCATCTCCTTCCAAGCCATTCTATATTGTGCTCTAATCATCCAATTGACAGCTGATATCGTCAATCCATCTCCTTCCATACCACTCTATCTTGTGCTCTAAAAATCCAAATGACACCAGCAAGACAGCTGATATCGTCCCTCCATATTCTTCAAGCCACTCTATCTTGTGCTTGAAACATCCATTTGACACCAGCATGACAGCTGATATCGTCCCTCCATCTCCTTCCAAGCCACTCTATCTTGTGCTCTAAACATCAAATTGACACCAGTCTGACAGCTGATATCGTCCCTCCATCTTCTTCAAGCCACTCTATCTTGTGCTTGAAGCATCTCATTGTCACCAGCATGACAGCTGATATCGTCCATCCATCATCTTCAAGCCACTCTATCTTGTGCTCTAAACATCTAATTGATACCAGCATGATAGCTGACATAGTCCCTCCATCTCCATCCAAGCCACTCTATCTTGTGCTTGAAGCATCCAATTGACACCAGCATTAAAACTGATATCGTCCCACCATCTTCTTCCATGTCATTTTATTTTTTGCTCTAAACATCCAATTGACACCAGCATGACAGCTGACATCGTCCCTCCATCTCCATACAAGCCACTCAATCTTGTGCTCTAAACATCCAATTGAAACCAGCGTGACAGCTGATACTGTGCCTCCATCTCCTTCCAAGCCACTCTTTCTTGTGCTCTAAACATCCAATTGACACCAGCAGGACAGCTGATATCGTCCCTCCATCTCCTTCAAAGCCACTCTATCTTGTGCTCGAAGCATCCAATTGACACCAGCATTAAAACTGATATCGTCCCACCATCTTCTTCCATGTCACACTATTTTTTGCTCTAAACATCCAATTGACACCAGCATGACAGCTGATATCGTCCCTCCATCTCCTTTTAAGCCACTCTATCTTGTACTTGAAGCATCCAAGTGACACCAGCATGACAGCTGATATCACCACTCCATCTCCTTCCAAGCCACTCTATCTTGTGCTTCAAGCATCCCATTGATACCAGCGTGACAGCTGATATCGTTCTTCCATCTCCTTCCAAGCTACTCTATCGTGTGCTCAAAACATACAATAGACACTAGTATGACAGCTCTTGTCGTCCCTCCATCTCCTTATAAGCTAAACTATTTTGTGCTTGAAGCATCCAAGTGACACCAGCATGACAGGTGATATCGTCCATCCTTCTCCTTATAAGCTCAACTATCTCGTGTTTGAAGCATCCAATTGACACCAGCATGACAGGTAATATCGTCCCTCCATCTCCTTTCAAGCCACTCTATCTTGTGCTTCAAGCATCCTATTGACACCAGCATGACAGCTGATATCGTCCCTTCATCTCTTTCCAAGCCACTCTATCTTGTGCTTCAAGCATCCTTTTGACACCAGCATGACAGCTGATATCGTCACTCCATCTCCTTCCAAGACACTCTACATTGTATTTGAAGCATCCAAGTGACACCAGCATGACAGATGATATCGTCCCTAAATCTCCTTCCAAGCCACTCTATATTGTACTTGAAGCATCCAAGTGACACCAGCATAACAGCTGATATCGTCATTCCATCTCCTTCCAAGCCATTCTATATTGTGCTCTAATCATCCAATTGACAGCTGATATCGTCTCTCCATCTCCTTCCAAACCACTCTATCTTGTGCTCTAAAAATCCAAATGACACCAGCAAGACAGCTGATATCGTCCCTCCATATTCTTCAAGCCACTCTATCTTGTGCTTGAAACATCCATTTGACACCAGCATGAGAGCTGATATCGTCCCTCCATCTCCTTCCAAGCCACTCTATCTTGTGCTCTAAACATCTAATTGACACCAGTCTGACAGCTGATATCGTCCCTCCATCTTCTTCAAGCCACTCTATCTTGTGCTTGAAGCATCTTATTGTCACCAGCATGACAGCTGATATCGTCCATCCATCATCTTCAAGCCACTCTATCTTGTGCTCTAAACATCTAATTGATACCAGCATGATAGCTGACATAGTCCCTCCATCTCCATCCAAGCCACTCTATCTTGTGCTTGAAGCATCCAATTGACACCAGCATTAAAACTGATATCGTCCCACCATCTTCTTCCATGTCACTTTATTTTTTGCTCTAAACATCCAATTGACACCAGCATGACAGCTGACATCGTCCCTCCATCTCCATACAAGCCACTCTATCTTGTGCTCTAAACATCCAATTGACACCAGCATGACAGCTGATAATGTCCCTCCATCTCCTTCCAAGCCACTCTTTCTTGTGCTCTAAACATCCAATTGACACCAGCAGGACAGCTGATATCGTCCCTAAATCTCCTTCCAAGCCACTCTATATTGTACTTGAAGCATCCAAGTGACACCAGCATAACAGCTGATATCGTCATTCCATCTCCTTCCAAGCCATCATATATTGTGCTCTAATCATCCAATTGACAGCTGATATCGTCTCTCCATCTCCTTCCAAACCACTCTATCTTGTGCTCTAAAAATCCAAATGACACCAGCAAGACAGCTGATATCGTCCCTCCATATTCTTCAATCCACTCTATCTTGTGCTCTAAACATCCAATTGACACCAGCATTTAAACTGATTTCGTCCTTCCATCTCCTTTCAAGCCACTCTATCTTGTGCTCTAAACATCCAATTGACACCAGCATTTAAACTGATTTCGTCCTTCCATCTCCTTTCAAGCCACTCTATCTTGTGCTCTAAACATCCAATTGACACCAGCATTTAAACTGATTTCGTCCTTCCATCTCCTTTCAAGCCACTCTATCTTGTGCTCTAAACATCCAATTGACACCAGCATTTAAACTGATTTCGTCCTTCCATCTCCTTTCAAGCCACTCTATCTTGTGCTCTAAACATCCAATTGACACCAGCATTTAAACTGATTTCGTCCTTCCATCTCCTTTCAAGCCACTCTATCTTGTGCTCTAAACATCCAATTGACACCAGCATTTAAACTGATTTCGTCCTTCCATCTCCTTTCAAGCCACTCTATCTTGTGCTCTAAACATCCAATTGACACCAGCATGACAGCTGATATCGTCCCTTCATCTCTTTCCAAGCCACTCTATCTTGTGCTTCAAGCATCCGTTTGACACCAGCATGACAGCTGATCTCGTCACTCCATCTCCTTCCAAGACACTCTATATTGTATTTGAAGCATCCAAGTGACACCAGCATGACAGATGATATCGTCCCTAAATCTCCTTCCAAGCCACTCTATATTGTACTTGAAGCATCCAAGTGACACCAGCATAACAGCTGATATCGTCATTCCATCTCCTTCCAAGCCATTCTTTATTGTGCTCTAATCATCCAATTGACAGCTGATATCGTCTCTCCATCTCCTTCCAAACCACTCTATCTTGTGCTCTAAAAATCCAAATGACACCAGCAAGACAGCTGATATCGTCCCTCCATATTCTTCAAGCCACTCTATCTTGTGCTCTAAACATCCAATTGACACCAGCATTTAAACTGATTTCGTCCTTCCATCTCCTTTCAAGCCACTCTATCTTGTGCTCTAAACATCCAATTGACACCAGCATTTAAACTGATTTCGTCCTTCCATCTCCTTTCAAGCCACTCTATCTTGTGCTCTAAACATCCAATTGACACCAGCATTTAAACTGATTTCGTCCTTCCATCTCCTTTCAAGCCACTCTATCTTGTGCTCTAAACATCCAATTGACACCAGCATTTAAACTGATTTCGTCCTTCCATCTCCTTTCAAGCCACTCTATCTTGTGCTCTAAACATCCAATTGACACCAGCATTTAAACTGATTTCGTCCTTCCATCTCCTTTCAAGCCACTCTATCTTGTGCTCTAAACATCCAATTGACACCAGCATTTAAACTGATTTCGTCCTTCCATCTCCTTTCAAGCCACTCTATCTTGTGCTCTAAACATCCAATTGACACCAGCATGACAGCTGATATCGTCCCTTCATCTCTTTCCAAGCCACTCTATCTTGTGCTTCAAGCATCCGTTTGACACCAGCATGACAGCTGATCTCGTCACTCCATCTCCTTCCAAGACACTCTATATTGTATTTGAAGCATCCAAGTGACACCAGCATGACAGATGATATCGTCCCTAAATCTCCTTCCAAGCCACTCTATATTGTACTTGAAGCATCCAAGTGACACCAGCATAACAGCTGATATCGTCATTCCATCTCCTTCCAAGCCATTCTTTATTGTGCTCTAATCATCCAATTGACAGCTGATATCGTCTCTCCATCTCCTTCCAAACCACTCTATCTTGTGCTCTAAAAATCCAAATGACACCAGCAAGACAGCTGATATCGTCCCTCCATATTCTTCAAGCCACTCTATCTTGTGCTTGAAACATCCATTTGACACCAGCATGACAGCTGATATCGTCCCTCCATCTCCTTCCAAGCCACTCTATCTTGTGCTCTAAACATCAAATTGACACCAGTCTGACAGCTGATATCGTCCCTCCATCTTCTTCAAGCCACTCTATCTTGTGCTTGAAGCATCTTATTGTCACCAGCATGACAGCTGATATCGTCCATCCATCATCTTCAAGCCACTCTATCTTGTGCTCTAAACATCTAATTGATACCAGCATGATAGCTGACATAGTCCCTCCATCTCCATCCAAGCCACTCTATCTTGTGCTTGAAGCATCTTATTGACACCAACATGACAGCTGACATCGTCCATCCATCATCTTCAAGCCACTCTGTCTTGTGATCTTAACATCTTATTGATACCAGCATGACTGCTGACATCGTCCCTCCATCTCCATCCAAGCCACTCTATATTGTACATGAAGCATCCAAGTGACACCAGCATGACAGCAGATATCATCACTCCATCTCCTTCCAAGCCACTCTTTCTTGTGCTTCAAGCATCCTATTGACACCAGCATGACAGCTGATATCGTCCCTCCATCTCCATCCAAGCCACTCTATATTGTACTTGTAGCATCCAAGTGACACCAGCATGACAGATGATATCGTCCCTCCATCTACTTCCAGCCACTCTATCTTGTGCTCTTAACATCCAATTGACACGAGCATGACATTTGATACTGACACTCCATCTCCTTCCAAGCCACTCTTTCTTGTACTCTAAACATCCAATTGACACCAGTCTGACAGAAAATATCGTCCCTCCATCTTCTTCCAAGTCACTCTATTTTTTGCTCTAAACATCCAATTGACACCAGCATGACAGCTGATATCGTTCCTCCATCTCCTTCCAAGCCACTCTATCTTGTACTCTAAACATCAAATTAACACCAGTCTGACAGCTGATATCGTCCCTCCATCTTCTTCAAGCCACTCTATCTTGTGCTTGAAGCATCCAATTGACACCAGCATTAAAACTGATATCGTCCTTCCATATCCTTTCAAGTCACTCAATTTTTTACTCTAAACATCCAATTGACACCAACATGACAGCTGATATCGTCCATCCATCATCTTCAAGCCACTCTGTCTTGTGATCTAAACATCTTATTGATACCAGCATGACAGTTGACATCGTCCCTCCATTTCCATCCAAGCCACTCTATATTGTACTTGAAGCATCCAAGTGACAGATGATATCATCACTCCATCTCCTTCCAAGCCACTCTGTCTTGTGCTTCAAGCATCCCATTGACACCATCATGACAGCTGATATCGTCCCTCCATCTCCTTCCAAGCCACCCTATCTTGTGCTCTAAACATCCACAGTCTGACAGCTGACATCGTCCCTCCATCTCCATCCAAGCCACTCTATATTGTACTTGAAGCATCCAAGTGACACCAGCATGACAGCAGATATCATCACTCCATCTCCTTCCAAGCCACTCTTTCTTGTGCTTCAAGCATCCTATTGACACCAGCATGACAGCTGATATCGTCCCTCCATCTCCATCCAAGCCACTCTATATTGTACTTGTAGCATCCAAGTG
This sequence comes from Molanna angustata, assembly GCA_963576475.1. NCBI lineage: Eukaryota > Metazoa > Arthropoda > Insecta > Trichoptera > Molannidae > Molanna > Molanna angustata. The sequence continues at coordinate 20,773,708 of OY754983.1, read as the reverse complement.
ACACCAGCATGACAGATGATATCGTCCCTCCATCTACTTCCAGCCACTCTATCTTGTGCTCTTAACATCCAATTGACACGAGCATGACATTTGATACTGACACTCCATCTCCTTCCAAGCCACTCTTTCTTGTACTCTAAACATCCAATTGACACCAGTCTGACAGAAAATATCGTCCCTCCATCTTCTTCCAAGTCACTCTATTTTTTGCTCTAAACATCCAATTGACACCAGTCTGACAGCTGATATCGTCCCTCCATCTTCTTCAAGCCACTCTATCTTGTGCTTGAAGCATCCAATTGACACCAGCATTAAAACTGATATCGTCCTTCCATATCCTTTCAAGTCACTCAATTTTTTACTCTAAACATCCAATTGACACCAACATGACAGCTGATATCGTCCATCCATCATCTTCAAGCCACTCTGTCTTGTGATCTAAACATCTTATTGATACCAGCATGACAGTTGACATCGTCCCTCCATTTCCATCCAAGCCACTCTATATTGTACTTGAAGCATCCAAGTGACAGATGATATCATCACTCCATCTCCTTCCAAGCCACTCTGTCTTGTGCTTCAAGCATCCCATT